>JBAIZL010000022.1:1210000-1292500 GCA_036971475.1 Prosapia bicincta | reverse complement strand
TTTTACGGCCTCAATGTAACATTTTAATCATTACATTGATTAACGACCTCCAATACAGCTTTCTACCTCCAATACAGCTTGAAAAAGGTGAAATCGATAAAATCTACGATGAACAACAAGAACAAACGATCCTATAAACAATCGATTACACTATGCGCCCAAGTAAACGGTACTGAAACTGTTGTAAGACCTTATTTTAGCTCATTTGATTTTATTTACATAATTTTACAAACACATAGAAGCAAAAAGAAGCTAAATCGGTTAGACTCGGTTATAAACATGTTCTATATTACCTCCGTTCAATTTGAGCCAACACTCGCACCGTTCTTGAAGGTGTTGCATCATTGTGGTTAAAAATGGTTATTTCGTGCTCGTTATACACATGGTTATTTTTTCCTGTAGTTAGACGATGGCGGTTGGTGGGTCGTCACGGAAAATCTTCTCCTTCATAATTCCCCAGATGATCAAGCGGTTGCCAAAAGTATCTTAAAGAAAAGCAGTTTGGTCCAAGGTAGAATGGTTGAATTAGAGGAGGTTGCTTAACCAAGCCATGATGCTGGTTTTAAAGCAAACATCTTGGTAGCAAAATGGATATTGCTGGAACCATTGTGAACGAAAAGGGCACAACAAAACTTCTTAAGGTAGTCTATAAAACATCCAAGAATGACCCTATATCGGTCATTTTACTACAGCTGATTCAGTTTCAGTACTGTTTATTGTGGCCCATACTGTAAAATAATAGCAGAATAAATATTCCACTTTACTAAATATGCTTCGATTTTATTCACATTCTATTTGACTATATGACGGAATTAAAAAAAACAAAGGAACAAATAGAGTTCACTGATTGTAAACAAAGTTCGGCCGCAAGAAGTACAAGACTAAGACCCAAGTAGGTATCGATTAGAGCGGGGCACAAATCATAAAGGGGTAAAGTTGTAAGGGAGTAAAAACAAGGGCAAATACATGTCTGGATGAGTTATATTGCAGAACAATAGCAGTGCACAATTCACTTCAGACGGCAGGCGCCATTGTTTATTGTACACAGTAAGTATATCATACCTTGAGTGAAACATTTGTTGCACGCGTTGATAAGCGAACTGTCCTGGGGGATCCTGCTCAGACCGTTCTAGGTGCGGTTTTATCTCCCCAAGAGAGCGCCCTAAGATGTTTTTATTGCGCATACCACGGCTAGAAAAGGAAGTAATTATCAGCAAGAGTTAATATTTTCCCATAAGGTTGTGCATAGTGTGAGGGTATAGATTGATATACCTTCAGCTATTTTTTTATATTTTTTGTCTATAAGTTTATTTTACTTTTCATCTTTTGATTTTCAACCAAAGTTTTCTCCTTTATTACTACGTAATGACTCTGTAACCAATATTTAATATATATTGCTACTCTATTCCTTCACAATAAATATGTTTATTCAAACCAGACATGTTTATGTACTCCTTATGTAAAATTTCCGAGCTTCTTTATAATTATATATCTCCCTTACAGTATAATGTACTTGAACAAGTATCTTACTTGGTGTGTGTATATATATATATATATATATATATATATATATATATATATATATATGCGAGTTGACTTCCGATTACTAAGTACTTGTTTGCATTTCAGAGCATGAACTACGACTATGTACTTGTAGTAGATTGTCAGGTGTTAGGGATTTCCGTTGTCACGTGGTATACCGGTATTGCAATACTTAGCGGTATACACAAGCACTTAGTCTCAGTTGATGCTCGACAATGAAAACACGTAATTAAAATCTTCGAAAGTTAACTCGCATATATACCAAGTAAGATACTTGTATAGCTACATTATAGTGTAAGTGATAAGTGAATACAAGAAATCAATGTTGTTAAGTTATATATATATATATATATATATATATATATATATATATATATATATATATGCAAAAACAAGAAACACGCATACAAGAATAATTTATTGAATTATATTATACAATTTAAAGCTTTTCGTTGTCAAACAGTACCAACATCATCAGGAATAATATATATATAATAAATATATATATATATTGAATTCCTTTGATGAAATTTGTTTCTCACTTTCATAAACAAGCTGTATTTTGTTTTACTTTATACATTTATTACACAGAACTACATTTGTTACAGAACTGCACAGTACTAAATAATTTTTGAAAATGCAGCTACTGTTCATCAGCGAAAAGCAGCTCGAAATAAATGTATAAAGTAAAATTAAATACAGTATTCTTGTTTAAGTAACTGTTCATTTATCTATTTATCTACCTATATATATATATATATATATATATATATATATATATATATATAAATATCGCAATATGTATTCTTGTGTTTTAATAAAGAACTAAGTCAAATACAAATACAAGAATTATAATTGAATTTACAATTCAACGCTTTTCGTTGGCTAACAGTACCAACATCATCAGGAATATTAAACCTTTATATAAGAACCCAAGTTCTTTATATATATATATATATATATATATATATATATATATATATATATATATCAGCTCAGTATCGAATAAACTCGAAAATGAGAACACATTATTATTAGTTCTGAAAGGCCTAATTCTGAAAGGACTTAAGTACATTAAAGTGTAATTGTTAAAAAACTGTTGAACACTTTTCCACTTATAAACGTTATTTATGCAAGTTATTTTTTGGGCATTATTTATTAATTCCCTGTTTAGTCTGTGATCAAAATTTAATTGCCTTAAGAATAATGAAAATAATTACCGGCCTTTCTAATTTACTAAATGTGATAATGTGCATAGCCTTCCATCATTAGATTTGCAGACAATACTTTATCATGCGACCGGCGAAATAGGACATAAATAAATCGTTACATCTGAATCCGCGATGAGACGAAAGAACGCTATTGGTATTAATAGCGGAGGCCGGCGCGGCGCAAGTTGGGATGTCCGTCACGTAAACGGGGGCCAGCTGCCAAACTTGGACTAATAAATGTTTCATAGCACTGGCCCGACCAGCTGACGTTCCGCCTAAACGCAACGCATCGTCGCCATCTGCTTCGATAAATAGATTTACAGAGGACGTTAAGAGAAAAAAAATGTCACCGAAGATACCACCCGTTTTAAAAACTATTGTAGTCACACAAAGTCAAAGATATTTGTAGCCGAAATGTGCAAAAGTCCTGCAGCAAATGGCATAAAGGGAGATATGGGTTTGTGTCTGGTATTTTACTAGTAGAGACATAAAGCCTGTGGTATTATTGTTACATCCTAAGAGAGAAAAGAAAGGGTTGTAGTCGAATATAGGACACAACACTACTAATATAGGAACACGTACTCTAAGTGGGAAAATGGGGGTCACCAAGAGGCGCCGAACCCTAAACGTTATCTGTCCTCTTGCACGGCAGCATGCTCTCTAATAGACACCTTCTCTCTTTCGGGGTTGTACGGCTGGGAAATTGTGGTCGCAGAGACTAGATAGTTAAATGGAACATAGTGTCTATGTTAAAACCTTTAAGAATAAACATGATTCAACTAGTTAATGTACGAACAGTGATAATGTGTGTGTTGTACGGGTCGTATTGTTTGTCTGGGGTCTTGTTAGGGACTGGAAACACCTCTTAGTAGTCTGCAAACCATGCAAGTGATATGACTTATATGTATGTACAGTGCGAACCACGTAACCATTCCTTGGCCTTGAGAGATAGCACGAGAATTCTTAAGTACTACCACTTCTTAAAACAGAATGTTATAAACATCAACAGCTTCTGAATCCGATATGTCTACACATATTTCAAGATTGTTTGTTATTTTATACCGAAGCTAATTTATCTAAAATCGACCGCCTAATGCAAGTCAGTGTTTTGATATCCCTTATCATGTGTGTAGGAAAGTATTTATACTCACTCTCTACCTCCGGTCTCGCCTACTGCGATCTCTCAACGCCAAGTGCACGGTTACGTGGTCCAAGTACTACCCGTTTCTCTGTCCTTTAATACCGGGATTCCGTCACACAATACTTGCGCAAGATACGTCTAATATGATTCCTCTTCTGTACCTAGGTCTCCATACTGGGCATTATTCCACCAACGTTCCAATGAAAACACCTACCCACTACAGAATTAACACCACACCAAATTCGAAAAACCAACTGGTAAAACTAAGACAGACTCTGAAGCGTTGAGTCTTGTTCAAGAAATTAAGACAAGGATACCATGCAAAGTAAAACCGCAGGTTTAAAACTTTTCTCAATCAGAATAAGGACCGGTGAAACCACAATAAAAACAATTCCACCCGATCTATTTACTGTGCGTACAAATAATAGCACTCACCACAGGATATAAGCACCCTTAACAATCACCTTGTCTCACAACAAAGAATCTTAATGAATCTTATGAAAATGAGAGTTACTCGAAACGCGCCAAGGTGAGATAAAATCCACTACACCATGACACTGTATTCAATATTTAGCCAGTTTCTAATTACACAAGCACCGTACGAAGTTAAACATTTATTAACGTTTTCATCAAAATGTTTCTCACTTATAGAAATATATTTGGGCTCTTCATTTTTCAAATGTTTAGTTTTACCCATTTGTTACATTGTTTACGTAAACCACGGTACTATCGATATGAACACATCGACAATTAATAAAATTTTTATTGCTCAGCATCATGTTTATTTACTCATTTTTTCAGCAGTTAGTTTCTTTATAGTTAGGCTTAGTGCTATGCTACCTATATCATCAGCTCAATAGTTTTATCTACAACAAATTCTTTTCTTTATCGTTTTCTTCTTCTGAAAGTGCAAACCTTCTCTTGCTACCATTCTTCGCCACAGATAACTAAACTTACCCGCTGCTAAACTATAAGAGCCCTTAACAAACATCTTGTCGAAACGCGCCAAGAAATGAGATGAAATCCTAAGATTATATCAATTTGTTAAGTGTAATATAAATATAAATAATGTATTTTTCATTCTTGTACTTACCCGTAAAAGCAAAACGCTGTTAGGATATAAATGCAAAGCGGCAAGCGTGCTTTTATCGTCCAAAAGTTCGCGGCCTTCTGGTGTACAGAGGTGTTGGTCGTAAGGCGGTACTTGCCATAAATTCATTATCTGTGAAACAAAAGTTACACTATAATTTTAACTGAAAAAATTATTGTCATAAAATAATCCCAATTGATATTACCTACCCTCTGGAAATTTACAATTCTATTTTTTTGAAGTAAAACAACACAGTAAATCATATTTACTTTAACTTTTAGTAATCTAGACAAATGCTTAGGTTCTAGTTTAGGAACAGTTCAGTCCAGTTTATACTAGACAAATGCTTAGGTTCTAGTTTAGGAACAGATCAGTCCAGTTTATACTAGACAAATGCTTAGGTTCTAGTTTAGGAACAGTTCAGTCCAGTTTATACTAGACAAATGTTTAGGTTCTAGTTTAGGAACAGTTCAGTCCAGTTTATACTAGACAAATGCTTAGGTTCTAGTTTAGGAACAGTTCAGTCCAGTTTATACTAGACAAATGTTTAGGTTCTAGTTTAGGAACAGTTCAGTCCAGTTTATACTAGACAAATGCTTAGGTTCTAGTTAAGGAACAGTTCAGTCCAGTTTATACTAGACAAATGCTTACGTTCTAGTTTAGGAGCAGTTCAGTCCAGTTTATACTAGACAAATGCTTAGGTTCTAGTTTAGGAATAGTTCAGTCCAGTTTATACTAGACAAATGCTTAGGTTCTAGTTTAGGAACAGTTCAGTCCAGTTTATACTAGACAAATGTTTAGGTTCTAGTTAAGGAACAGTTCAGTCCAGTTTATACTAGACAAATGCTTAGGTTCTAGTTAAGGAACAGTTCAGTCCAGTTTATACTAGACAAATGCTTACGTTCTAGTTTAGGAGCAGTTCAGTCCAGTTTATACTAGACAAATGCTTAAGTTCTAGTTTAGGAATAGTTCAGTCCAGTTTATACTAGACAAATGCTTAGGTTCTAGTTTAGGAACAGTTCAGTCCAGTTTATACTAGACAAATGCTTAGGTTCTAGTTTAGGAACAGTTCAGTCCAGTTTATACTAGACAAATGCTTAGGTTCTAGTTTAGGAACAGTTCAGTCCAGTTTATACTAGACAAATGTTTAGGTTCTAGTTAAGGAACAGTTCAGTCCAGTTTATACTAGACAAATGCTTAGGTTCTAGTTTAGGAATAATTCAGTCCAGTTTATACTAGACAAATGCTTAGGTTCTAGTTTAGGAATAGTTCAGTCCAGTTTATACTAGACAAATGCTTAGGTTCTAGTTTAGGAATAGTTCAGTCCAGTTTATACTAGACAAATGCTTAGGTTCTAGTTTAGGAACAGTTCAGTCCAGTTTATACTAGACAAATGCTTAGGTTCTAGTTTAGGAACAGTTCAGTCCAGTTTATACTAGACAAATGCTTAGGTTCTAGTTTAGGAACAGTTCAGTCCAGTTTATACTAGACAAATGTTTAGGTTCTAGTTAAGGAACAGTTCAGTCCAGTTTATACTAGACAAATGCTTAGGTTCTAGTTTAGGAATAATTCAGTCCAGTTTATACTAGACAAATGCTTAGGTTCTAGTTTAGGAATAGTTCAGTCCAGTTTATACTAGACAAATGCTTAGGTTCTAGTTTAGGAATAGTTCAGTCCAGTTTATACTAGACAAATGCTTAGGTTCTAGTTTAGGAATAGTTCAGTCCAGTTTATACTAGACAAATGCTTAGGTTCTAGTTAAGGAACAGTTCAGTCCAGTTTATACTAGACAAATGCTTAGGTTCTAGTTTAGGAATAATTCAGTCCAGTTTATACTAGACAAATGCTTAGGTTCTAGTTTAGGAACAGTTCAGTCCAGTTTATACTAGACAAATGCTTAGGTTCTAGTTTAGGAAAAGTTCAGTCCAGTTTATACTAGACAAATGCTTAGGTTCTAGTTTAGGAATAGTTCAGTCCAGTTTATACTAGACAAATGCTTAGGTTCTAGTTAAGGAACAGTTCAGTCCAGTTTATACTAGACAAATGCTTAGGTTCTAGTTTAGGAAAAATTCAGTCCAGTTTATACTAGACAAATGCTTAGGTTCTAGTTTAGGAATAGTTCAGTCCAGTTTATACTAGACAAATGCTTAGGTTCTAGTTTAGGAACAGATCAGTCCAGTTTATACTAGACAAATGCTTAGGTTCTAGTTTAGGAATAGTTCAGTCCAGTTTATACTAGACAAATGCTTAGGTTCTAGTTTAGGAATAGTTCAGTCCAGTTTATACTAGACAAATGCTTAGGTTCTAGTTAAGGAACAGTTCAGTCCAGTTTATACTAGACAAATGCTTAGGTTCTAGTTTAGGAATAATTCAGTCCAGTTTATACTAGACAAATGCTTAGGTTCTAGTTTAGGAATAGTTCAGTCCAGTTTATACTAGACAAATGCTTAGGTTCTAGTTTAGGAACAGATCAGTCCAGTTTATACTAGACAAATGCTTAGGTTCTAGTTTAGGAACAGTTCAGTCCAGTTTATACTAGACAAATGTTTAGGTTCTAGTTTAGGAACAGTTCAGTCCAGTTTATACTAGACAAATGCTTAGGTTCTAGTTTAGGAACAGTTCAGTCCAGTTTATACTAGACAAATGCTTAGGTTCTAGTTTAGGAACAGTTCAGTCCAGTTTATACTAGACAAATGCTTAGGTTCTAGTTAAGGAACAGTTCAGTCCAGTTTATACTAGACAAATGCTTACGTTCTAGTTTAGGAGCAGTTCAGTCCAGTTTATACTAGACAAATGCTTAGGTTCTAGTTTAGGAATAGTTCAGTCCAGTTTATACTAGACAAATGCTTAGGTTCTAGTTTAGGAACAGTTCAGTCCAGTTTATACTAGACAAATGTTTAGGTTCTAGTTAAGGAACAGTTCAGTCCAGTTTATACTAGACAAATGCTTAGGTTCTAGTTAAGGAACAGTTCAGTCCAGTTTATACTAGACAAATGCTTACGTTCTAGTTTAGGAGCAGTTCAGTCCAGTTTATACTAGACAAATGCTTAAGTTCTAGTTTAGGAATAGTTCAGTCCAGTTTATACTAGACAAATGCTTAGGTTCTAGTTTAGGAACAGTTCAGTCCAGTTTATACTAGACAAATGCTTAGGTTCTAGTTTAGGAACAGTTCAGTCCAGTTTATACTAGACAAATGCTTAGGTTCTAGTTTAGGAACAGTTCAGTCCAGTTTATACTAGACAAATGTTTAGGTTCTAGTTAAGGAACAGTTCAGTCCAGTTTATACTAGACAAATGCTTAGGTTCTAGTTTAGGAATAATTCAGTCCAGTTTATACTAGACAAATGCTTAGGTTCTAGTTTAGGAATAGTTCAGTCCAGTTTATACTAGACAAATGCTTAGGTTCTAGTTTAGGAATAGTTCAGTCCAGTTTATACTAGACAAATGCTTAGGTTCTAGTTTAGGAACAGTTCAGTCCAGTTTATACTAGACAAATGCTTAGGTTCTAGTTTAGGAACAGTTCAGTCCAGTTTATACTAGACAAATGCTTAGGTTCTAGTTTAGGAACAGTTCAGTCCAGTTTATACTAGACAAATGTTTAGGTTCTAGTTAAGGAACAGTTCAGTCCAGTTTATACTAGACAAATGCTTAGGTTCTAGTTTAGGAATAATTCAGTCCAGTTTATACTAGACAAATGCTTAGGTTCTAGTTTAGGAATAGTTCAGTCCAGTTTATACTAGACAAATGCTTAGGTTCTAGTTTAGGAATAGTTCAGTCCAGTTTATACTAGACAAATGCTTAGGTTCTAGTTTAGGAATAGTTCAGTCCAGTTTATACTAGACAAATGCTTAGGTTCTAGTTAAGGAACAGTTCAGTCCAGTTTATACTAGACAAATGCTTAGGTTCTAGTTTAGGAACAGTTCAGTCCAGTTTATACTAGACAAATGCTTAGGTTCTAGTTTAGGAACAGTTCAGTCCAGTTTATACTAGACAAATGCTTAGGTTCTAGTTTAGGAACAGTTCAGTCCAGTTTATACTAGACAAATGCTTAGGTTCTAGTTTAGGAACAGTTCAGTCCAGTTTATACTAGACAAATGCTTAGGTTCTAGTTTAGGAATAATTCAGTCCAGTTTATACTAGACAAATGCTTAGGTTCTAGTTTAGGAATAGTTCAGTCCAGTTTATACTAGACAAATGCTTAGGTTCTAGTTTAGGAATAGTTCATTCCCGTTTATACTAGTCAAATGCTTAAGGTCCTAGTTTAGGAATAGTTCAGTCCAGTTTATACTAGACAAATGCTTAGGTTCTAGTTTAGGAATAGTTCAGCCCAGTTTATCCAAATTGTTCTCGGCGAAGATAACCTTACTTTTTTTCGCCAGACAATTAAAAAATAACAAACAAAGTGATACAATATTGTAGTACAATATAAAACAAAAACATGCAATTCTCACAACAACAAAGTATTAACAAAACTTTTGGATTTAAGATCTGCAGGAATTTGATTCACTGAAGCGGGAAAAAAAGAGCTTTAACAAAGGAATATCAAGAAGATAAAACCGTGAACATTCGAGTCTATAATGATAAAGAAAGGACAAAACCAAATGAAAGCAACTCATTGCGTGATCAGTAACAGAATACAAATTGTTAAAATAAATATAGTTGTATAAATGTATGATACAGATGTTCTTATTAATAATAGGACATTTGAAATATGTAGCATTTTTGTGAGGAACAGAAACTTGTAGGGCGCAATTAAAGTAGCAATATACAAGTATTAAAAAATGATAACAAATGATAAAAATGAAACAAATACATAATAATGGTTTTAGTGAATCTTGGCTTGACCATATATATTTGTTTTACATAAACTTTTAAACAAATTTTGATTAATTGGTAGATGGGTTAATTTTCTTTAATTGATTAAAAAATTCCTGGCTAGAAAAATAACAAATCTTGACGATGAGTCAACATGTATGTAGGTCTAACTACGTACAGATAGTAGTTATTTAGAAGTCCTCAGGAGACATCCTTTTAAAGGAATTTCGGTTTGTCATATTTAATTTTGGAAATATTTAAATCTGGAAGTGAACAGGTTTGGGAATTCTCCAGATTACAAAGTTATCAGCTCTCTTGCGAAATGAAAATTCCAGCTAATAATTGAGAAAATGTTTTTAAGGCGGTTGAACGCGTATTCTTAAAACAGTATTACAAAATATTAAATAAAGGGCATTAATTTTGCACATGAAATTTTCCATAAACACCAATCTTACAAGATTTGGAAGTGATAGAATTTCAAGAAATCTATTTATCAAAATCAGCTTTAGGAAATACGATACGATTTGGTGAAATACACTTTCAAATCACCCTGCCTAGATCAGTTGGAAATACTATACCATTTGGTGAAATACACCTTCAAATTCTCCTGTCTGGATCAGTTGGAAATAAAATACAATTCGGTAAAATACGCCATCAAATCACCCTGCCTGGATCAGTTGGAAATAAGATACGATTTGGTGAAATACGCCATCAAATCACCCTGCCCGGATCAGTTGGAAATACGATACGATTAGGTAAAATACGCCATCAAATCACCCTGCCTGGATCAGTTGGAAATAAGATACGATTTGGTGAAATACGCCATCAAATCACCCTGCCCGGATCAGTTGGAAATACGATACGATTAGGTAAAATACGCCTTCAAATCGTCCTGTCTGGATCAGTTGGAAATAAGATACGATTTGGTAAAATACGCCATCAAATCACCCTGCCTGGATCAGTTGGAAATACGATACGATTAGGTAAAATACGCCTTCAAATCGTCCTGTCTGGATCAGTTGGAAATAAGATACGATTAGGTAAAATACGCCATCAAATCACCCTGCCTGGATCAGTTGGAAATACGATACGATTAGGTAAAATACGCCTTCAAATCGTCCTGTCTGGATCAGTTGGAAATAAGATACGATTTGGTAAAATACGCCATCAAATCACCCTGCCCGGATCAGTTGGAAATACGATACGATTTGGTGAAATACGCCATCAAATCACCCTGCATGGATCACTTGGAAATACGATGCGATTTGGTGAAATACGCCATCAAATCACCCTGTATGGATCAGTTGGAAATAAGATACGATTTGGTGAAATACGCCATCAAATCACCCTGCCCGGATCAGTTGGAAATACGATACGATTTGGTGAAATACGCCATCAAATCACCCTGCATGGATCACTTGGAAATACGATGCGATTTGGTGAAATACGCCATCAAATCACCCTGTATGGATCAGTTGGAAATAAGATACGATTTGGTGAAATACGCCATCAAATCACCCTGCCCGGATCAGTTGGAAATACGATACGATTTGCTGAAATACACCATCAAATCACCCTGCATGGATCACTTGGAAATACGATGCGATTTGGTGAAATACGCCATCAAATCACCCTGCCTGGATCAGTTGGAAATACGATGCGATTTGGTGAAATACGCCATCAAATCACCCTGTATGGATCAGTTGGAAATAAGATACGATTTGGTGAAATACGCCATCAAATCACCCTGTCCGGATCAGTTGGAAATACGATACGATTTGGTGAAATACGCCATCAAATCACCCTGCATGGATCACTTGGAAATACGATACGATTTGGTGAAATACGCCATCAAATCACCCTGCCTGGATCAGTTGGTAATACGATACGATTTGGTGAAATACACTTTTAAATCGTCCTGTCTGGATCAGTTGGAAATAAGATGCGATTTGGTGAAATACGCCATCAAATCACCCTGCCTGGATCAGTTGGAAATACGATGCGATTTGGTGAAATACGCCTTCAAATCGCCCTGCCTGGATCAGTTGGAAATACGAGACGATTTGGTGAAATGCATTTTCAAATCATCCTGTCTGGATCAGTTGGAAATACGAGACGATTTGGTGAAATACATTTTCAAATCATCCTGCCTGGATCAGTTGGAAACACTATACGATTTAGTGAAATACACCTTCAAATCGCCCTGCCTGGATCGGTTGGAAATACGAGACGATTTGGTGAAATACATTTTAAAATCACCCTGCCTGGATCAGTTGGAAACACTATACGATTTAGTGAAATACACCTTCAAATCACCCTGTCTGGGTAAGTTGGAAATACTATACGATTTAGTGAAATACACCTTCAAATCACCAGTACACCACCACAGTATACTGGATCACCAGTACACCGGAACAACCAAAACAGTAAGCAAGCAAATATACCAACACTATGTAAATAATTAGAGTAAAACGATCAGATTTATCTCGTAATTGTTGGTAACTCTGGGCAATATAGGATTAATACTATAGTCAGAGATTAATTATGGAGACTCACCCTATAGCCCCTGAGGACTTAAAGATATCATCTCTTGTAGTTGTATAGGGTGTTATACGTCACAAGTTTTACCTACATTTCTAGTTTCTACCTTAAAAATGTGCACTAAACGTCTGACCCAAATCACCAAAACCGTACAAAAATGCATCTAAAACAGTAACTTTCATTTTATACCCCTGAAAATTCAGCGACTCATACAGTAATAAAGAATTCATTTTATACCCCTGAAAATTCAGCGACTCATACAGGAATAAAGAATTTAATTTATACCCCTGAAAATTCAGCGACTCATACAGTAATAAAGAATTCATTTTATACCCCTGAAAATTCAGCGACTCATACAGTAATAAAGAATTCATTTTATACCCCTGAAAATTCAGCGACTCATACAGGAATAAAGAATTCATTTTATACCCCTGAAAATTCAGCGACTCATACAGGAATAAAGAATTCATTTTATACCCCTGAAAATTCAGCGACTCATACAGGAATAAAGAATTTAATTTATACCCCTGAAAATTCAGCGACTCATACAGTAATAAAGAATTCATTTTATACCCCTGAAAATTCAGCGACTCATACAGTAATAAAGAATTCATTTTATACCCCTGAAAATTCAGCGACTCATACAGTAATAAAGAATTCATTTTATACCCCTGAAAATTCAGCGACTCATACAGTAATAAAGAATTCATTTTATACCCCTGAAAATTCAGCGACTCATACAGGAATAAAGAATTCATTTTATACCCCTGAAAATTCAGCGACTCATACAGTAATAAAGAATTCATTTTTTATACCAACAATAAGACGGAATTCGTTTTATGGACAATAAATTACATTTTACGTTTTAATACACCTTTCCGTCCAAGAAGGGAGGCAAGTTTTAAATGTTTGTTCATTGATTTCTTTCTTAATAACTCAAGGAAAGGATAAAATAACTAATATTTTTCAAACTAACGCTTTTCTCGATATAAATTATCATTATTGGATTTATTTTAACATTACTTTTCATTTAAATTTAGAAATTAAAGGAAATCTAAGTTATAGTTTTTCATATATAAAGAAACTCGTCTTAAAATATGTACATATTGCTAGTCAGGCGACGGACTGTTGTGTGATTTAAACGTGGGACTTCTTTTATTACTTTTACTAGAAAGACCTAAGAAATGTTAGGGAGGAAACTCTAAAAGTAATTTGAGTGGTCATAACAAAATCGAATGAGATCTTTTATTACAGGTATCTAGAGCATGTCACAATCTGGGACCATGCTGAGTACAGTTTACAAAGTATATATTTTTCGGAGTAAATTAAAAAACAAGAGAAAAGCTTGTTACGAAACTAACGATTCTTTAGTTGTAACACACTTTAGATGGTGTTACATATTAAATTGGAAATTTCAGAAAACAAACGAGAATGTATTCAAAAATTGTAACAATATACAACTATATAAAAAAATTGTGATTTATTAGAAATATTTTTAATGAGATCTCTGGTTGATAGTGACATCTGTCGGAAGAGTTTAAAAACAAATAAATTAAAGTAGGGATGCGCCCACCCTGATGCGCAGTAGGTAGGAAGGTTGCTTCCAACGTTAGTTCTAACTCTCTTTTAGCCAAGATGTAAAAGGCAACGGACGTGTCCGAGAGCGAGGAAATTTTATTTTGTAATATTCTTTTTCTTAAACATGTTATAATCATGGTGTAGAAGACAGCGTACGTAACCAAGTACAAAGATGGGACGCTGAAGTTACTGAAGGTATTTCGTGAGACTTTTCCACTAGAAGGATGCGAGGCTACGACATGGGAATACAGCTAAGTGGATGATTTCGAACTTTAGAGATTTATTGCAAAATTTAAAATGTTGGACAGTTTAACTCAAATTAATGAACCTAGAACTTTTCAACAAGTATATAAAAGTAATTTATGCATTATTTGGTGCACTTGTGTTCACCTTGAATTGTAAGATTTTATTATAAAAGAAAAAGGCAAGTAAACTCGAGTACAGATCCATTTTCAGCCGTTGATTGATTTATTGATAGATTGCTACACGTAAAAATTCATAAGTCAAATATTAAATGTTCAATAATCCATAACTGAAGCAATGTCTAGAAATTTGTATCATGATTATAATTTGTTATTTTTTTTGTTAAATAAAATGAGTGTAATTTGCTTTAATTGAATTTAAAAGAGTAATTATTTAACCAGCACACAATTCCATGCATTTCAAGTTAATAAGCCTTAAAAATTAATTTAATGAGATTCTGCTAGTTTAAATGATTTAACTTTGTATTTTAACGTAACGCAGTTCTATCTTCAAGATTAGAAGAGCGTTATAGACAGACGGTCATTATTACGCCTGAACTGTAAGCTAGAACTTAAAACTAAAACTTAAACTTAAAATTTAAACTAAATAATAATAAAGAAACGTTACATAGTTTTACTATCTATGTAACGTTCTGATGACTTTTGCTTCAGCTTCACCCAGTAAAACTATGCCAACAGGCAACCTAATTACTCACATCACCCAGTTACTTTCCTAAGAACGCTTTTGCACAAAAACCTCATCTAGGCGACAAAACCAGATCGTCTAGTTATTATTGCAGCTCACAGATACAAACCCACCTTAATCCTTCAACCAGTTCATATTTTATCGCCTTCCTAATGAACTAATGATACAAAGATGGCACACACAATAGCTGACCTTGGCTGATACAAAGTTAAACACATACATGCTTACCGTTTCTATAAGTGAGTTTTTAAAGAAACTTACATTTTCAGTGTCCGTCTTCATTAATAACCTGTTTGATAAACCATAGTTAAATTACAAACAATTTTCGAGCTGGCTGGTGTGTTAAGGTAATAAACACAAGAAATATATACAACTCAAAATGACAAAACTTTAACCTCAAACGCGTTTCAATGACATTATGTCATCATCATCAGTGATTCTGACACAAACATATAAGTATAATTAAATTAAGGTTGTGAGTTGGGTATATTTTTTGTGTTGATTATTAAATTATTAAAACAGGTTCTTCAGTAGCAAAGTAAAACGAAAATGGCGAAAGTCGACTCGATTCGTAGTGACATTTACAGGTTAGTTTCTCGCACGCATAAAGTTACGCCCATGCACACAGAAATGTCTTGTTTGACTAGTTTTGCTCGATAATATAATCGCTGAACACATGCTAGATTATGTAAGCAAGTAAGAAATGAAGATTTTTACAAGAACTACATTTGTTCTTTTTCAAATAAGTGTTTGTTAACACAGAACATCAGTACAATGTATAGTGAGGAACGATTTATAAAGTTTTTTTCCGATCCTCGATTCTTTCAAGTTATTTTGGCCCACATGATATTCTCTAATAATGAATATGCAGAAGCCTTCTCCCCCAGAAGGCCATATTTGTCTCTCATATGCAGAAGCCTTCTCCTCCAGAAAGCCATATTCTCTCTCATATGCAGAAGCCTTCTCCTCCAGAAGGCCATATTTGTCTCTCATATGCAGAAGCCTTCTCCTCCAGAAGGCCATATTTGTCTCTCATATGCAGAAGCCTTCTCCCCCAGAAGGCCATATTTGTCTCTCATATGCAGAAGCCTTCTCCTCCAGAAGGCCATATTTGTCTCTCATATGCAAAAGCCTTCTCCCCCCAGAAGGCCATATTTGTCTCTCATATGCAGAAGCCTTCTCCTCCAGAAGGCCATATTTGTCTCTCATATGCAGAAGCCTTCTCCTCCAGAAGGCCATATTTGTCTCTCATATGCAAAAGCCTTCTCCCCCCAGAAGGCCATATTTGTCTCTCATATGCAGAAGCCTTCTCCTCCAGAAAGCCATATTCTCTCTCATATGCAGAAGCCTTCTCCTCCAGAAGGCCATATTTGTCTCTCATATGCAGAAGCCTTCTCCCTCAGAAGGCCATATTTGTCTCTCATATGCAGAAGCCTTCTCCTCCAGAAAGCCATATTCTCTCTCATATGCAAGAAGCCTTCTCCCCCAGAAGGCCATATTTGTCTCTCATATGCAGAAGCCTTCTCCTCCAGAAGGCCATATTTGTTTCTCATATGCAGAAGCCTTCTCCCCCAGAAGGCCATATTTGTCTCTCATATGCAGAAGCCTTCTCCCCCAGAAGGCCATATTCTCTCTCATATGCAGAAGCCTTCTCCTCCAGAAGGCCATATTCTCTCTCATATGCAGAAGCCTTCTCCTCCAGAAGGCCATATTTGTCTCTCATATGCAGAAGCCTTCTCCTCCAGAAGGCCATATTCTCTCTCATATGCAAAAGCCTTCTCCCCCAGAAACCCATATTCTCTCTCATATGCAGAAGCCTTCTCCCCCAGAAACCCATATTCTCTCTCATATGCAAGAAGCCTTCTCCCCCAGAAGGCCATATTTGTCTCTCATATGCAGAAGCCTTCTCCTCCAGAAGGCCATATTCTCTCTCATATGCAGAAGCCTTCTCCTCCAGAAGGCCATATTTGTCTCTCATATGCAGAAGCCTTCTCCTCCAGAAGGCCATATTTGTCTCTCATATGTAGAAGCCTTCTCCCCCAGAAGGCCATATTTGTCTCTCATATGCAGAAGCCTTCTCCTCCAGAAGGCCATATTTGTGTCTCATATGCAGCAGCCTTCTCCTCCAGAAAGCCATATTCTCTCTCATATGCAGAAGCCTTCTCCTCCAGAAGGCCATATTTGTCTCTCATATGCAGAAGCCTTCTCCTCCAGAAGGCCATATTTGTCTCTCATATGCAGAAGCCTTCTCCCCCAGAAGGCCATATTCTCTCTCATATGCAAAAGCCTTCTCCCCCAGAAGGCCATATTCTCTCTCATATGCAAGAAGCCTTCTCCCCCAGAAGGCCATATTCTCTCTCATATGCAGAAGCCTTTTAAAAGTTCTGTTTAAATATAATAGGCTACACAAAAAAACCATCCTCAATTTATGAATAGGAATTTCTGAAAATAAAAAGTGACAAACAAACTTAATATATTAATATTGTCAAAGCATATAGAATATTTGACGCAAGTGAAATAATGAGATATATTTAAACGGAAAAATCAACTTTTCATAGAAATCCACAAAATACAATAAGTGTTAAGCTGATGTACTGGTCGATGAAGCTTTTGTCGTGAATATAAGTTATTGCATTGCTGTAAATGCTTAAATAGTAAACGATAAGGTTGTAGAAATAGTACGAGGGAATGCATTCGTACATTTTTGTCGCGGATGGGTTGTTTGTACTCGTTCAAACAGTCACAAACTAAGTAAAGAAGAAAGCTTACACAAGGTATCTGTAAGATGAATGTTTATGCAACCGACCTCTAAGTAAGCGATTGGTTAAATGTCCAGCTGGATGAGATATGCGATACTTGATTTATTAATCGATTATACAAAGTAAACGTTTTTCTAAATGCAAAGCATTTTCAGTATATTGTACGGTAGAGGCCAAAATAAACAGTACTGAAACTGAATCAGCTGTAATTGCCTTCTCGATCAGCTGTGGCGACTTTTGAATGTTGCAGGGTATTCGTGTTGACGTATCTAAGGTTAGGTTTTTCTGATATGGTGCTAACAACTGCAGAACAAATTTTGATCGAAGAGCGTCATTTTCTAATGTGTGTTTTGTAAGTGTTTGTAAAACTATAAATAAGATAATTCAAGAAATTAAAAAAAAAAAATGATAAAAGTTAATTCCTACTGAGGTCAAAGAAAAATTTTAGTTTTACTTTTTATTTTATAATTTCAATTAATATAAATATCTATATTCATTTGACGGAATCACAGTATTAAGTGGCAAAGTAGAAAGCGAAATTCTTAAAAATTTACCACATCCCTCTCTATACAGTGTATGTTATTGGACTGCTATGTTGTTATTAATTATTTGCTTGCATTTCGTTTCTAATTTATAAAGGTGACGATGGTGTCCAACTTCTTCTTGTAATGCTTGATTATTACAAGCAGGAACCTTTCCTTTATATTTTCTTATAAATCTTTAAATAAGAGATTTCTAGTTATAAAAAGTTGCTCAACTTAATGTATTCGTTCAGTTCGAATCCAATTGAATCATCAACTTTTTAAATGTAATTAATGAATTAATATTTGAAAAATTTGTAATATTGTTAACCGTCATCAACTACAGGTTTAAAAAATGTATTTGAACTTGAGAGGATGAGAAACGAATTTCATTAACGATTAAAAATTTGTACAAGATATATATATATAAGGAGAGTGTGGGATAATAGAAGGAATCGAATGGAATAAAACCATGGAAGTTCAGACGCCACCAGCCTGAAGGAAGCAAAGCAGCTTACGGCGTTGCATTGTTTTTCACCTCTAATGACTAATAGCGCAAAGCAAGACTTAACTTATCGCATGTCCGGCTAATTTAGCATACTACTGCTACACTTGCTAATATCCCGCCGTTAATCACAGTTTTGTCCGAAACACTCACCTCCCCCGCCCCACACGATTATGATTAACCGGGCTAAGTTTAGAGGGTGGACTTCTAACCCTTTACTTTTTGTTAATCTCCATCTCACAATTGATGGACGGAGTTGTGTATAATTGTGCCCTTCCTTAACTCCGCTGCGCCTGGCATTGTTAAATTTGTTGTTGCTGCTTTTTGTTCATTGTCTTAAACAATTTATTTTACTTGGCCATTCATTCGCCGGCCGGACCAAAACACATAACTCATCGTTGTCATAAGTAACCCGAACGGTTTTTGCTTGGAGCCCAGCGCCAGGCATTGTTTCTCTTAAAATGTAATTTAGCTAAGCTGGCGCTTCCGCCACTTCACCGCAAGTCCCAAGAGATATTTTAATGATCCGATGCAAAACATTTTTAAAGACAAACATGAAACTTCCCTGTGCTAGTCTTATTTAATATATATATACATATATAATTTTTATAACAACCTGTAATATAAATAAAAATGTTATTTTATATTACTTTTTATTAAATAATTACAAAATTTATAAATAAAGTAACATAAAATAAGCGTTGAAACAGCTGTTCTACCACATAAGCTACAACAAAAAATCAGCTGTTTTATGAAATCATATGTTATCACTCATTTTAAGTCAAATGAGGGGAAACAACTATATTGCATATTCTGCCCCTTTTGTAAAAGTTTTTTCTCTTGTACAAAACTACATATGAATTAACATATGAAAAAACTGTATTAACATCAAGTGTCATCCACTAAAAGTATCGAAAAATGTATTTGAGTGGATGAATATCAACTAATAGAAAGAACTAAAAAAATATGTTGAAGTTTAACAGTATTACTTTGGTAAATCACTGCTCTTTAACAGTTAACAGGTCTTTTCTAACAATACGTGAGTTATATATAGTCAGGGATTTCTGAAGGTTCCTTCTTCAAGAGAGCAGTATGCCAACAGAACATGAAATTTCATTTTAATGCCTTTTTGTTTTAATTTAGTTTCGACTATATATTATGTTTAACTGGTGTTATTAATTGGTGTGAGATTTCAACCTATATAATTTAACACGATTTATATTTCAAAAACCTGATTAAAATTACGAAAAAGACATAACCTAAAATTTAAACTCACGTGTTAGCTATTAGTTGCATGAGTAGGGAAAATTGTAAGTATAAGTACGTAGGTAGGAATTTAGTGTAATGGATTAGAGTGCCTTCAATACAATAGCCGTTTACCCGCATAACAGCAACGTAGGAACAGAAACCTTGTCCAAAGATGTAAATTTTTAATTTCATAAAAAACGTTCAACTCGTAGTTTAGGTATACGATATTATAATTTTTCCAAAATATATTCATACAAGTTTTAACGGAATATATTACCTTGGTTTATTATAATAGAACGTTACATTTGTATGCCTGCTTTTCGACGTAAGGACAAAAAAAAACGAAAAATACATCGCACAAAATATATCAGTTTTTTCTGTAAAAATGTACTTATCACAATAACGACATTTCTGTTTTAAAAATTATTTGTTAAGACGATAATTCCTTAGTCACTTACACTTCGGCACCTTTTCCAAATATTCCTCATGTTCTCCTTGTAGTTTCAGGTGATTGCCTTGGTACTATGTCATCTGTCAATCAAGCCTCTTCAGCTTCGGTCTGCTTAATCCCCCTCCATCACCGCTCTTGGATCCAGAGAAGAACGGCTCTTGTGTACTTAGACACGTAGCCTTTGGAACCTTTTCCAAATCCCTCCCGTCTCCTAGTTTCGGGCGATTGCCTTGGTACTATGCTACCTTTCAATCAAGCCTCTTAAGCTTTAGTCTGCTTAATCCCCCTCCATCACCGCTCTTGGATCCAGAGAAGAACGGCTCTTGTGTCCTTAGTCACGTAGCCTTCGGAACCTTTTCCAAATCCCCCCGTCTCCTAGTTTCGGGCGATTGCCTTGGTACTATGCTACCTTTCAATCAAGCCTCTTAAGCTTTAGTCTGCTTAATCCCCCTCCATCACCGCTCTTGGATCCAGAGAAGAACGGCTCTTGTGTCCTTAGTCACTTACCCTTCGGAACCTCTTCTAAATATTCATCACGGTCTCCTTCTAATTTCAGGTGATTGCCTTGTTACTGTCATCTGTCAATCAAGCCTCTTCAGCTTCGGTCTGTTCAATCTCCCTCCATCACCGCTCTTGGATCCAGAGAAGAACGGCTCTTGTGTCCTTAGTCACTTACCCTTCGGAACCTCTTCTAAATATTCATCACGGTCTCCTTCTAGTTTCAGGTGATTGCCTTGTTACTGTCATCTGTCAATCAAGCCTCTTCAGCTTCGGTCTGTTCAATCCTCCTCGATCACCGCTCTTGGATCGAGAGAATAACGGTTCTGGTATCCTTAGTCACTTAGCCTTAGGAACCTTTTCCAAATCTCCCCCCCCCCGGTCTCCTAGTTTTAGGTGATTGCCTTGGTACTATGTCACCTGTCTATTTGGCCTCTTCGGCCTTGGTGTTCTCAACTCTTGGATCGATACACAAATATCTGTAAAGCTTATCCAGTTTTTACAGAAAAACCTTCCACACCTGTAAGTTTTCTTTCACTATCTTACCGAGGGCTATTTCAACTCAATATGAACCTTAGCGATATTTTACTTTACAATGTAACTGAAGTAATGTATATTAATATACATTTCAACAATGTATGTTTTAATGTTTGAAATTAACAATGAATAGTTTTTTTTTAAATTGTGTGACAGGCAAGCCCCTTTCGTGATTTAGGCCTACGGGACACAGCTTGAGCAGAACACCAGGCACACTTTCCCGGTAAAGTCTAGAATGTCTAGAACGTCCTAAGAAGTGAAGGGGCTAGAAATTAATAGAAGCGAGAAGTCCATATATAAAGGTTTTGTTAAGTATGGATCCAGCTCACCAGAAGATGAGTGCCACTAGAGCTGGGAGGTTTCTGAGGGCCTAATGTGTAAAAATGTGTCAGTTTTTGTGATGAAGAGAAGAGAGTAGAAGCTTCAGTGACAGCGTGTGTTAGGTGTAAATAGACGTTTAACTAATTCAGTAGTTATTATAGGTAAAATTTGAAACAGTGTTTGAAAACTGCTATAAATGTTAAGTGTGTGAATAATAGCAGCCATAATAGTGTATAAATTAATAATTAGTTATTTAGTATAAAATTGCCTAACAAAATTTCAGCATCACTATCAACTCGGAACGAAATTATCAATACTGTCGTCCTCATTGGGACTAAAAGTAAGTGCTACTACAGGCAAGTGTTTACATGAATTAATATGTATTAGAGTAAGTGTTAAGTACCAGTAAATAATAAAGACTGAACCAAAGAAGATTAATTTCAAAGTTAATAAAGTCCTCCGAATAACAAACTTGAATTTCTGCGGTTTTCAAGTACTTACAATAATCACACACAAGTTGAAGATTTTCTCTTACTTAAAACAGTGTAAGTAAATTTTTCGTTCTTCTAAGGATGCCTGAACTGTTATATATAATACGATCCGAATGGTTTGAGCGGCTTATAACGTGGACAGTTGCAACCGTCGCGGCCAAACAGCTGAGGGGCACTGAATAAATTGCTGCAGAAAGCAGGGTAGGCAAGTGGCGTGATCGCTTTACGACTGGCCGGGGAGCACCGTGTTTCATTTAAAACTATTATCGCGGCCCAGGGTCTATGATTAGGTATTGTTCTCGTTGAGACGTTTAACCCTTTCCGTGGTTTTTTACGACTCTCTCGGCTGCCAATTGAAATGTTGCCGAAGTAATGAACGGTGTTTACTTGTGTTCCAGGTTCAATGTCTTCATCTTCGGACAAACGGACTGGTAAAGCTAACGCGGACATTCCTATGCTCTCAGGCACATTCTAGTTTTATTGCTCTATTCGCAATGGGCTGAAGAAACCTGCGCACAATGTACGTAGTTGGCGCGCAAATAAGTTAGTTTCGCTCAAATTAACGTAACTCAACCCGTAAAAACAGAAATGTTAGTGGGAGCAGCCACCTTCGGGCAGATCCTTCCGGGCTGTAACTGTAACGCGAATGATTGCAACAAACTTACCTGCTAGTTAGCAGGTAGATTTTATGAACAGTTGTTGAATAAGTATTTCAGTAATCGCCCAGACTTAATCGATTTTACCTGGCAGCAGGAGATTTAATTAAGAGGGGCTTTGGGGCTCAAAGGAAAAGTGAAAACTACAAAATAACCCTAAAAAAGTAAAATAAAAACGCAATTTCAGACGATTGCATTCGTTGCTGTTTTAAATCCACTTATTACTTAGTAGAATATGTTTACATACCAAATTAATCAATACAATAGCATACTGTAATCAATAATAAATACGCTCACACACAATGTAATAAATAGGTGATTTCTGGTAGAAACGGAAATGGGGCAACTGATCTTCATGAAATTCAATATGAAAAAAATTCAAAGATTATAGTATAGACTATGATGAACGAAGGTAATTGATGATTGTGTAATGCCATAGAATAAGCGTTTAACTATCTCCCTCAGACAGAAGACCCTTAGAGTTTACACTATAGCTACCATATTCCCTAAATAATTTCCGGGGGGGCCTTACCTCCCCCCCAATAGCTCCCCCAAAATATTTTTCTGTATCCGCCACTGATCCCTGGTGATATACAAGATCATTAGGAACACAGAGAGAAAATATAACGCTGTTGGCGCCCCAACAATCAACAAATTATAAAAGTACATCCAATCACATTCGAAACCTTATAAAATAAAAGTTTTTTTTTATAAATCAGAGTTTTAAGTAAACTCCTTTATAAGTAGCTATATTACAATATAACTGCAAATAATTTGGTTAGGATAGCTTTACAAAAATAAATAAAGTTTACTAACACACAAGATAAACAGTTCTCGCATTAAGTTAAAACAATGCCTTCTTGATGCGTGCGGTGATGCAAAACGTATACAAAAATGAAGATCCTTTCACTTGACAAGTTAGTTATATATCAATCTTTATTCTACAGAAAACCTAATTGAATACTTGGTAGCTATATTGTAATGTAGTAAACACAGTGCTTTGTATGATTAAACACCTATTTTTATTTGTATTAAGTAATTATATAAGGTATGCGTGTGTAGTGAAGTTAGGTTATATTTGACTTTGTCCTGAGAACATTACCATGTATACCTTGATATCACTAGGTATATATACATATATAATCAATGCTATCAAATATATAGACTAATCAATTACTGTACAAGATATATAATCAATATATTTTAATATTTTGGGGGGGGACAATGAGGTTCTTCCGCAAATGTTGAAAGTAAACATTAAAAATACGGTTACTAATCTTGACTACTACTACGCATCTATAAACATAGAACTAAAAACCAAACCTAAACAAAAGTATTGAATTAAAATTAAACAGTTAAATTTGTTATATTAAATAGTTAAAACTAATTTTAATTTCAATTAATTAAAATTAAACAAAATTAAATTAAATTAGTCTAGTTCTAAATTATACTAAATGAACAAGATTTTAAAAGTTATTAAATAAATTCAGGTGCCATAAGGCGATGACACGGTCGATTGGTGCGCCTTTAAACTCCCTCGAAGGTCATAACGTATATATATAATCAATATAAGCCAAGATGGGCCAGCTCGTTTCAGGTGGAGTGTCTTCCTTTATGTAGACGATTTAATCGCCTCAAAGATAAAGGAGGCCGGAATTAACTCTTGCAACTGTTTACCTCGTACATGAATAAACATTGTTTGTAAAATACCAAATCCACCCCAAACGGAAACTTTGAAGCTATAAGAACACCAGGTACTGTCGTCATCCCTTTACGAGGCCTACCCATCCCAACTCAGACAGTCCTATTAGCAAGCTTCCGTGAACGCTCTCATTACATTGGTTGCTATTTATACTGTACAATAAAAAGTATTAATAAGTAACAAAATAAGAGTCAGCCCTATGACTCGGCGGAAATGCAAGGGTCGATGTTTGGGAAAATGACCTGACAGCAACTCCACCCTTTCCATCACCCTGCCTCTCGAGTGCCACCTTGTAAAATTTTACCTATACATTTTAATGTAGTTATGTTGTAACGCAACGCTCTGTGAAAAAAAACATTGATTTTTATAGTCTTGTGTGTGTTGTGAGATTTAGTTATGTTTGTCTTTCTTTAATTTTTAGGATTCAAGTTGTATTATTTTATCCAGTATTTCTGAAGTAAAATTTGTTTGTCAATATTCATAGCGTGTTGAATGAGCGATAATTACTTTAAAATTAAATTTTACTATTATTTAAACATTTTGAAATTATTCCCAAGTGTGTTACTTTTACGTAATCTACGTACTTCCATTCATACGAGGAACTATTTGCAATCTTGTATAACCTTACTCTTGTGGACAAACTTACAAATAAGACCATGTATAATTCTGATTATAAAGATAATATATAGAAAAAGAATTAAAAGAACAAAGCTTACTTTGAATTTGAGCTCCCTTAAAGTATTGCTGGAGGAAACAACGAGAGACACTTCCTTTTCCCCGGGAGCCTTCCTCCGCCTGGAGCTACGCCGGATGTCGTTATAGCTCACCGCTACCGAAGGCTGGGCCGCCTCTTTCCCGTTGACACACGGCCGCTTGGTCTTGCCTTTCTGTATAAACACGTTCAAATTACACACTTCAATTTTAAATAGTAACAAGTATTGTGAATACTTCATAACTTGTTTATAATTTAATAAACCGTAACTCTTGTATATCTATTGCTTATTAAAGGGTTTGTATTTTTATTGTCTCCTTAGGAACGTGTTATAGTACGTAATTACAATATTGAAACCGTGTCTAAGCCCTAATATTTATATTGTGTCAATACCCTATCTACAATTTGAGCACGAAACTGAAGCAGGTTAGGTCTATTAAGCATCAGATAATTTTGTTTAATATAAATATTTATACCATACTAGCAGAGTGCCCGTCCTTCGCACGGGTTTGACGAATATTTGTTTTGATTTAATTTGTATTTGTATTTGGGTTGAATTTAATTTACTGAAAATAAATCCCAATGAATATATCAAACTATAGTTTATAAACCTACCGTTAGGGGAGTTTCCAAGGCCAGTGAGGCGGTGCCCTGACGAAATTTCTAAATATAAATAGCCCTATGTGAAAACCAGGGACCCTACGAATGTCTATGTAAAATTTCGTTCCCACGTTTTCGATAGAGGACAAAGTTATACAGGGCGACGCAGAAAGTCATCAGGGATGCGAAAAAATAATGAAAACTCTCGCTCAGGGAAGTAAATAAAATTTTTATTAAATTATAAAGTTGGGTAAAAAGTTCATTGCGGAGTAATAAGAAATACTACATCCGCGTATCAACGGCGCGCCGTACTACTTATACATATATTTAAATATATTATATTTAAATAATATATTGTATATATATATATATATATATATATATATATATATATATATATATATATATTTCTTCAGAGGCATAACCAGAGTTGTAATAAGGTTGATGAATCTTGGATTACTATGACTCTAGGTTGGTAACCTAAATGCATATTAGCCTTAATTAATAATATTTGTGGTTAGAGGGTTTTGAGCATTATTTATTCAACATCAAGACTTGAAGAGCTTGCTTGCATAATTAATGCAAAAATATCCATAAAAAATTCATTGCCTTGCAAACGATAGTTTTATCAACAACTCCATGCAATGCTCCTTACTTTGAGCTTTGAATTTTGTACTTTCATAATATCTTATATTCACTATTAAAATACAATAAAATATTAGAAAACTTTTTAACGCCTAATGTATCTTCAAGGATCTGGGAAAATTTATTATTATTTTATTTTTAACCGGTTAAAATACTTACCAAGTTTAAATATTATGTGTTTTTTTAATCTTTTGTGATTATTTTCAAATCGAAATCGTTACAGAAAATCATTATAAGATTCAGCTTTTTACTAACCCATTCTGCTCAGTCCTATAAGCAATGTTGGTACCTTACAAGAAAACAAGCTGCTATGAACGTGTTTTAAAATTACACAAGAATGCTATAAAGTGGGAACAATTGCAAACATTAATAGTGTATACAGAAATAGGAAAGAAAATACCATTAAAAATACTAAACATTAAAATAAAAATGTTGTCATTTGTATTCAAGTAACAATATTAAAGGCCTTTTCCAGAAAACCAACACATAAAGGGACTATATCTACAAAAATACATTTTAAAAGCTGTTATTATAAATAACATAGAAGTAATATTTTTCAGTTTATTTTAAGGAAATAATTAGCTTCATGTAAAAAGCGGCGGCATTCACTCATACAGGTTATATTTGTTTCTAAAACAGAACAAGCCTAAAAGCTTGTAATTCTATTAAAAGATCTCTCGCCCACTTAAGGATTAGTCCAACAATGAGATTAGCCGAGTGTAGAAGGAGGGGGTGGTTAATAAAATAGCATTCAACAATTTACTGCTTCAACAGGGTTTTAAGATCAAAGGCGAACACAAACGCACAACTCTGATAGTGACAAATAAAAATGTTGCAAAAGGCGGAGAAATATTTTCTATAGTTTTTTCCTAAGCTCTTGAGCTAAGATCTTAATCTGAAACTGAATTTACCATTGAACTTTGTTGCAAAAGCCATTTGTAAACGGCATCTTCTAATTGTTTGTTGTTTTGCTGCCTTCATTGATTTATTCCTTTATTTGGAAACGCAATGAAATTACCCACTCAGACTTGAAGTCTGAGCACTACTGTCTGTAGTGCGGCGGTCAAGTGCTCTCCTAAAACACTGACATAGTTCTGTAAATAATTAAAATTACGCAGAACTAAGAAAATCACATGATTAGTTTTTCGTACAGGTGCTCGCGCCGTCGCTTGGAGAGGTTCGATTTCAAGAAGTACAGTAGCTCATGCGGGGTAAAAGGGAGATGCGGGGTATCTACCTTGCTTCCACCCAGTTATGATTAGAGAATCAGTGTTTTACCATACATTCCTCCCCTCATTGTAATTACACATCCCAGACGAAATTACTATTCGATAAGTTGATGCTCATGAGTTGTCTTGTAACGAGCCGCACCCATCATTCATCAGCACACTATTTGATAAGCTTGAACGGACGCAATAGCCTTTCTCGTGAAGCTTAGAATTCTCTAGAAGTGAAGCGAACTGAAACTAGTAGAAGCGACAAGTCGATGTATAAAGCATGAAGTGAGTTTAGTGTTTATAGTGTAGTGAAGAGGGTAAACGCTTTAGGGATATACAGCGACAGTGCATATTAAATGTACTGTAAATAGACTATTAGCGAACTCACTAGTTTTAGACCTAATTAAAACAGCGTTACGGCCCTTACACAGTGTAAAAATAATAGTAGCTACAAAAGTGTGTAAATTAAAAAATACTTATTTACCCTTAATAACCTTGTAAGAAGAGATCCGTATAGACAATAGTTTTAATTGTGTCTAACAGTTTTAATACTTTAAATAAATATTGTTTGTAAGAAAACTACCTTCTTGTTGTCAGCATTCGTATGAGGAATTTTCCCGCTAGTTGAGGAAGACACGCCGTTCAGTTTGGGTCGTTTCACTTGGTTCTGAAACAAATCATCACAGATTTAAGGGAATGACTTCCTTATAGAACTATAAATAAAAGCAAATTATTAAGGCATTTACCCACTAGAACGTATCATACAAGACCGATGCAATATTCTTTGCATCTTTGTACTGGACAACACCCATTATAACGTCCCGTCAAAGGGCAACGCCTTGCCCGACCAGCGTATGTTGTCTGTGATGGACCGTTCCATGCAGGGTAGGTGACGCAGTCTAACCCCGTTGTAACCACGTATGTTACACGTTGCTATTCCATTCAGGCATAAAAAGTTGCTCTCATCTTGCTTTTGAAAAAGCATGTGCTTTTATTCTCACAATTTTCAATGAATTTCTTAATTAATTTTCTCAATAATTCGATAAACTGGAATGACGTCATACGAAAATACTGTACTGGTGAAACTCTTCTTCCCTCATCAACTAGGTGTCTATATAACGTCCAATATTCTCCCTCAGTTTACCTTATTCTTAGACATTTGTGAATTCAAATAGCGTCTCTGAGTCTTGTTTTCGTTGTCCCCTTTCTCGTTCAAAATAATGGAAAATATTGCCAATTTTGTTAATGACAATAGCATTAACATACATAGTTGTATGTTATCACATAAAGCAACTAACATACGTTAGTTCACAATTCACAACACCACATAATACAATATAATAATAATAATTCAATTTATAAAGATAGATAACATTAAAACAGTAGGCACTGTACTACTAAACTAGTCTCTGATGTAAGAAGTGTACAGCACAGATGCAGGACTCAACGACTACCGGCATGGGTATTAACGCTGTTGATCTGTTAGAGTGGACCTACAGTGATAAATACGGTCCTATGACGGTCATAACAAGATACGTTCTAGTGGTGAATGACCTTCAATCATTCAATTCTAACTGGGACTGAAAGACGTTGCGATTTAATTATAACAATCTTCTAACCAGATATTGTGGTGTATTACAAATGTAGAAATAAGCAGCCAATTTAATTTTTATAAATCAATTAAAAAACTCAAACTTTTAAAGTTTTCGATTTTATAAACCGTATATATTCTAAAACTTATGTGGCGGTAAAAACGTATTTCAAATATTATACTAAACCAATAATCAGTACATTTATGAAAATAGTTTAAGAAATATTAATGTTGTAGCTCTTATCCGAATACAAGAACTGCAAACGTGTTCTAGGTTTTTAGAAATGTACTGATTTTGTTATTTCATTGAAATTTAGCTTTGTTTTGTCTAGCTAGAGCACAAAAGGATTATTGCCAATATAATATAATTGTATTTACAGCACCAAATTACATTCTAGTGTTTCAATTCCAGATGAAACTGAACAACTGAAGTGATTTAACCGTTTATTTTACGGAAAACCGTCAATTAGTGCAGTGTTGGAAATACATCAGCAATCACATCAGCCTACTATTTAAAGATAACTCACAGTCACTCATTAAACAATGTTTTATTCCCATTTATTCAATTCCTTCTATTAGTTTACAACTCTCTCTCTCTCTCTCTCTCTCTCTCTCTCTCTCTCTCTATATATATATATATATATATATATATATATATATATATATATATATATATATATATATATATATCCACCATTAAGTGCAATAATTTTACCTTGAGTGATGAGGCACCTTTCGGTCACTTGACCATTGTCGAATCACTGATATTTTTCTGGTGTAGATGTTCGGTCCGTGATATTGGTATTTGTTGACGTTACACGCACTTCCTCTTGATCTGTGTGTATGATGTTTTTATATAGTATGTCTTCTGTGTATGTTGTTTGTAGATTCATTAAATTGTTGTGTATGTTTTTATAAATGTGGTATTTTTCTTGTGAGTTTAGTTCTATTGGGTTATTATTTATTTCAAGTATGGTTAGGTTATTTTCGTAATTTGTTATTTCATGTTTATGTGATTAACAATTTACCAATAACAAATTACGAAAATAACCTAACCATACTTGAAATAAATAATAACCCAATAGAGTTAAACTCACTAGAAAAATACCACATTTATAAAAACATACACAACAATTTAATGAATCTACAAACAACATACACAGAAGACATACTATATAAAAACATCATACACACAGATCAAGAGGAAGTGCGTGTAACGTCAACAAATACCAATACCACGGACCGAACATCTACACCAGAAAAATATCAGTGATTCGACAATGGTCAAGTGACCGAAAGGTGCCTTATCACTCAAGGTAAAATTATTGCACTTAATGGTGGATAAAATTACTTACAAAAGACACAAAAGACCATAAATACATAAGCTAGCAATTATCAACAACTACATGATGTAATATTATTCGCAGGATACATGCATAACCGGCGACTTGAAGGCGTCCCACGATTTCCGCTAGAGGGCGCACCAGGCCCTCCAGTCATCGTGTTATTTACTGCCAGACACTTATTAAACCAAACCAAATTGATTTCCCCTTCCTCCCTCGTAACATTCATACATTAATTAAATAAATTTCCACCTCAAGGAAAATTTTGTGAACTGTTTAATTATATGGTTTCACAAGAGATGTACAAAAGGGAAAGTTAATCAAGAATATCTGATCTTCACAGCTACAAAAGTACATTCTTAAAAATGCAAATTTATCTACAATTTAGAATTAGTTGTAGCGATTGTGATTATTTTAGAATGTAATTTATATTCTAAGGTAATAGAAGTAGCTAATTAATTTTTTCCGTGTTTGAGAACTAAAATTACATTAAGAAAATATCAAACTGACGTCGTAAATACTGCATTTATAAGAGGCTGGCTTTATAACTGTACATTAAATTACAATATATTATTTTTGATGGTAAAAGTTCTACAAACTGATTCCTAAATCTATGATAATGATAACAGAAGAAAAACTAAATTGAATAAAGCATTCACTTGTACTAGCACAAAAATGTAACAGTTTGGTTTCCTTCACGTTAGGAACACCTCCGTTTGATATACAGTTATATAAATATAGCCTAGTTAAAGGTTTACCAAATGAAAACAAGAGAAACATTAATCGAAGAAACAAAATTAAACAATTGAACCGGTAAAAAGAATATTTTAGACCAGTTAATATTTAGTAAGAGATTGTTACAACCTCCGTTGTGGCGTAACAAGCTAAATGTATATTGTATATGTCAGATTACCGCAGACATGATTAATTAACATTGTTATCGGAGTTCGTATTGAATTACTCCGGCCAGGACAATGTGACTACAGATAAGTAGACATAATGCTTGGGGAGGAGGAAGACATTAGTATGCAGGCAAGAAAAGCCACGGCCATTCTAATCCGCGATACTCATCTACACTACCATAACGTACAATATTGATTGCGGTACATCTCTCACCTCTGAAGACGGTACGTGAGGGTGCGCTGTAAACGTCTTTATTCGTCATACTTAACCCTTCATTTAATAGTATTTCCCGACTGATACATTTGCTAATTTCACAAATAAATAACCAAATCTAAAACCCTTTTCATAAAGCATTCTGTTGAAGGCAAAACAAAATTTAAAGCCAATGAAATCAAGCAAAAAAGTGTTACTTTATAAAAAAAAGTTTATCTATTTAGTAAAACTATAACAGAAGACACTAATGACGTTTAGAAAATAAACCTTAAACACAAATAATATTCTCTAATAAAACACACACACACACACACACACGCCCGCGCCCACAGAGGAAGAGAGAAACAGGGGCAAACACACACACACACACACACACACACACACACACACACACACACACACACGCACGCACACACGCACGCACGCACACACACACACACACACACACACACACACACACACACACACACACACACACACACACAACACACACACACACACACACACACACACACACACACAACACACACACACACACACACACACACACACACACACACATACACACACATACACACACACACACACACTAATGATAGACTGTTGTAGTTGTATACTAAATACATATTGACAAGTTTTAATAAAACTTGTAAAAGTAGAGAACCAAATTTTCACTCGAGTTATTTTTAGTGCTTTAACAATTTGACTTTTACGTGCTAATATATTCCACAGTGAATAATTTCTATGACCTTAAATTTTATTACTCAAAGAACTTAAAAACAAGGAAAAATAATATAATTATGACCCATTGCACAATTTCCTGAACACAGTGGGTATTATTTATTTTTTCAAAATATTATAATCTCATGTTTCTCGTTTCCGGTATCACCTCAAAAAGAAACATTCAGGGGCTCCTTTATGTGGGGAATTTGCCCAGGCGTCTCACGTAAACAAAATCGCTCACATCAAATCAAAACGTTACGATGCGGAAAAGCCAGATGGGGAGGGGTCATGACATTATTTATATTAATTCCTTTTTTAATATTTATTCAATAAAAATGTAATAGCTTTTAGATGTGCCTACGCAAAGAAAACTAATTAAAAATTTTTTTCAACGAACTATAGTAAAATATGTAAACCTGTTTACACTACATGCAGGGCACATGAATATTTCTTGGAAACTGCTTACAAGGATTTAACTCGGGAAATATTAAACTTATTCCTAATACAATGAGGGACTATTGAAAAGTACAACATTTATCGTCACAAAATTTAGAAAACTCCCTAAGTTTTTAAAATAAGATTTATTTATTAGCGTTTACTACTAATTCTTATACATATAGACCAATCAGCCAGTAAATGAATACAGTTATCTACAATTGTAAATATAGGAAGGAATAAGCGGAGAGACATAACACCTACTGCCAGAAGATGTGGGAGATCATGGTAGAGCGCAGACATACTACAAGGAAAAGAAAGTTGTCAACACTTACACTGCCTTTATGAAGGAGGTTAAAGAATAGTGAAATATAAGAAGGACATGATGACCCGTTGATACTCATAATAAAGGTAAATAATCGCATCGCGTGATGATATGTTGTGGAAAACTCTGTAAGAAACAAACTAAAGTACAATAAATCTCGCCGCTACTTCCACAGCGACCCAGGCTCTCCGAGCTTCCCGCCCGCCTCAAGGGGCCGTTACTGGTATGCTACTGGAATTCGTACGCCTAACTTTATTAATTATATATTGGCTAGGCCATGGAGTCGCTTTTAATGAAGATGAATAGTTCGGCAGACACACGCATACGTAATGCTAAGCAGAGATTGATATCTAGCCTGGTTTACATACGAAATAATACGTCCCAAACATCGATTGTCATTGAGTAGGCTACACAGGAAATCGATTTATTAGAGAAAATTAACGCCTGTCACGGCATACCCAAATAATTGCCCGATGTGCTACTGATTGTCCGGCACAGACTCCCACCTCCGCTTCGGTCAGACAGCTTTTCTTGAACTTACCATCTCTTAACGAACGTATAAATAACATATAACCATGTATACGCAATTTTATAATATCGTATGAGGACAAAATCCTTAAAACTAGTTTAAGTACATATAACCGTGTATACGCAATTTTATGATATCGTATGAGGACAAAATCCTTAAAACTAGTTTAAGTACATATAACCGTGTATACGCAATTTTATGATATCGTATGAGGACAAAATCCTTAAAACTAGTTTAAGTACATATAACCGTGTATACGCAATTTTATGATATCGTATGAGGAAAGAATCCTTAAAACTAGTTTAAGTACAAATAACCATGTATACGCAATTTTATGATATCGTATGAGGACAAAATCCTTAAAACTAGTTTAAGTACATATAACCGTGTATACGCAATTTTATGATATCGTATGAGGACAAAATCCTTAAAACTAGTTTAAGTACATATAACCGTGTATACGCAATTTTATGATATCGTATGAGGACAAAATCCTTAAAACTAGTTTAAGTACATATAACCGTGTATACGCAATTTTATGATATCGTATGAGGACAAAATCCTTAAAACTAGTTTAAGTACATATAACCAAGTATACGCAATTTTATGATATCGTATGAGGAAAGAATCCTTAAAAATAGTTTAAGTACAAATAACCATGTATACGCAATTTTATGATATCGTATGAGGAAAGAATCCTTAAAAATAGTTTAAGTACAAATAACCATGTATATGCAATTTTATGATATCGTATGAGGAAAGAATCCTTAAAACTAGTTTAAGTACAAATAACCATGTATACGCAATTTTATGATATCGTATGAGGAAAGAATCCTTAAAACTAGTTTAAGTACATATAACCATGTATACGCAACTTTATGATATCGTATGAGGAAAGAATCCTTAAAACTAGTTTAAGTACATATAACCATGTATACGCAATTTTATGATATCGTATGAGGAAAGAATCCTTAAAAATAGTTTAAGTACAAATAACCATGTATACGCAATTTTATGATATCGTATGAGGAAAGAATCCTTAAAAATAGTTTAAGTACATATAACCATGTATACGCAACTTTATGATATCGTATGAGGAAAGAATCCTTAAAACTAGTTTAAGTACATATAACCGTGTATACGCAATTTTATGATATCGTATGAGGACAAAATCCTTAAAACTAGTTTAAGTACATATAACCAAGTATACGCAATTTTATGATATCGTATGAGGACAAAATCCTTAAAAATAGTTTAAGTACATATAACCAAGTATACGCAATTTTATGATATCGTATGAGGAAAGAATCCTTAAAAATAGTTTAAGTACATATAACCATGTATACGCAATTTTATGATATCGTATGAGGAAAGAATCCTTAAAACTAGTTTAAGTACATATAACCATGTATACGCAATTTTATGATATCGTATGAGGACAAAATCCTTAAAACTAGTTTAAGTACATATAACCAAGTATACGCAATTTTATGATATCGTATGAGTAAAGAATCCTTAAAACTAGTTTAATTCCCTGAAATATTAACAAACATGCGTCACTTCAAATTATCAAAATGCTTTTATAATTAGTTTTTTTTTTACTAGTTTAAGGAAGATTTACTTAATTCGGTCATTTAATTGTTACAAATTTATTTACAGGTTGGATGAAGATCCTGCCTGTTGAACCTATACGCGAGTTGCAACTAACTCGTATTTGTAGCAACAATAGGGTCACGTGATATGATATTGCTGTTAAAACTCTTAATAACAAAAAATATATTAATATTCATATCCGCAATAACGAGTAATATAAACCAAAAATAACCTGTCAGAAGCGTTCATTTCTGCGTGCAAACTAATTTTTAAAAACACGAAAATAATTATATTTAGACATAATTTATACAATGAAGTGCAGAGACGACTAAGTATATAAAGAAACAATGTAAACAAAACTATTTTAAAGTCAATTCCTACTTGCGTCAAGAAAAAAAAATTATTTCAATTACTTTTTATTAAATAAAATCAATTAATATAAATAAAATAACACAACCTATGCGTTTAAAAAGCAGTTCTACAACATAACCTATAACATAAAATCAGCTGTTTTAAAAATCATATATATTATCACTTATTTTAGGTCAACTGGGACGAAATAACTATATTGCATACCTTGTCCTTTTTGTGAAAAGTTTTCTCCCATATAAAACTAAAATTAACTCATTTTAAATTTAATTAATGAATTAATATTTGAAAAAATTAAAATTGTCTTCCACTACAAGTTAAAAAAAAAAAAATGATTTCAACTTGAATGGATAAATAAAACGTATTTTATTAACGATTGAAAATGTGTACTATATATATATATATATATATATATATTAAAATAACTTAAGTTATTCAAATACAAGAATATTTATTAATTTATATTCAAAGCTTTTCGTTGGTAAACAGTACCAACATCATCAGGAATGAAAATTACAATAATGTAAGCTATAGGCCTAAAACATATGTTAAATTAGAAATAGAATTGTTGCTAAATTTATACAAATTGCCAAATTTAGAATGTATTAGTATTTGTTCTTTTATTAATTTATTATTATTATTGTATTTATATATTTCGAATGCTTCATATATATTCATTCTTAATCCCTTATTAATTTCTTTTATAAGTTTCATATTTTCTATATTTGGAAATTGGTGCTTATTATTAATACAGTGATTTGCGAAATTTGATTTATATATTTCTGGATAAATATATAAGTATATAAACACAATAATAATAACAAATTAATAAAAGAACAAATACAAATACATTCTAAATTTGATACTATATTCAATGTCTATAATGTTACAGCAACAAAATAAATTTGGCTATTTGTATAAATTTAGCAACAATTCTATTTCTAATTAAACATATGTTTTAGGCCTATAGCTTACATTATTGTAATTTTCATTCCAAAATGATGTTGTTACTGTTTACCAACGAAAAGCTCTGGATATAAATTAATAAATATTCTTGTATTTGAATAACCTATGTTATATATATAAGGTTGTGTAAAGGATAACTAATAATAGTAATATGAATAAAACAACTAACTTGAACAGTTAGCGTGTAATATACAGTTAATGTAGACCTAAATCAGTGATATCTGTGTGTGTGTGTGTGTTCTTATATGAAGATACACATTGATTATTGGTTAAAATTTGTGTTCTGTTTTGAAAACATTTGTGAACATGAGCACATTTCAGCACTTTGTAGCAAAACAGTTATTTATTTATAGACATATGTTTGTAATATATGCAACAAGGGGTTTCATACTCTCTAACAAGTGTGTTCTTTTGTGAAGGTAACCAAAGAGCGTTTTTCTACCTTCAGACAGCCCCAATGTTTCAGGTTATTTCTATACAGTGTGCGAGTTGTTTTGAATGTTTTTTTGTGTTTTTTTTATAGTTTTACGGAACTATGGCTTGAGAATATGGCGAGAAGAATACAATACAATTCAATTTGCTTTGTTTTATTAATCTTTCCTGATGTTTTATTTTTTGGTTTATGATATTTTAGGATCGAGTCGCACTCATCTGAAACTCTTCCGCGTCCCATTTAATGGGTTGCAACTCGCCGGTTGGGAGCCGCAAGTACTAGAACATAGCTTCAACTACTGTAGAAATATTACCTACTGTTAATACTGTATTAACCCGGCAGGGGTCGCGTCACGGTCTTTTCCACCGGGCCTTCACTGTTTTCTTAATAATTCGAACTGTCGATTTTTGCAAGCTTCCACCCCCTCAGTACCTTCAAATAGACTCGTCCGCTGTCGAATGCTGTGTTTGTATTTTCGTTATCACCTACGTGTGTCTTAGTGTAGCAGCCTAGATAAAAGCCAGTGTGGAAACCACCGTGCGCGACCCCTCGCCTGGGCTAAAGTGTGACATAACTTTCAATTTCGTTTTTGTGTTATTGATTGTTTAGTGTGTTGAGTGTTATATTTAATGTGTTACTACGCAATATGTATCATGCAGAGGAAGAAAGATCTGCCAGAATGTTAGCGTGGAAAGGAAAGAAAGGATTGAAAATACTGGTAGTGTTCGAAGATAACTTTCTCGTGACGTGCCTGTGTTGAAACAGTTGAAGAACCGGATTCAGATGATGAACAACAAGATCGTGTTGAAGTTCAAGAGGAATCAGAGTATTCAGGAGACGAAGAGGAATTACACATTCCAACGGAATTCTTTGGTACAAAATATCGACCTGTAACCTCAAACATTTTTGGGTTTAGAGGGAATTAAAAGTTACTGTCCATAATATAGTAGTTATTCTCATCTCAACCATGCATAATAATGATGAAATTGATTCCAAAGCTGGAGATAAAAATAAACTCTACATCCAAACATTTTACAATTCAACAAAAGGGGGAGTAGACGTTGTTGATTAGTATAAGGCGGGATATTCAGCTGTACTACCAACCTAGGGCATCAATCGGATGAGGAACTGTAAGGAATTTCATTGCTATAACCCTCAAGGTGCTTAGACATATTGTATGTAACTTTTTGTTTAAAATCATAAATTTGTAGGGTTGCATTTCATCACTATAATTGTAATATTATGATAAATTTACTTAAACATTCGACACATTTTGTTTCAAAATTGGTTCTTTTACATTACAGCTATCGTAAACATTCAGTACATTTTCTTATTCAGAAATTAGTTTTCTTTCAGAATATATTATTATACATAAGTCTTTGTAAAAGAGTCCGTATGTTATGACAATTTATCTAAAGTCTTGTATTTCTTTCAAACAATAAATTTGTTAAATCTTAAAAATATAATTTAAAATTAATTAGTACATTATTGCCACAATTACAACTAATAGAACTTAAGTAAATACATTATACTTAATTACTATACTTGTATTTTTAGAATAAAATATTGTTCAGTATTTTTTTTTTATTAATAAAATGACCCGGTCGAATCCACCGTTGTGCGACCCCTCGCGTTTTATTTTTCACGCGACCTCTGCCGGGTTAAACAACGTTATCAGAACCAATGAACCTCGCGTTTCTTGACAGCGGCCAGTGATCGCATGTAAATGTCTTTTTAAATATTTACTGAAATGAAATGTTAATAATTATAAGAAAATTCATAAGACGACTCTGCTGAAGTGAAAATAAAAATTTTAAATTCTTTATTGAATTACGGCGTTTCAGTCACCCACAATTCTCGTCCATCTTCTAAAACTAAATACAAATGTGGTCGAATTGTTTGGTCCCCTTTTGTGCTTGGAAAAGTTTTCCCTCCCACATAAAACTAAAATTAATTAATTAATTAAACTTAATTATTGAATTATTTGAAAAAAACTGTATTATTAACAAGTGTCATCCACTACAAGTTGTAAAAATGTATTTCAACTTGAGTGGATGTATTTTATTAACAACTAACAATTTGAACAAGATATATATATATATATATATATAAATAAGGTGAGTGTAAACTAATCAGATTTGAAAACATGAAGAACATTAAAAAATTACCTACAAAATAAGATCTGTATTAAAAATAAAATAAAATCACAGAAAACAAAAAAGATATGTAGAGATATTGAATTGACTGGTTTCAGAGTTACACCCACAAATGAAGGTAGTGGTGAAGGAAGTAAGGCGGGCAGGTGTGAACTGTATGAGCGACTAATAGGGCCAAGCAGTGAATGAATAAATGTATACGGCCAGAGGCAGTGGCCGAGCGGGCTTCTTATTTAGCATAGTTTATTGAAGACAGTAGCCGTGTCATCGTGGCTGGATTTATAACCGAGTAGTAATTTGATTTCTATCTGCAAGAGTGCAGGCAATATATAACGGCGGAGAGATTTTATATCTTAGCAGATGCAGGCCAGACATTGTCCATCCCGTCAATTAAACAAATACTGAGCGACGAATAAATCATAGACGGCATATACCGTACCGGGATTCCGCCCGGGTAACAAGTGGTGCGGTAAATTCAAAGCTCGAGCTAGCCCAGAATGAGAGTGAACATTAAGGCGCGAACACGACCTCCGAAAACAAACAATGTTTCGTGGTGGACAGGAGCTCGTATTTGACGAAGAGGATCTGCCTAGTGCCATGCATCTCCTTATACAGTCAAGGGTCGGATTGTTCATAAAGTTCGTTAAAAGTACAAATGATTTCCAGAGTAAAGCCACCATGATAGCTTAAGCGAGACGAGACGAATGTAGCCAGGTTATGTAAACCAATAGGTAACAAACAAAAACAATGTCCTACTTAGATCAACAAAAAAATATATAATTTTAGTCACTTTTTAAAAAATAACTACAATTATCAAACACAAGCTGTTCTACCACATGACCTATAACATAAAATCAGCTGTTTTATGATATCATATGTTATCACTTATTTTAAAGCAAATGGGACGAAATAACCGTATTGCATAACTTGCCCCTTTTGTGAAAAGCTTTTCGCCCATATAAAACTAAAATAAATTCATTAAATTCAATTAATATTTGAAAAAAAACCTCATTAACATCAAATGTCATCCACTACCTGTAAAAAAAATGTATTAGAACTTGAGTGGAAAACTGTGAACTAATAGTAGCATTCTAAAAATAGTTTAAAATGTATTAAAACATTCGCGCGCGCGATGCCTACACACACGATGTGTATATTTGCATATTTACACATGAAACGCTTTTCCTAACTCGAGTCGACCTTCGAGAGGTGGGGTTCTCATATTTTCCAAAAATAAAAGAATCACATCTCTCGAAAGACTACTCACAAAAACATCGTGTAGGATTATTGTTTATGTAAACAATATGTTTACTAAGATAATGTTTACTATCTTGTTTCAATTCACTTGTTCATCTAAGAGACAAGTATAAAGATAAAATTGTTGCGGTAGCCATATAACTACACACATACACACACACACACACACACACACACACACACACACACACACACACACCCACACACACACACACACACACACACACACACACACACACACACACACACACCCACACACACACACACACACACACACACACACACACACACACACACACACTCACACACACACACACACACACACACACACACACACACACACACACACACACACACACACACACACACACACACACACACACACACACACACACACACACACAATACCACATTTATTGCTATATATTCTTTTCTCTCCCCCACTTTTCTGCTCACTTAATTCTTAGTAGCTTGGCTACTCCGTTTCATGCGTACCGTGAGTATGTCGTGCTTATACTGTAAACTGATATCGATAACGCGATGATAAAAATGGTAATGCGCGAGACAAATCTTCAATTTACGGGGACATTAATTAAAGAAAATGCTTTGGAATTTGCTGCATCACTAGTACACAGACACTTTCACGCAAGTAACGGTTGAATAGACAAATTTAAAAAAAACGCTATACCACCGAAAAAAATGTCATTTTGGGAGAAAGCGCGAGTGTTGATTGGCCATGTGGTTAATTGTGAATTTTGGAAGGAAAATGTGTGGAACAAAATTTAAACGATTATGCCCCGAAGGACTTATTCAATGCTGATGAAGCAGGTCTAGTTAAAAAAAAATGTTTACTTGCTAAGAAACAGGCTTTTAAAACCGACTTCTCTGGAGAAATAGCAAGCAAACAAAGAATTGCCGTATTAGTGCCTGCTATCATGTTAGGAATAGAAACACTCAAATCGCTTGTGATTGGCAAAAGCTAATCTCCACGATGTTTCCAAGGCATTAAGTGTTTAGTGGTCGAGTACGGATTTAATAAAGAGGCGTAGATGACGAGTGAATGGGCACTAAAGCCGGGCAAGCAGATTGCCAAAGAGGAAAAAAATACAATTTTCACTGACAACTATGCACACTTGTACGGCATTAACTCTAACCTAATGAATGTGAATATGGCTTTCTTTCCACCAAAAGTAAGTTTAATACTGCAACACCTCGATCAGGGATTCGTAAAACGTATCAAATTACACTATAGGAAGAGAAATTTAAAGAAGATTATGACTAAAGTAGAGAATAATGACGTGGACATTGTAAAGCTAAGAGACTGCATTGCTGGCTTGGCAAATGTGTGGACACATGACGTACGGAAAACCACAGGTTAATTGTTTTTCCAACGCTAAATCCAATACCGTCACATGAAGAGAATGCGGATAACACGACATTAGGGGAATTAAAAAACAATGGGGCTTTCTTTCAAGTTCAGTAGACGTAGAACATTTTATTCGTGTAGACGAAGGTGTTTCCCATTTGCCAGACGACAAAGGCATACTTCAGAACTTCCAGACGACAAAGGCATACTTCAGAACTTTCAGACGACAAACCCAAATGAACTGTGGAAAGAAAATTATGACGACTGTGACGATGAACCTGAAGAGAAGACGCTACAGACAATGAAACTTTACAAGCTTCCAAAATCATCAGAGGAATATTTCAAATAAATGATGTATCAGACAACATTTTTGAATGTCTGAACAACATTCACTGAACGTGTGCAAAGTGCCACAACAAATTACCCACTAAAACATCGAACACTAGAAACAAATGGAAACGTATTTTTTCTAATAGTTTGCGTTTAATTTAATCTTTTCCCTCTTATTCCGAATTGTGTAGTGTATAGCACAGTTTGTGCTGAGTGTGTACTGTATTTAAATTAATAAAGGCAGTTAATAAATTAATGTAGGCCTACTGAGTGTCTTCAAATATAAATTTAGTACTGAAATTACTAAATTATTTTACATTAGTAAGTACACTAATTTATTACCAAATGTATAGACTATTTTCCCATTGGCATTAGATGATGTATCCTAATAGCCTTGTACAGAGTCTATATAGGCCTAATATACTGTATTCCAATACGGTGGAAGAAAACATTCTGACCATATTCATAAAACATTTTTAGATTGTACACGACATAAATCTTGAAACACTGTAGATTGAAACATTATAAAACGATCTCCCACCTTAACGTTGACCTATTACCTTACAATATGCCTGGGATATTATACTGTGACTGCCCTTGAGATCTTATACTGCAGTAAGATACGGCGCGGCGGTAGTATTCTTGGCAAGACGACTTCTTATTAACAAATACCTCTATATAACGATTTTTTAATCTGGGATATCGATTTAGTTCGTGGGATATTGTGCATGACACACACACACACAAATATATATCGTGCCCTACCGAATAGGTAATTAGCAACTTGGCCTCTAAGTACGTATTTAGCGTCTACCTTACTACTTATCAAAGCTCGAAACCTACCTACACTGTAAGTCAGGCTGTGTGACCAGCCTTAATACTATTTCGTCCCGTAGGACTACAATTTTACTTGCAACCGGCAAAGGTTAAGCAAGAATCACTGCGTGCTAACGACGCACACACACACACACACACACACACACACACAAAGCACGAAACCTACCTACACTGTAAGTCAGGCTGTGTGAACAGCCTTAAGACTATTTCGTCCCGTAGGACTACAATTTTACTTGCAACCGGCAAAGGTTAAGCAAGAATCACTGCGTGCTAACGACGCACACACACACACACACACACAAAGCACGAAACCTACCTACACTGTAAGTCAGGCTGTGTGTCCAGCCTTAAGACTATTCGTCCAGTAGGACTACAATTTTACTTGCAACCGGCAAAGGTTAAGCAAGAATCACTGCGTGCTAACGACGCACGCACACACACACACACACACACAAAGCACGAAACCTACCTACACTGTAAGTCAGGCTGTGTGTCCAGCCTTAAGACTATTCGTCCAGTAGGACTACAATTTTACTTGCAACCGGCAAAGGTTAAGCAAGAATCACTGCGTGCTAACGACGCACACACACACACACACAAAGCACGAAACCTACCTACACTGTAAGTCAGGCTGTGTGTCCAGCCTTAAGACTATTTCGTCCCGTAGGACTACAATTTTACTTGCAACCGGCAAAGGTTAAGCAAGAATCACTGCGTGCTAACGACGCACACACACACACACACACACACACACACAAAGCTCGAAACCTACCTACACTGTAAGTCAGGCTGTGTGTCCAGCCTTAAGACTATTCGTCCAGTAGGACTACAATTTTACTTGCAACCGGCTACGTTTAAGCCAGAAACACTGCGTGCTAACGACGCACACACACACACACACACAAAGCACGAAACCTACCTACACTGTAAGTCAGGCTGTGTGTCCAGCCTTAAGACTATTCGTCCAGTAGGACTACAATTTTACTTGCAACCGGCTACGTTTAAGCCAGAAACACTGCGTGCTAACGACGCACACACTTAAACATAAAACCTCTGCCAATATTTACACGTAACGCAGCGTACGTCTACGGCCGTGCCAATTGATTGGTCCGCAGAAGCCGCAGGCCGTGCAACAAGACAATGGAATTGGGGCTTTAAATCATTGCTGGGGCCACTCTATGAGATGGACGATAATTAAAGGTTTCCCACTGTTTTCTGCTTCACAGGAAAATAAAAGCCGTAGCACCTCCGGCTACCTGCCTGCCTCCTTGTACAAACATAGCGTCCGTTCCTGAATAGATAAATATATTAAATACGTCTGGCGTTATAAAACTCCGATGCACTTTCCGCGTTATTGTAACAGCTTTTTCGTTGCAGGAAATACGAGGTAAATAAATAGTTATTAATTTACCTCTTCACAAATTATGTTTTTCTGATAAGGAGAAAATACAGTAGCTTTTATTAGTTCAGTCATAATTGCAATATATATAGAATGCCTCATTTATTTTCGTAAGTATTTTTAAATAAGCTTATTGCGGTAATGAATATATTGTATTTAGCACTGAGATAGGTTTACTTTACGTTTTTATGACTGTAGCCTTGCAAATTTTATGTAATTAGGAAATGTTAATTTTATTTTCAGATAATTTAACATTTAAACTTTAGATGAATCTTTAGGTTTTCAACCCTTGTACGATTTAAACGTGATTAATTACATGAACACATTTAACAATTTATAAATTCTTTCTATTAATTTACCCTCTCCTTATTATATATATATTACGGTGTCACTATAGTTAGTCTTCGAAAATTAACTCGCACGTATACCGAGTAAGATTTTGTTTAACTACATTATAGTGTAAGTGATAAGTGAATACAACAAAAATGTGTTGCAAATTTATTTATATATATATATAAATATATATATATATATATATATATATATATATATACTGTATATATATATATATATATATATATATATATATATATATATATATATATATACAGTATATACCTGGTTCAAACTTTGATTCCTTAATAAAATACTTTTTATTCATCCACTCAAGTTCAAATACATTTTTTTAAACTTGTAGTGGATGGCACCTTATGTTAATACAGTTTATTCAAGTATTAATTAAATAATTTAATTTAATTCATTAATTTTAGTTTTATATAAAAGAAATACTTTTCACAAAGTGACAAGGTATCCAATATAGTTATTTGTTCCAATTTGGCTTGAAATAAATGATAATATATGGTTTCACAAAACAGCTGGATATAGGTTATACGATAGAACAGCTGTTTTAACGCATAGGTTATGTTAGTTTATTTATTTAATTAATTAATTAATAACAAATAGCTAAAGTGAAATATTTCTTTGTTGACCCAAGTACGAATTGACTTATTTTTGTAATATTTCTTGTTTTGTCTTGAGTTTCGTTAAAAGACTCCTTAACTTATTAAAAAACTTTACCAGCATATTGTTGTTATACTTACTTTATTGTGTATGTACTTTCCCGTTTTACAATTTTCTATATATTTTCTGCTATGTTCAATGATAAGAAACCTTTATCACGACAGGTAAACACGTAAGTGTGCTGGTCAGATTGTAAAGGAAGAGCGACGCTTGCAGGTTGAGCCAAGACATCGGCAACACCGCAATCAGGTTTACGAGCCTGCCGGATGGATTATTATGTTATTAAGGAAGAGCAGAGTTGTGCCTCGTAAAACCAGTGTTAACATCTCAATCAGCCTCTGGAGGATTTTGTTACCTGCATTGGACGCTCAGCGTGCACAAGTAAACCCTTTTGATCGACTCACAATCCAAAACTGCTAATAACTAAACCTTCATTTAACAGAAGATTAGAGAACGTTGTAAATTACGAACATTTCATAAGCTTGAGATAAGAGAGCACAAAACATAACCTCTAAATGCTGTGAGAATCAGCTGTTGCAACATATCATATGTTATAGGCCTACATCAGGATCCTCGGAAAGCGTACTCTGTATGCAGACATTCATGACGGATTTCACGATTTTTCTCAACAAAGAAGAACTTTATGAACAATTTAAGGTTTACATTTCGGTAAAAATGTTTTTTGAAGTGAACACTTTTACAGCGACGCCTATAAAAACTTATTAGATGGACAATTTGGCGTCAGTATAATTTCCGTCAGAGACTTAAAAGTGAATTAAAATATAATATATGATTTTATATATCAGCTGATTTTATTTGTACGTTATGTTTCATTATTTATTGAACAGTTTTAAGGAAAAAGGTTATTACTACATAGTTTTGATGAGTTAGGCACATCTGATCTACTTTACTGAACCTATTTTAAAAACATTTGTTCGATAAATATTGTATTCAATAAACTCCTAATTTATGTTTTTTTGTTAGCTACATTATATTATTAATAACTACAATAAATATTAGTCTTTAATAAATACATTCCTCAAATAAATATTTAAATTCGTATTTTTGGCGATTTTCATTTAAAATTTGGCAAAACTATAAGCTCTAGTTTGTTACTTTTAGTTCATATTTCGGTGTTAAATGTACAAACTCTGTTTTATTGTTTCTTATATTACAACAAATGTTTAAGAAATTTCTCAATGCGCAAAATTAATAAATGTTTTTCTTAATTCAAAATTTCTGTAGACGTGGTTATGAAAGTTTTAACTCCTGTTGACACTCCCGAGTGCAACTTAATTTTTCTTTAATTTACGTTTTAAAATTATATAAACACGCGTACCACTTTTATATATTTAGATTGTATATATAAAAAAATTCTAAGAAATTTTACGGGTCCGTTTTATTCAATAAATATTAGTTTTGGAATAACTGCTTTTGGTTGTGTAAATCCAGCAGTTCTTGAACGTCATCATTATCCACTTCTAAATTGAGTTTTCTGGCAAAACATTCTTGATTAACACTGGCAATTTCATCAGACATAGGCACTGATTTCGTTAAGTTTCAGCGGCGAAAAAATAGACACAACTTTTACCAAACGCCATTCAAATTCGTTTGTGAAATTTCATTCCAAGATTGTCCAATGATTTTCAAAGCATCTAAAACATTGAATATTTTACAAAAACCTTCAATAGAGAGTTCGTTGTTCTGTCTCATAGCTTCACGCAGATGCGCAAATGATCTTCTTGTGTGATAGGCTTTAAGTGTTCTGATGACTTCCTGATTCATCGGTTGAAGCAAACTAGTTGTGTTTGGTGGCAAAAATATCACTTTTACGAGTGCGTCGATATTAGTTAAGGGAATTTGTTTAGACTGACAACGTTATGAAATGACGTCCAAACCAGTCCTCAAAAAGGGAAGCTGTCACTAAAGGAAGCATCCTACGAGTAGCTTTAGAACTATTTTTTAATGCGCTTGGATTTCCTGAGCGATAAACTATGAGAGGCTGCAACTTACAATCACCAGCTGTATTTGCACCAACCATCACTGTCAATCGGTCTTTGGCGACCATAAAACCTGGAAATATTTTCTCTTTATGCGCTATAAACGTTGTTTTAGGGAATTTTTTTTCCAGAACAGGCCAGTTTCGTGGACAGCATGATTTAGAATCGCTTAAGTCGAGGTATTACCGTACTTAACCACAACCTAGTATTTGTTCTAACAACTTCATATAATTTTCTATTTTAAGCCTAATTATGTCAAAATTGAATCACTGAGAAGCAAAGCAAGGTGGTACAAAACATTCTTCCTAATTTGGCAAAATGAAGATTAAAGCTTAAATCTTATGATAAATCAGAAGATAACTGTTTTAAGCAAGTTGTTATATTTCCGCACCAGTCAAAGATTCAGTTATTTTATTTTGCCACATTTTCTATACTGTAACTGTCTGAAAGTACACTATGCTCCAAAAGTGCAAAATTGTCCCTTACTAATTTCCCTTGCTTCTGGGTGTCTCCGATACACTCACTAAACCGGTGAACACAAATACTCAGGTAAAATTAATTGTTGCGATTTGTATACAATATAAAGCTATTAGTGAGTCACAGAGTCGACGAAAACAGTATAATCTGTGTAATTTCCCGGCTACTATATCAGTTATCCGATGGCTTTCAAGTAGATGAAATAATCACTGCAGTAAGTAAAATACAAGAAACAAAACAAAATTTAAAAAACAAAAATGGCAAAAGTGCAATCAATAGTCTCCATACATGCCAAGAGAAACAAGTAATAAAAAAAATGTTTTAGTTATTTTGCTAACTTATAGCTAGCTACAAATAATATAAATATATAAATATTCATGTGACAGAATCACAGCATTAGGTGGCAAAATATAAAGTGAATTTCCACTAAATTTTCCATTTCCCCCACTGTGCAGTTGGACTATTTTTGTTTGTAACGAAGCTGATGGCGGTCTATAATTTCGCATTATATCCATTTCTTCATTACTGTAAGGAACCTTTCTTTTATAATTGCATATACATCCTTAAGTAACTTATTTCTAACTGAAGGGAGGTTGCTCAATGCCAACGTGTTGAATTTAAAACATGGATTCATTCAGTTTCAATCCGATCAAGTCATAACCTATTTAAAATTTAATTATTAAATTAATATTTGAAAACAAAAACTCAATTAACATCAAGTATCAACCACTACAAGTTACTAAAATGTATTTGACGTGATGGGATGAATAAAAACCTATTTTATTAATAATTGAAATATATATATATATATATATATATATATATATATATATATATATATATATATGAAGTTAATATATTACTATTTTTGAGTAATTTTATCCACCATTAAGTGCAATAATTTTACCTTGAGTGATGAGGCACCTTTCGGTCTTTGACCATTGTCGAATCACTCAGTCAATCACGAGTGATTCGACAATGGTCAAAGACCGAAAGGTGCCTCATCACTCAAGGTAAAATTATTGCACTTAATGGTGGATAAAATTACTCAAAAATAGTAATATATTAACTTCATAAAGTCAGTGCAACGGAAAAACAATGGATAATGTTAAATATCAAGAATATATATATATATATATATATATATATATATATATATATATATCGAAATCTAGTTGCTGTTAATGACGAGCTGGTTGTAAATTACTTATTACACTTTTGCTATTACTTGCGACCAGATATTTTGTTAACTAAAAGTTTTTTAATAGTCTCGTATTTCGAGGCTGAAGAAGTCGTAAGACGAAAACGTTTCCTCCAAGTATAAGTTAACAATTTAACAACTTATAAAATGTTAATATATATATATATATATATATATATATATATATATATATATATATATATATATATATATATATAAGAACAAAAGTCAAAATACAAATACAAGAATTATATTTGAATTTACAATATTATTCAAATATATTTATATATATATATATATATATATATGAAGAGTATGAGCTAATAGAAGGAGTTGAAAAAACAACAATCTACATTAATTTAAGCTAAATTATTTAAGTTGGTATAGTAAGAAATGTTTACAAATAAACTTACACTCACCCCACCATCTGACGACTCGCTCTCTTCCACTATAAGTTGGGAGGGATGCACTTGTGCTGACGAGGACGTGTACCTAATAAATACTTTAGCCCTTTCGTAGTCCAACAGTGCTTTCTGCTCGTCTTCCATTCTGGTGATGAGACACTCCTGACAAATATCTGCAACACAAGATACTCTGTATTTACCAGGATATAACGAGTTAGGCCTGCAAAAGTACATCGCGGTAGTTTAAACCGACAAGAAATACTGCATTCAGTTGTAGTCAGATGCTGGACTAGTTTGGAATATATGTTTTGTTTCTAAATTTAGATCTAAATATTTTGAAGATGATTTCAATTAGGCTAACTGTAAGCAAACAAAATCGTACTAAGTACAAATACAGACTGGTAGGTTTACACGGCTAATGGAATTCTACGTTTAACCTTAAAACAAAACCATCCTAAAGTTTAATACCGTTTATCTACGTTAAACCAAAACTTTATCAATCTTTTTTTGAATAATTTGGTTTCAGTCAACGGGTAGCCTCTAGAACTCACTTTAGCCAGATTGTCAGTAAGTCTACATGAAGTAAGCGACCAGACTCACTCTATTGTACAACAGTAGTGCCAAGTAGTAATGGACCGTTATTGTTTTCATTAGTCCTAAAGTATGCAATACACTCTATAGTTATTTCGTCTGACTTAGCTTAAAATAAAAGTCACAACATATGATTTCATGAAACAGCTGATTTTATCTTATGTGATAGAACAGCTGTTTCAACGCATAGGTTATGTTACTTTATTTATATTATTTGCAATTACTTAATAAAAAGTAAATACAATAATTTTTCTTTTGACTTAAGCAGGAGTTGACTTTAAACATTTTGTTATATAACTTATTTTCATAGTACAATGGGATTTGGGTATTATAGTATTTCATATATTATGGCGTATTTATTACTAAACATTGTAGAACTTAAAAGATCATACATCTTGTACATGATTCATTTTAGCCAATATCGTCTAAAGAACAAAACTTATTTTAAACGAGTTACGAATCATTGACACATCTTAACCTATCCCCAAAGTAAAGTGGAGGTACTCTGTAAACATTCGTTAATACTTTGACATAGTTTTTGTGTAAACGTTGAGTAAAAGCAGCGCGTAATTAACAATGAGTTTGTGCAATTTTAATTAAAACAAGCGCACAATGGCAACACACAATCCTCAGTCAAGTGGAAACAGGGAGCTAAGAGGGATTCAAACCCGGGGAGAAAGAAATTATTTTATCCTTAATCACTTTACCAATAAACCATCAAGAAATATAGGGGAGAGGGAGATGCTTCTAATGGAGCGGAGCGAGAGGGGATGATATCTTGGCAAGTGGTCATCCCTTATCTAATTTGTGCAAGGGTTGGAGAGGAAGAGGGAGGTCTTGGCCAGCAAATTGGACACACTAGAGCGGATTAAGTTATCACCCGACTAACATTGACCTGTGCGGCCTTTTGTCCCGGCCTCTTAACACGTCCTTCCTACTGACCACCGAGTTATGGAGTGGAAAGCGGAGATATCTAGTTTGACAACTTTGCATTCTGTTTTATACTTCTGCAATTATGCTAATGGGAGTTAATCCTCGACATGAGATAGATGCGGTGCGAAGAACTCAATATTTTACACTAATGAGCACTGAGGGCAAACAGAGGCACTCAAAGAAACAATAACTAAAACTATTTCTACACTTAAACACATTCTTATATTTGATTCACAAAATGAGAAATAATATATAGTAAGAAGCTTGATATTTGAGATACAGTATTTGTTTAAATATCACCAGAAAATTTAAAGACACAAATAAATGGATTATTATCATACAAAATACACCAAAAATACATTGTCATTCCTTAACATGAAAGCTAAACATTAGAAAGCTGGAAAAAGTGTTGTGAAACATTTTTGGAGCCTTCAAACCATGTTGGAAAAACACGGGGCTACTTCAAATGACCGAAATTCAACTATACAACATGTACGCACACAACTAACGCAACCTACAACTAACCAAAGTGCACGGACTTCAACTAACCAAAGTGCACGGACTCCAACTAACCAAAGTACAGGGACTTCAACTGGAAGAAACGTTGCGGGTTATCGCTATGCCGCTCCGCAGGCGTTCAACACACAACTTGAACTTAATAAATGGAAAGTAATATTTCTATAAATATCTAAACTTAGTAGTTTTTATCCCTACTTTTAAATTATTTTTCAAAATGCTGCGGTTCAACTTTATCGTTATTAAAGTAAATGTAATGCTGCAATTTATTCGGTTTGATTAGACCATAGATCATAAATTATCTTATTATAATTGTAGATAGTTGGAACAACAATAAGATAACCTCCAACATTTCTTTCAGTTGAAACCCGTGTACTTTGGTTAGTTGAAGTCCATGCACTTTCGTTCAGTTGAACGTCGCATATTTCGATTAGTTGAAAGTTGCGTAAGATTTGGTTCGTTGAATTTTGGTCATTTGAAGGCTACCCGAAAACACATTTCGTAAAGGTAATCGTGAGGTAGGGCCTGCTTTCTTAGAACAGTAACAGAAATCTTATATGCAAAGAACTATTGAAAAATTAAGAAGTACAGAAATTATCATGGCATTAACAATCAATTTACACACACAAACTCGACAAGAGGAGAGGGAATTTTCAAATTATTTAGAAAAGCTAAATCTGCAATAACAATTATTGGTTTTATACTAGACCAGTTATTAAGAAATCGATTAAGCGGCAAATCATAGCAACTTATGAAGGAAATGTGAATTCATTATTGCCATAAGACCTCGGATAGGTCGATTTTTAAAAAGAGGTATTTTTATCATTTCTTTATTTACTTACAGCACTTTTAATATTAATCAGCAAATATGTGTCTTTAATATCGTCAATTCAGAAGTGTTGCATCCGGTCATAAAGCTTCACATAGCTTTATTATCTTCCGTGACCAACGTTTCACAGAGCTTTATTCTCTTTTGTGACCAACGTTTCACAGAGCTTTATTATTTTCAGTGACCAACGTTTCACAGTGCTTTATTATCTTCAGTGACCAAAGTTTCACAGACCTTTATTCTCTTTTGTGACCAACGTTTCACACAGCTCTATTATCTTTCGTGACCAAAGTTTCACAGAGCTTTATTGTCTTCCGTGACCAACGTTTCACAGAGCTTTATCATCTTCCGTGACGAACGTTTCACAGAGCTTTATTCTCTTCCGTGACCAACGATCCACAAAGCTATACCAACTTCCGGGACCAACGCTTCACAGAGCTCTATATCCTTCCGTGACCATTGTTTCACAGAGCTTTACACTCTTCCGTGACCAACGTTTCACAAAGCTCTACCAACTTCCGGGACCAACGCTTCACATTTGTGACCAACGTTTCACAGAGCTTTATTATCTTCAGTGATCAATGTTTCACAGAGCTTTATTCTCTTTTGTGACCAACGTTTCACATAGCTTTATTATCTTCCGTGACCAACGTTTCACACAGCTTTATTATCTTCCGTGACCAACGTTTCACAGAGCTTCATTGTCTTCCGTGACCAACGTTTCACAGAGCTTTATTATCTTCCGTGACCAACATTTCACAGAGCTCTATATCCTTCCGAGACCAATTTTTCACAGAGCTTTACACTCTTCCGAGACCAACGTTTCACAGCGCTTTATTCTCTTTTGTGACCAACGTTTCACAGAGCTTTATTCTCTTTTGTTACCAACGTTTCACAGAGCTTTATTCTCTTTTGTTACCAACATTTCACAAAGCTTAATTCTATTTTGTGACCAACGTTTCACAGAGCTTTATTATTTTTGTGACCAACGTTTCACACAGCTTTATTATCTTCCGTGATCAACGTTTCACAGTGCTTTATTGTCTTCCGTGACCAACGTTTCATAGAGCTTTATTATCTTCCGTGACCAGCGTTTCACAGAGCTTTATTCTCTTCCGTGACCAACGTTTCACAGAGCTTTATTCTCTTCCGTGACCAACGATCCACAAAGCTCCACCAACTTCCGGGACCAACGCTTCACAGAGCTCTATATCCTTCCGTGACCAATGTTTCACAGAGCTTTACACTCTTCCGTGACCAACGTTTCACAAAGCTCTACCAACTTCCGGGACCAACGCTTCACATTTGTGACCAACGTTTCACAGAGCTTTATTATCTTCAGTGATCAATGTTTCACAGAGCTTTATTCTCTTTTGTGACCAACGTTTCACACAGCTTTATTATCTTCCGTGACCAACGTTTCACACAGCTTTATTATCTTCCGTGACCAACGTTTCACAGAGCTTCATTGTCTTCCGTAACCAACGTTTCACAGAGCTTTATTATCTTCCGTGACCAACATTTCACAGAGCTCTATATCCTTCCGAGACCAATTTTTCACAGAGCTTTACACTCTTCCGAGACCAACGTTTCACAGCGCTTTATTCTCTTTTGTGACCAACGTTTCACAGAGCTTTATTCTCTTTTGTTACCAACGTTTCACAGAGCTTTATTCTCTTTTGTTACCAACGTTTCACAGAGCTTTATTCTCTTTTGTTACCAACATTTCACAAAGCTTAATTCTATTTTGTGACCAACGTTTCACAGAGCTTTATTGTTTTTGTGACCAACGTTTCACACAGCTTTATTATCTTCCGTGACCAACGTTTCACAGTGCTTTATTGTCTTCCGTGACCAACGTTTCATAGAGCTTTATTATCTTCCGTGACCAGCGTTTCACAGAGCTTTATTCTCTTCCGTGACCAACGATCCACAAAGCTCCACCAACTTCCGGGACCAACGCTTCACAGAGCTCTATATCCTTCCGTGACCAATGTTTCACAGAGCTTTATTATTTTCAGTGACCAACGTTTCACAGAGCTTTATTATCTTCTGTGACCAACGTTTCACAAAGCTTTATTATCTTCCGTGACCAACGTTTCACAGAGCTTTATTCTCTTCCGTGACCAACGATCCACAAAGCTCCACCAACTTCCGGGACCAACGCTTCACAGAGCTCTATATCCTTCCGTGACCAATGTTTCACAGAGCTTTACACTCTTCCGTGACCAACGTTTCACAGCGCTTTATTCTCTTCCATGACCAACGCACCACAGAGCTTTACCCGCTTCCGTGACCCAACTCTCCAAAAATATTTATTCTTTGCCGTGACCAACGATCTACAAAGCATCTCCCGCTTCCGTGACTAACTGTCCATAAATATTTATGCCCTTCCGTTACCAACGCTACACAAAACTTTACCCAGCTTCCGTGACCAACGCACCACAGAGATTTACCTGCTTCCTTTAACTGAAGCTTCACAAACTTTGTCAGCTTCATGTAAGTCATCCATTATTATGAAACATATATACTCGTATTTTAAAGAGTGACGATAATGCTTCTTGAGTAAAACGTTTCCAAAATACGACACCAATTTCCAATCGGTTTTAGCAAACTAGCCTATCATTACGCAATAACAGCCATTTGCCAAGAGAGTCAGCTTGGAAGATGTAAATTCCCGAATAAACCCTTTATGATGTGTCCGTTACTGAGAAGATTCCAGGCATCGAAGATGTTTCTATTTCATAAGAAAAGCATTTTACTATGCATTAATAAAAGTATTAAGGTTCGTAACAAAAAATCATACAAACGTGACCAAAATATCTATATCATTATGTGCAGAACGTTAGCAACTAAGTTAAATATTTGTACAGGTTAGTTGTTGATACGAAAGAAGGGTTCTTAGTTTTTATATATCAACGTGAGATACTACTGACCCCATTCAGGGCAGCTTTTTATAGTAGGGTGGGTTTAATCCCCTCCGCGCCCCACAATAGGTCAGCATATATCTGTCCCCTGTAAGCTCGACCTGCTACAGACACAACAGTTGCAATAAGAAAGTTTCATACGAAACACACTTAAACTTGTGTTTGCTTTACTATTACTATGCGAACTGACTGACTTGGACGTTACAAGAACACTGCTTATACTCGCAAAGCTTTAGATTACTTGAAAAACATGCTATTCATTGATTAGTGCGTACAAACAAATTTTCTCTTTTCAATTCCTTCTATTAGTCCACACACACACACGCACACGCGCACGCGCGCGCGCGCGCACACACACACACACACACACACACACACACACACACACACACACACACACACACACACACACACACACACACACACACACACACACACACACACACACACACACACACACACACACACACACACACACACACACACACACACACACACACACACACACACACACACACACACACACACACACACACACACACACACACACACACACACACACACACACACACACACACACACACACACACACACACACACACACACACACACACACACACACACACACACACACACACACACACACACACACACACACACACACACACACACACACACACACACACACACACACACACACACACACACACACACACACACACACACACACACACACACACACACACACACACACACACACACACACACACACACACACACACACACACACACACACACACACACACACACACACACACACACACACACACACACACACACACACACACACACACACACACACACACACACACACACACACACACACACACACACACACACACACACACACACACACACACACACACACACACACACACACACACACACACACACACACACACACACACACACACACACACACACACACACACACACACACACACACACACACACACACACACACACACACACACACACACACATTAAATCTTCATGGTTTACTTTTGTAAAAGTATTTTATTAGATAATTATTTTCCTGAAGATGCTGGTACTATTTTATCGGCGAAAAGCTTTGAATATATATATTCAATAAAAGTATTCTTGTTTATGAAATATTTTTAATTTATTAACTATATTACAAGAAAACATATCACCATATTTAATATATATATATATATATATATATATATATATATATATATATATATATATATATATATATATATATAGCCTATATCTTGTTCAAATTTCCAATTGTTAATAAAATTCATTTTATTCATCCACTAAAGTTCAAATACGGTACATTTTTTAAAATTTGTAGCCAGTAGATAACACTTGATGTTAATAAAATTTTAAAAAAATATTAATTCGTTAATTAATTTTAGTTTTATACGAGACAAAATCTATTAGCAATAGGAATAAGGCATGCCATATAGTTATTTCGTCCCATTTGGCTTATAATAAGTGAAAACACATCATTTCATAAACCAACTGAGTTTATGTTATAGGTTATGTGGTATAACAGCTGTTTTAACGCATCGGTTATGTTACTTTATTTATAATAATTGTAATTATTTAATAAAACGTAACTAAATTAATTTTTTTACCTAAGTAGGAATTGACTTTAAAATTTGTTTTTAAGTTCCTACTTGATATTAAAATAAATGTTTAAATTACTATGCCACATACAAATCTGAGTTTCGTAGAAAACGCCATTGTTTTGGTACCACTAGGTTACTTTGAAACACAACTATCGTGCGCATTCACGGGTAGCAAGCGCGCGCGTGTGTGTGAAAGCTCCGAGTAATCTGCTTATAATTGCACTCTTCCGCCGAGTTGTTGCAAGGTATTTACAGCAAAAGTGCTCCCTCGAGGGTAAGTTGGGGGATCGGGTGACTGCCTTCAACTTTAACAGCGACACCTCATTTTATACAGTATTTTGTTGCCAGCGAATGTTTTAGCAAAATCAAGTGAACCAATGTAAAAACAGTGATAAAGTGGTGATTTATCAGTGATTCCTGATTGTGGTCCTATTAGACCTAATGTGAAATTATTGTCTGTATTTTGTTAGAACTTATGTTTTTATGATTCTTAGTCTGTAGTTATTCCAGCTTCTAGCTAGACTAGTTGTAACTCGCCTGTTTTCTATTTCTTAGAGTGCCAAGGCATGGACGGGGGGCTGTCTCGACAAATTTAAAAAATGAATAACCTTGAATCAAATCTTGAATGATAGTAAACACATCTACTACAAAATCTCGCCCGTCTCGTACGGATGTCCGTGCCGTGCCGTCCTAGTACGCGCTTAGCTGTAGTATCGACAATGCATCGGTGGATAGTAAACACATCTACTACAAAATCTCGCCCGTCTCGTACGGATGTCCGTGCCGTGCCGTCCTAGTACGCGCTTAGCTGTAGTATCGACAATGCATCGGTGGATAGTAAACACATCTACTACAAAATCTCGCCCGTCCCGTACGGATGTCCGTGCCGTGCCGTCCTAGTGCGCGCTTAGCTGTAGTATCGACAATGCATCGGTGGATAGTAAACACATCTACTACAAAATCTAGCCCGTCCCGTACGGATGTCCGTGCCGTGCCGTCCTAGTGCACCCTTAGCTGTAGTATCGACAATGCATCGGTGGATAGTAAACACATCTACTACAAAATCTCGCCCGTCCCGTACGGATGTCCGTGCCGTGCCGTCCTAGTGCGCGCTTAGCTGTAGTATCGACAATGCATCGGTGGATAGTAAACACATCTACTACAAAATCCCGCCCGTCCCGTACGGATGTCCGTGCCGTGCCGTCCTAGTGCGCGCTTAGCTGTAGTATCGACAATGCATCGGTGGATAGTAAACACATCTACTACAAAATCCCGCCCGTCCCGTACGGATATCCTTGCCGTGCCGTCCTAGTGCGCGCTTAGCTGTAGTATCGACAATGCACCGGTGGACAGTAAACCCATCTACTACAAAATCTCGCCAAGTTATCACTTGAACTCACGTTTTAATCGAAAATAGTTTTACTGAAATTAATTAACAACTTCCTTGACTTACAAGAAAAATAATGAAAAACCTACTGAAATGAAGCATTTCCGATCCCACTACGGGTTCTTTAAGGGCGAGCCACTGACGAAAAGGGTTTGCCCAGCTATGTTTTCAAAAATTCCCTAGAATTATAACTTCCTATAGTTTAGTAAAAACTTCCTATTTTCTCCGACCGTGATGGAAAGTAGAATCTAAGGGAATAATGATTTGCACTTTAAAGTAATTTTTATGTATACGATATAACTTGAAGAATTCACTCTCTTAGATTTTGAACACCTAAGCCACTCACTGTGCAAATATCCTTAACGAAACCCTGTGTTTATTTCGCTAATTGTCAACCAAAATATAATTACGATAACATTTATAAGAAATTGCTTTATATTTATTGCAACTGCTTATAAATTATACCTCTGGTTAACATGAAAAAATTAGTTATTAAACAACGCCATCAAAAATATGGTTGTTTAATATCTTATATATATATATATATATATATATATATATATATATATATATATATATAAATTGGTGTATAAAATACACCAATAACAAATTAGAAAAAATAACAAATATATACAACAAAGAATACTACACTCCAACTTACAAACCAAACAACAAAATAATAAAATATCTTAATAACACAAACCACAAACAAATTCAGAAAAACATAACCTATCAGGAATTTACAAAATCACATGCAACAACTGTAACGCTTTTTACATAGGAAAAACAACCAGAACATTTAAAATAAGATTTGAAGAACATTATAGAGCATTCAAAAACAAAAATTCTAAAGTATCAAATGTTGCAGCACACCTAATATCCCATAAACACGAAATAACAAATTACGAAAATAACCTAACCATACTTGAAATAAATAACAACCCAATAGAACTAAACTCACTAGAAAAGTACCACATTTATAAAAACATACACAACAATTTAATAAATCTACAAACAACATATACTGAAGACATATTATATAGAAACATCATACACACAGATCAAGAAAAAGTGCGCGTAACGTCAACAAACACCTATATCACAGACCGAACATCTACAACAGAAAAACATCAGTGATTCGACAATGGTCAATTGACCGAAAGGTGCCTCATCACTCAAGGTAAAATTATTGCACTTAAAATTACTTACAATAGTAATATATTAACTTCATAAAGTCAGTGCAACGGAAAAACAATGGATAACGTTAAATACAAGAATATATATATATATATATATATATATATATATATATATATATATATATCGCAATATGTATTCTTGTGTATTAATAAAAAACTAAGTCAAAATACAAATACAAGAATTATAATTGAATTTACAACTCAATTTAATTATAATTGTATATATATATATATATATATATATATATATATATATATATATATATATATAGTATCAAATACTAACACAGCTTCGAATTAATTTTGTTGCAAATTACACAAACCAATCCTAAAGTACCTGTATTTCCTGACATTTTGTGTTAAAACTTAATGAGTTTTGTAAAATAAATACAATTTTCTATTTTGAGGATGAAGCTACCTTACTCCTAAATATTTTGTGTAAATGCTTTTACTCCACACTTTCTTCATTTGATTTTTAATTCATTTGTCCTTCTCCAAAACCTCATAATAATAAAAAGACCAAAAGTGCGCACGGATGTTACACACGTTACACTTTGTGTGTTAATGTGTGGGGGGCACCCGGACAATAATGTCTTCCTTTTCAAGGCCATCAATCAGTAGGACTTATCGTTTACTAAGAATAACAAGATGTAAGCTAACATAAAGTAGAAGTACCAAGCTGAAGCGATACGACAGGAACCAACCTTGGCATCATTGCCATGGCAGTAAACTAAGCGATAGTACAAGAATTTATACTTTCCCAACATTAATATGAGACCTTCAAATTAGTGTTTAAAGCAATGAAAATTTTTATCAGTTTAAAATAATTAAAACGTATTACGTCATTACTATTCTGCCAAAATGGGACAAATAAACGCCCTAAGAAGGATAGTCAGGACCACGGGATTCGTGTCTGAAAATCGGGACTGTTCCGATGAAAACGGGACGTCTAGTCACCTTAAACTATCACTGAGACCAAATAGAAAACTTGACGGGAAAATATGTTTAGAGTTGAACAAGGCAAAAGAAAATCTAATGCTAGAAATACTAATGAATAGCACAATGCAATTACTACTTTCAATAATTTATTTCGCCAACGTTTTGACCATGATATAAAAAAAAAACTTTTTCATATGTTCCTTATCAAAAGCATGTGCAATTTGTTAGTATTTCTAGCGTTATATTTTATTACAAGACTTGAGTATTATATCATTATAGCAAAAGAGAATCTATTAATTATAATCTTTCTGTGCTGCATTCATAATGGTCATTATATTGAATGTTATTGCCTAAAGTACTACTAAAATCAAACTCTCTTCTCGTTTATAAATTTTACATTTAAGAAAGTTTGCCACGCTATAAATATGTTTGTATTATTTACAAAACGACGATGTAGCTGAAGACATCAAACCCGTCTAAGGAAATCAAACAATATACAGTCTACATTGCCGGAAATGACAAATTACAAACAGCCTAGCGCACAATTCTCTTTAAGGATTACAAATTGCTGAGTGTTAGCATTGTTAGCGCCCTTACAGGCGGGATTTTTCAACGCTCGAGACATCTTGTTACGTGCAAAAATTATGGGCGCCAAATTAGTAAAAGTCAAACTAGCCTGTAGCGCCAGCTTCGCACAGTTCCCCCGTCTCTCTAGGAAACCTCGGGAATATTGTCCAATGCTGTACACGTTCTTTGCGTGACCCTAAATATTTTCCTTGAAGACATACATTCAATTAAAGCGAGGTATAATGTATTAATTTTTTTCATAATTATCTCTTGAGAAAAAAATAATCTATTTAGTTCCTTTTCGTTTAACCCCATATTATTTTTTTATTATTACTTTTTTGATCAAAATAGTCTGTGAAGTTGACTTTTGGTTCAAATTTTGTTTTTTGTTTCTAAGCAGAATAATGAGGAAATTTCTCGTTGTAAACTTCTTGTACAATAAATTAATGTTTTCCACATCAAGAAACTTCCTTTGTTCTTTGTTAATGATAATAGGTTCTACTTTCATATGCTTTTATTAAAAACAAAATAAATGATTAGGAATCGATATGTTATAAGTGGTGAGGTTCTCTCTGTATAACTTACTCAATAACCAATTCCGATTATTTATTGGCACAAAATAGTATTTGCGCGCGCACGCACACGCGCGCGCACGCACACACACACACACACACACACGCGCACGCACGCACGCACGCACGCACGCACACACACACACACACACACACACACACACACACACACACACACACACACACACAGACACACACACACACACACACACACACACACACACACACACACACACACACACACACACACACACACACACACACACACACACACACACACACATAATAGAATATTTGTGTATGAACGCCGTTGAAACAAGTCTTATAAACAAAATAATTTTCAAAATCAATTCTTACTTGGGTCAACAAAGAAATTGTTTTAGTTAATTTTTATTCAGTAATTACAAATTATATAAATAAAGTAACCTATGCTTTTTAAACACTTAAACAATAGTTTATGACTATCCGAACTTTAAATTTTGTAAATTTGTTAAAACTTACTGAGGCAGAACGTTTTTGATCACTATGTGCCGATCCTCATCAGTGTCTTCTGCTTGGAGATGTCGGGTCAAGCGGTGACGGTTTTAAAGGCAGGTTTTCGATAGTATCAAAGAGTATGTGAGATTTGTATTGTGTTTGTTCGTTTAATATGTTTGTACTTTGTGTGTCTGTAAATTTCCTATTGTTCTAGTGTGTTGAGATGTGGTCCTTTTTTGTTGATGTGTAGGATTTCTAGGTTATGGTAAATGTCTGTATATCTGTGTCCTGTTTCTTTTATGTGATTGTAAAATGTTGAGTTGGTGTTCTGTTTGTGTTCCTCGACTTTAAAACATAAAACCATAAAAAGACACACAGAAAAACACAGCTTCAACATTTACAGGAAACCCATAACGCCAGACACACTTATCCACAACACCTCAAAACACCCTATCAAACACAAACACACTGCCTTCAGATCTATGCTCCATGGACTTAAAGAAGTCCCAACATAAACAAAGAACTAAACACACTTAAATATTTAGCATACACAAATGGATACAGCACCACAATAATAGACAAACTATGATACAAAATACAAAAAAAAAACACTAAAATTAACACTACAGACAGGGAAAACAAATACACCACATTACCATACATAAACAAAACAACAAACAAAATAGCCCGCAATTTCAAAAAATAGGATACAAGATAGCATACAAAACTAATAACAAATTACAATACAAAATGGAACACGACAGCAACAACAAAGATAAACTACACGCACTAGACGTATACAATCTGAACTGCGACAAATGTAACAAATTCTAGCAGCTTTAAACAAAGAGTCGAGGAACACAAACAGAACACCAACTCAACATTTTACAATCAAATAAGAGAAACAGGACACAAATAAACAGACATTTACGATAACCTAAAAATCCTACACATCAACAAAAAAGGACCACATCTCAACACACTAGAACAATAGGAAATTTACAGACACACAAAAACACAAAGTACAAACATAATATACGAACATAACACAATACAAATCACACATACTCTTTAATACAATCAAAAACGTTCTGTCTCAGTAAGTTTAAAAAAATGTACAAAATTTAAAGTTCGGATAGTCATAAGCTATTGTTGCAGTGATTAATAAGATGCATCGAACTTAATGGACTACAAAATTCAAGAATAACCTATGCGTTAAAACAGATGTTCTACTACATAAGCTATATTATAAAATCAGCTGTTTTATGAAATCATATGTTAACTCTTATTTGAAACCAAATGGGACGAAATAACTATATTGCATATCTTCCCTGTTTTGTGAAATTTTTCTCCAATATAGAACTAAAATTAATTCATTACAATTTGAAAAAAAACTGTATTAACATCAAGTGCCGTCCACTATAAGTTTAAAAACATGTTTTAGAACTTTATTAGACGAATAAAAAGTATTTTATTACTTACTGAAAATTTAAAGATATAGGTCTACATAAGAAGAGCATGAACTAATAGAAAGAATTGTAAAATATTTACGTATTAATGTAGTAATAGGTTGCAATAAAGAACTTCAAAAACAATAATAAAAGGAAGATTTTTCATAGATAGCAAAATCGTAACAACAGATTACCTTTACAATAAGAATATATTGTATTCGTAATTTATTATTACAGTTTTGGTGCTGAAAAGTGTGCCCATTGGAGAATGTTATTATTTTTATATATAAATTCATCTGATCATTAAAAAGGAAAACGAATTAAGTAAAGGTTGCAATTATACACCGGAACAACTAATTACAGTAAGAGGTACTCATAGGAAATGTCCCTGTTTAGAATATACCAACCTGAAGGCTATGTTAACTGCTGACGATATGAATGCAAACAATACAGCGGCACAAAGACTGGGCGGGACAGACTACAACACCAGTCCTAATTTGTTCGCAAGTTTAGGAATGCAAACCTCTAACCCTTTACCGGTGAGGAGTCGGTTATTAATGTCACTAAATTATCTGCAGACCACAAAATGTCTGTAAGCAAACTTTTACACGCCCCGCCTATGTCGCGAATACAACCCCAATTAGGATGATGAATGACTAAAGGAGTTTGCGTTAAAATTTTTATTTTTGTAGAATATAGGCTAAAACAGTTCACGAGATTGTAGTACCAATGATACATACACTAGAAAGGTTTTGAAAAGATAATTTTTATTAAGAATGTAACTGTAAAACAAATTAATAAGCAAGAAAAAATGTTCGATCTGTACACGTTATTGGTATACGAGCAAACATAACAAGAAATACATACCCCAAGTTTCTACCATTGACTGATTATTAATTGTTATTACAACAATCAATTACAACAATTAATATGTAGCCTACTGAGCGATTCAGATGTACTTTTTAGACGATTTCCGCACAGCTGACTAGGTCTACATATTAATTGTTATGACAACAATCAATTATAATAATTAATTGACATGTACTGAGCGATTCAGATGTACTGTTTCAGACAATTTCCGCAAAGCTGTCTGGGTCTACATATCAATTGTTATGACAACAATCAATTACAACTATTGTTATGTATTAATCAATTCAGATTATTTCCGCAAAGCTGACTAGGTCTACATATCAATTGTTATGACAACAATCAATTACAACTATTGTTATGTATTAATCAATTCAGATTATTTCCGCAAAGCTGACTAGGTCTACATATCAATTGTTATGACAACAATCAATTACAACTATTGTTATGTATTAATCAATTCAGATTATTTCCGCAAAGCTGACTAGGTCTACATATCAATTGTTATGACAACAATCAATTACAACTATTGTTATGTATTAATCAATTCAGATTATTTCCGCAAAGCTGACTAGGTCTACATATCAATTGTTATGACAACAATCAATTACAACTATTGTTATGTATTAATCAATTCAGATTATTTCCGCAAAGCTGACTAGGTCTACATATCAATTGTTATGACAACAATCAATTACAACTATTGTTATGTATTAATCAATTCAGATTATTTCCGCAAAGCTGACTAGGTCTACATATCAATTGTTATGACAACAATCAATTACAACTATTGTTATGTATTAATCAATTCAGATTATTTCCGCAAAGCTGACTAGGTCTACATATCAATTGTTATGACAACAATCAATTACAACTATTGTTATGTATTAATCAATTCAGATTATTTCCGCAAAGCTGACTAGGTCTACATATCAATTGTTATGACAACAATCAATTACAACTATTGTTATGTATTAATCAATTCAGATTATTTCCGCAAAGCTGACTAGGTCTACATATCAATTGTTATGACAACAATCAATTACAACTATTGTTATGTATTAATCAATTCAGATTATTTCCGCAAAGCTGACTAGGTCTACATATCAATTGTTATGACAACAATCAATTACAACTATTGTTATGTATTAATCAATTCAGATTATTTCCGCAAAGCTGACTAGGTCTACATATCAATTGTTATGACAACAATCAATTACAACTATTGTTATGTATTAATCAATTCAGATTATTTCCGCAAAGCTGACTAGGTCTACATATCAATTGTTATGACAACAATCAATTACAACTATTGTTATGTATTAATCAATTCAGATTATTTCCGCAAAGCTGACTAGGTCTACATATCAATTGTTATGACAACAATCAATTACAACTATTGTTATGTATTAATCAATTCAGATTATTTCCGCAAAGCTGACTAGGTCTACATATCAATTGTTATGACAACAATCAATTACAACTATTGTTATGTATTAATCAATTCAGATTATTTCCGCAAAGCTGACTAGGTCTACATATTAATTGTTATGACAACAATCAATTACAACTATTGTTATGTATTAATTAATTCAGATTATTTCCGCAAAGCTGACTAGGTCTACATATCAATTGTTATGACAACAATCAATTACAACTATTGTTATGTATTAATCAATTCAGATTATTTCCGCAAAGCTGACTAGGTCTACATATTAATTGTTATGACAACAATCAATTACAACTATTGTTATGTATTAATCAATTCAGATTATTTCCGCAAAGCTGACTAGGTCTACATATTAATTGTTATGACAACAATCAATTATAACAATTAATTGACACGTACTGAGCGATTCAGATGTACTGTTTACATGATTTCCGCAAAGCTGTCTGGGTCTACATATCAATTGTTTTCAGATGTGCTGTTATAGATGATTTCCGCAAAGCAATAAATTTGCCTGCATTTATCTGGCCGTATGTAAAAAGGCTTATAAATTGTCAGATTAAGAAGAAGTCTGTAAAATAGAAGTTTGGTGCACAGAAATTAAGAATCTTCCAAAGCCCACATTTACATGAAGTAAACCTTGTCCGGTAGAAAAGGCCTAAATATATATTCGGTTATGTGGAAGGGTTGCGTGTGCTCGTCTATACGATTGCAGTTCTCGCTAAGCCCAACCTTTCCTAATTCGCCTCTGTTAATGCTAATGTAAGAACTGACTACCTAGACCCTCTAAACGATTCTATTTGACCAACCTTGCTACCCACATCTGTCTGTTAATGCTAACTGTATAGTTTATCTATCTGAAGAGAATGATTCAGAACTGGCTGTCTAAACGTCTAGACACTTTTCTCGCTTAAGAAAAGAAATCACTCTTATGCTACAAAAGTCAAATAGGTTACATCAAATGATTCTTTATCAAGTAATTCGATATAAATATGTAAATATTATATTGTGGCATATATTTAAAGGTATAAATTGTTTAAACCAATTTAAAAAATATTTTAAACAAACAAAAAGTACAATAATAATGTATAACAACCAATTTTTACAACAAACGAATTTTTTACTACATTTAAATTATAGCATGTATACATAAATCATTGATAAAATTAAGTGCGGGGTCTGGTCGTATATATTGTAGACCCCTCATAATTAATTAATAGCTTGCAGAAGGATAATAGTTTGTAATTTTTAAATACGGGAAGCGTACTTTAAAGTCATCTATGAGAGATAACCTAAGGTCTAGACGTTAGTTAAAGGCATCACCGTGAAAGTTGACATGGCCCCAATAAGTCTGAAAGAGGGAGGAGGACGGCCTTGTAAAAACCAATTAGTGTTGGGATGTCCCCCTTTACTCCCTTCACTTTTTCACACTCCATTTCATCACGACCCGGCTAATAACAGAGACCTGCAGTTTCTTTTTACTCATCCACTATCTTTACATACACTTCCTAATTGCAATATATAACTACAAACTTTTTAGAGCAACTTTCTGGAATATTTTATCAAAATACTACAGTCGGGGCAAAGTTTTTCTCCATGACAAAGAAATAGAGAGTTTTTATAATGGGCTTCTTTTTTATGATTAATCTGTCGCTCTGATTATGGAGAAAATTAACCCTTTAGTTGATAATGCCTCCCCTACAGATATCGTTCACATTGCTTCTAATCATTATTGTTCGAGTTTTGTTATTATAAGTAGCGTCAATTTAATCTATATAAATAAAAACGAATGTCTGTATGTGTCTTATGCGTTCCTAAACAGTTCATCCGATCGTCATGATACTCCTGGGAAGGTCTCTGGCATATTTGTAGCCCGATTGGTGTGTGTGTGTGTGTATCTTTCACTATATGTACTTAAACAAGAATCTGACTTGTAATTTATGCGAGTTTCACAGACTGGTTTTGTCTCCATCCTCGGGCATACTCGACAACAAACACCTTATAAAAAATATATACAATAAATCCACAAAAAACCTAACCTCAACACAACACTACAACCGGAACACAAAAATAATAAAAATAAAAAAATCTACCTAAAATATAAATACACCAATCACAAAATAGAAAAAATAACAAATATATACAACAAAGAATACTACACTCCAACATACAAACCAAACAACAAAATAATAAAATATCTTGATAACACAAACCACAAAACAAATTCAGAAAAACATTACCTATCAGGAATTTACAAAATTACATGTAACAACTGTAACGCATTTACATAGGGAAAACAAACAGATCATTTAAAATAAGATTTGAAAAACATTACAGAGCATTCAAAAACAAAAATTCAAAAGTATTAAATGTTGCAGCACACCTAATATCACATAAACATGAAATAACAAACTACGAAAATAACCTAACCATACTTGAAATAAATAATAACCCAATAGAACTAAACTCACTAGAAAAATACCACATTCATCAAAACAAACAATTTAATGAATATACAAACAACATATACAGAAGACATACTATTCAAAAACATTATACACGAGACTCAAGAGGAAATGTGTATGACATCAACAAATACCAACACCACGGACCGAATATCCACACCAGAAAAATTGAGAAAAAGTAATCAGTGATTCGACAATGGTCAAGTGACCGAAAGGCGCCTCATCACACAAGGTAAAATCATTGCATTTAATGGTGGATAAAATTACTTACAGTAGTAATATATTAACTTCAAAAGTCAGTGCAACGGAAAAACAATGGTTAACGTAAAATATCAAGAATATATATATAAATATCGCAATATGCATTCTTGTGTGTATTAATAAATAACATAAGTCAAAATACAAATACAAGAATTATAATTGAATTTACAATTCAAACAATTGTTTAATATTCCTGATGATGTTGGTACTGTTAGCCAACGAAAAGCTTTGAATTGTAAATTCAAATATAATTCTTGTATTTGTATATTGACTTTCGTTCTTTATTAATACACAATAAAACATATTGCGATATATATATATATATATATATATATATATATATATATATATATATGAATTTGAGTGAATGAATAGAAAGTATATTACTAACGATTGAAAATATATAAAGGGAGAGTGTGACTTAATATAACGCCTGTTTAGAGCAAAGGATCAGTATAAGAGTAAATAATTTATCAGTAGCAATTGTTTTTTCATTTTTTTAGAGATGTTGGTAATTTTTTGGTAACGCTAAAGGAAACAACGTAGTTTTCTATATCGTTCCGATGTATTCATAAAACAACGTAAGCTGTAGTAGTGTGATTATTCTAATGGCTCAGTTTCGGGACATGGATTTGTCCACCTCTATGGATGATTTAGAAGATAGAGTCAACTCACGTTCCCCGCTGCGCTACGGCCCTAATGAATTGATATCTGACCCTCGGCTTCTTGCCGCACACGCTTCTTGCTTGCAAATTAATTTGGAATTGAAATTCATTGTCTCAAGAATAACTGTATAGCAACAAAACCTAAAGGCCCCTCCTCCAAGTGATAGCGTATTCTCCGTGAGTTTCCGATGCTGAGGTGGGCAAGGGTAAGGTAAGGAAATTTATGTCTAGGAGCGCCGAACACACAGAGTGTCTATTTAACACAAGTTCTCTTGTTATTAATCCGTAGCATTAACAGAGAGTATATTAGACACTGGAAGAGATAAATGGCATTTCTTATAGACCAAACCTACAAAAAAGCGCTATAAAAACACTATATTTACAATGTAGTTTATTTTCCACTAACACTAAACGAAACAAAATTAGCAGAATCTATTTCCCGTTCCATGTATGCTTCCCTTAGATCGTCATCAACAGCTGACACCACAGTTCAATACGGTTTTAATCCCGTATGCGACAAAATGAACAGTATTAAAATTGAATCAGCTGTAGTTGCCATGTCGATCAGCTGCGCCCACTTTTGTTTGTTGCCGTGTACTTGTGGTGACGTATTTCATTAAGTTTAGTTTAGTGGTGCTAACTACTGCAGAGAAAACTTTTATCGTAGGGCATTATTCTCGCTCATTTGGAATTGGACGCGCAGGTGGGTCAAGTTTATCACTCAGGGCTTTTCGTTTTCAGGAACAAATTCAGAAAAACCTGACTAGCAACGCTGTGGTTATTGGCGTTGTTGAAACGTTTCGACGATTAAATAGTGTTTTGGATACAGAGGAAGGGTTTTTCAGGTCGCCCAAATACTGTCAAAACAAATGGAAACCACGGAAGAGTGTGGCAGCAAGTGTTGCAGTCAGCTGTAGTAGAAGTCGATAGAATTTGCTTTGCCCGCAACCTGGCTTTTCGATCACAATTCTTCCAGGACGATGGCACAACCAGCCTCATTGGCTTAGACAAAATGGCTTTTCTTCAAGAAATTTTTGGCAACCGCTTCATCTACCCTTAAAACAAACTTACCTCACCCAGCCCACTCACCCGACTTTACACGTTTGGAGAATGATGAAGAAGATCTCAAATGATGACCCACCAACCACTATCGTCCAGCTGCAGGAAAAAATATCCACTTGTATAACGAGCATATAACGACTTCTCTTCACCAAAATGGTGCAAAACCTTTAAGAAAAGTGCGAGTGTTGCCTCAAATTAAACGGAGGTCATATAGAACATGTTTATACCTGGGTCGAACCGGTATAGCTTCATTTTACCTGAATGTGCTTGTAAAACTATGTAAATAAAATAAAATCTTACAACCGTTTCACTACTGTTTATTTCGGCGCGTACGCAAGAGCAAGAAACAAGGGCACTAAGCAGGTAAAACACAACCCATACAGTAAGGCGATAAAATATCTACAAAATTTGTGTAGCTCTATCGTTGTAGAGTATGAGACGACTAAATGAGCAAAGTCACGCGAGTCTAGACCTACCGTTAGTCGCGCCAGATCTTCTAATCATTCCTTTACAGTTGTGCCAATATGACGCAGATGCAACTACAAAGTATCAATTAAAATATACAGAAATATGTAAAGAGTTATCTATGTTCTTACTTGCGCTAATTTTATATGATGCCGTTTCGGGATATGATACTTAAATTGCAACCCGTGTTTAAAATTAAAGTCAGTGCTACTACATCATGCTATTACATATAGCTATATATGTTAATGTGTACAAGTAACTCAAGTTGACGATATAAACAAATAATCCATATTAACTGTTTACAAAAATGTGCGCCACGTCTGAGAACAATTCCAGTTTGAGGATGGGTCTGAATCCTACACTCCATGCTGTATGATCTGTGCCGGTTAGTAGTCAAGTAAGAGTTTAAAATGGATTTGACTTGAGTTTAAAATTTCATCACAAAATAGAAATCATATTTAAAGAAGCTAAATCATAGAATTGGATAGCGTTCTCTTAGTGCCTAACTTAAAGTGTTGTGTTTGTAATACTGAGTATTTAAAGATACAAAAACTTGTATATTAGCCTAACCGTAAAGCCTATGTAGCTGAGTAAGTTATAGTTTGTTCCCCTGTACTTCCTCCTGAATGTATAAGTTAAACGCGTCCGATATATTACAATGACATGATGGAGGGACGATCCCCGTCAGCCAGAGAGGCTCCTTGGAACTCCGCAATGTTGCCACTAACGGAGGGTTAGATCCGTTTTCCTGATGGAGAATGATATGTTTTAATTTCCTACTTATATCAACAAAGACAATTTTATTTTAGTTACTTTTTCTTAAATAGTTGCAATTAATATAAATAAAGTAACATAACTTATGCTTAAAACAGCTGTTCTACCACAAAACCCATAACACAAAATCAGCTGTTTTATGAAATCATATGTTATCATTTATTTTTAGCCAAATGGGAGGTAATAACTAGATTGCATACCTTGCTCCTTTTGTGAACAGTTTTTCTCCCATATAAAAGTATATTATTTAATTAAATTTCATTGATAAATTAATATTTGAAAAAAAACTGTATTAACATCAAGTGTCATCAACTACAAGTTTAAAAAAATGTATTTCAACTTGAGTTGATGAATAAATAGCATTTTATTAACGATTGAAAATATATACAAGATATATATATAGGAAGAGTGTGAACTAATATTCAGAGCTTCAAATCCAACTTTGGAACCGTTAAAACCACGCACGCGGTCTACCAGAAACAATTTCTGTCTATACATATTTATTTACCGAAAACCAGTTATTAAAAGCGAAAAAAAAAAAAAAAAAAAAAAAAAAATACATCTTGTTCCTTTCGGAGAATAGCTGTTGTATAAACATCAGAAGATCCGTAAAAAGTGAGCAAAAAATTGCAAACACTGTTCCCAGGGGAATCTTTTAACGTTGGCAAAAAAGTCAGTTAACAAGCAATACAAAAAAGTTTAAGAAAATATATACAAAAGTTAAGTAGATGAACAGAAACCTGTAGATAATGTTAATTGCACGGGTAGAGAGGAATCGCCTGTTTTTCTTTTAATTATTAATTAAATTTACTACTGAATTAAGAACGAGTTCTGCGAAAACAAGTTTCAAACTCTGTATACAGATCACGCTAGTTTCCTTGTCTGTATCATCTATATATATATACACGACTCCTAATTCAAAACCAAATACTACACCTACAAAACCATGTCATAATTTTAGAAAACCAAATTAATCCTTCATTTTAATCTAGATTCAGTTTCTACGGCACCACGATTAAAAATAATTACAAATATTTTACACTATTTAACAAGCGGCTACTTATTCAATTCCTTTTATTAGTTTACACTCTACTTATTAAATATTAATTACTCTACTCTAATATTATTTTATCAAACACAGTTTCGTATTTATCTATAACTTTTCTTATACTTAAATCTCAATAACAGAAACATTTTCTATTTTTCCAATCCATACTATTAGTTCAAATTCTCTTATTATATATCTTGTTCAAAATATCAGTCGTTAGTAAAAAACTTTTTATTTATCCACTCAAGTTCAAATACGTTTTTTGAACTTGTAGCGTATGGCACTTGGTTTTTTTTCATATATGAATTCATTAATTAAATTTAATGAATTAATTTTAGTTTTATATAGCAGAAAAACTTTTCACGAAAGGAGCAAAGTATGCAATACAGTTATTTGGTCCCAATTGGGTTAACATATGATTTAATAAAACAGCTGTTTTTATGTAATAGGTTATGAAGTAGAACTGCTATTTTAACGCATAAGTTATGTTACTTAATTTATATTAATTGTATTTATTTAATAAAAAGTATCTAAAATAAAATTTTGTTTGTTGACCCAAGTAAGAATTGAATTTAAACTTTTTTCTTTATATTACTTGCTTTTTTATGCCACTCGACCCAACTTTCTAATGGTCTCATATAATAGTAATTTGTGAAAGCAAAAATATTAACGCTAATCCTAATACTCTATAAAGTTCTTATTAAACAATTCTTATAAAATTCTTTATTACAATCTGTGATAAACGCAACAATGCAAAAGAAACAAAACACAGCGCTGTAGCACTAGAACAAAGTCGCTAACAGCTGCGAAGACACTAAAACAAGCATTTGTATACAGAAGTTTTGTGTTTGCACTTTTATTGTCCACCTGGATGAGTCTTCTGGGTGCAATCGTTGTGATTGCGGGGCGAACTTTGCCCACAGACTTGGCTTAAGTCACTGGTACTGACTTCACTATTGCTAAAGTTGTGTGTAGATATAATGGCGGTCTCGGGGTTTGCTGCTATTATATCCCTCATAAAATGACAACCATTTGATTGCAATAAGTCAATTGTCGTATGTTCTAAAATTAGGGATGGGCCGATTCCTAAAATTTTCGATTCCGATTCCGATTCTAAAATTTTCCTTTCGATTCTCGATTCTTTAGTCGATTCTCGATTCTTTCAAGTTATATTAGCTTACACGCTAAGTTCTCTAATCATTAATTTAGTTAAAATCTTGGTCATATGGCAAAACCTTTTAAAAGTTCTGTTTTAATGTAATAGGCTACACAAAACCTTCAACAATGAGAGTGATATCTGTCTATAATATAATTTATTAAGGTTAAGTTTCGGAGGAATAATACAGTGTATCTGTTATCCGTCTATTCGCTCAACTGTTATGGCCACGGTTTCGACGGTGACGGTTAATCGAGTTTTTACTGTACTTTCTTGTGTTTTGTTCTGACATTTAGTGAGAGAGAGAGAGAGAGAGAGAGAGAGAGAGAGAGAGAGAGACGAGCGATGTCAAACGACCAGAAATGGTTACGATCTTGATTGCTGTTGCTTCATAAATAATAATATTTTCGTTTACTTTAATCATTTAATTCATTCAAATCAACTAATATATAAATAAGGCATAGTTGGTAATTAATTATTTTCCCACACAAATATAATAAATTTTTGTAATAAATTTTGTTTGGTAATAAATTACTCCACACGCATATTTTAATAGTTAACAAAATAGGAATCGGAATCGACACTTTTATGATGAAGAATCGAGTATCGACGATTCCTCGATAACACATAGAATCGACGATTCCTGGAATCGAGAATCGGAATCGGCCCATCCCTATCTAAAATGATTGCATTGTGTGCGCATATTTAACATTAGTTTTATTTTTCAGAAGCTCTAACGGGTTTACGCGATATAGTTTTCTGATATTAGGGGCAATGTGCTAAGAACGTAAGACAATTCAAAATTTATTCTAGAACCCAATTATTCATTCATACAGTTTTATATTGCTTTTTGAGGCGGTAGACTCTACATGGGCATGCTGAGGACGCGGACATTACACAGTATGTTGAGCCCAATGTGAGAGCAGGGACTTAGAAAAGGGGTACAATATTTTCGTCACATAGGGGACTAAGTAGGTCCAAATCCTAAAGTGAGAGTATCAAGGGACAAACAGCTGTTAGGGGTATCCTAATGTATAACATTTTTAAATATACGAAATGTTACATTGTTACACAAATTTTTTATTCATTTGAAACACTGACGACCTGGTTCAACCGTTTCACCACCAGTTACGGCTAAATGTCACCTTACAGGAGGACTATCTCCGCTGCATGAGGTTTACAAGGGCTTTATCTTGCAATAACCGTCACGTCTGCATCCTAGAAGTCACTCTACTTCCCATACCCATACCGAATGCTGCACCACACAAGACCGACTTAACAAACACAAGAGAAACCTCGTTCACGATTTTATAGTTAGTATATCAAAGAATATTGTAAAATAATTTTATTGTATTGTGTTTTTTAAAGTAGAAAAGTTTCAATTCGTACATTAATTACAGAGTACCCTTTATAGGAGTAAACCTACAAAATGTGTAAAGAGTGAATCCTTTACTGCAATGATACCAGAAAACATTTTCGAAAATATTCAAGACAAATTAAAACCATACTTTATAAATCTTTTTTTAAATTTTACTTTAAAATTACTTTCAAAAATATAGTTAATTAGGGATGAGTCGATTCCGATTCTCCATTGATTAAAGTGCTATTTCTGATTCTTGTATTCTTGAATGTTAAAAATACAAATGTGGTGTAATTTATAGGAAATATAATTCATTATCAACTATGGTCTATTCGAGTATGTATTAGTTGCTTTGAATGAATTAAACGATTAAAGTACATGTCTAATTGAGATCAAGATAATAATATTATTATTTATGACGCAACAACAAAGACAATCGGAAGCATTTCTGGTCCGTTTGTACAGTACCTCCTCGTAGTAGGTACTGGTTTGTCGCCGCTCTTCTCGCTCTGCTGTCTCACTCTCCCTGTGTAGGGTTCGACACACACACAACACACTCTCTCTCTGGCCACCAAAAGGTAGTTCCAATGTCTCCCAGTTATACAAACTGAAATGGCTATTACTGAAGTTATATTGTAATTGTAAAATGAAGTTCATAATTGAAATTTTAAATAAATCATTACTTTTATCCGATATGTTTGTCACTCTTCCAGAAATTGCTATGCATAAATCAAGGTTGAATGTTTTGTGTAGCCTATTACATTAAAACGGAGCTTTTAAAAGGGTTCACCATATGACCACGATCTTCGCTAAATTCATTAATAAGAGAATATCATGTAGGCCTATATAACTTGAAAGAAAGAGAATCGAAAGATAAATTTGAGAATCGAGATCGGAATCGAGCTCATCCCTACAGTTAACTATGCAAACTTGATTATTGGTATATAAAAGTCATAACATACCAGAAGCCTTTAAATGATAGCAATTGCTAATGTTTAGTTTATTTTACACTTTTGAAAACTAATAGATATTTTACATTCTTACAAAAAGCAAACTTTTAGAAGCTAAATATAGATTTAACATTTATCAAACTATATTACTTGTTACTAGAACTAAGTTGCAACAATACAGAGAGCAAACTTTTCTTACCTGGCTTTGTAGTTAATTCCTTATTGATTGTCACTTCGTCCTTCGTGGAATAGAATTTCTTTAGCAATCCCCATTCTTGCCTTGTCACTGGGATTACTCTGTAAAGTAATTATTTATCATGTAATGCGATCTATTACTAGAATAGTTCATGTTATTTAGGCTGATTTAGCCTACAATTAGCTGAAATATAAAAGCAAACTCCCGTTCGTGGAATAGGCTACTCTCATAGCTTTGCATGAGACTGACAAAGTAGGTAAGGTATGTTATCGCGAGGGAGATGCTGACTCAGCAGAGGTAAAGAATCGCTATATTGTGTTTTCAAGATGCTATAGTCGATAAATAAATAACAAGTTAGTATAAACAAAGACATTTTAAATTAAATTCATACTTAGGCCAACAAGAAAAATGATTTTAGTAACTTTTTATTAAATAATTACAAATATTATAAAAAAGTAACATAATCTATGCGTTAAAACAGCTGCTCTACCACATAACCTATAACGTAAGATCAGCTGTTTTATTAAGACATATCTTATCATATATTTTGAGGCAAATGTGACTAAATAACTAAATTCCATACTTTGCCCCTTTTGTGAAAAGTTGTTTTCCATATAAAACTAAAATTATAATTAATTTAATTTAATTTTGTGAATAACTTAAAAGTATGTTATATTGACGATTGAAAATTTGAAATATATATATATATATATATATATATATATATATATATATATATATATATACACAGTAGAACTTGGATAATTCAAAGCTAAAGGGACCAATGAAAACATACGAATTAACCAAAAATTAGAATTATGGAAGTTGGAAGTCTTTTTGGGTAGGACGGTTATAAGGATTTTATTCTGATGGGGGGGGGGCTATGTTTATTTCAAACATTTGGACTGGCTGACTGACACCTTTTTTCTAAGAATACACTAATTATAAAATAATACTTATTCTACTGACCAACAGCGAGTAAAATCTATAGGTCTCTACTGAGCTTCTCACTCCAGCTGACATAAAAACTGCTAAAGGAATCTACTGTATTATGTTTAGACGTCTAAAAGGTCAGTGGGCCGTAAATATCTTATCTTTATTTATGCTGTAAGCATGGAGAGTTGATAAATATCCCTTAGAAAGCACAGACGTCTAGTCTTGTGCATGTAATATCAGAAAATAAACTCTCTTCAAGCAAACAATGACAATATTCAGTACTAGCTGGGATAGTCTTTATAAGCGTTACAAATAATACCTGTAGATCGCTTACTTGACACCCCTTACGTAGAATTCCCGTCACTGCTTACGGACCAAACCCCGAGATCTCGAACTGAACGCAGAGAAATCTTGAAATGCAAACAATAGTTCCTCTGGCAATTTGAACCCACATCCAAACTAATAATTACGAATTAAAGAATTTGAACCTCGAATTATCCATAAGTTTTTTACAATGATAGCATAAGGTAAACCCTTATGGTTGGTTCAAGGGACCAACCCAAACACGGCAACACATTGGAAATATCCAAGTTCTACTGTGTGCGTAAGTGTGTGTAGGCAGAATGTGAAATAAAAGTTGGAATTAGAAAACAAAATTTTAAATAAAAGATAAGAACAATAGAATATTTATAAAACAATTATCATAAATATGTATATACATATGAATGAAAACATTTAGTGCCAAAATAGAAAGCGAAATTAATTAAATAAATTTAATTAATTAATATTAGAAAAAAACTTTATTAACATCAAGTGTCATCCACTACAAGTTTTAAAAAATATATTTGAACTTGAGTGGATGAATAAAAAATATTTTATTAACAACTGAAAATTTGAACCAGATATATAAATCTATATAATGAGAGTGTGAACCAATATTTTTTAGCCTAATGAGAGTACATTCACAGATTTTCTAAACTATGAATATTAAAACTTAGGACTATGAGTTCTAATTACGTCAAATGTTGAAGTTATTAGACAAATATAGTTTCACTTTCTGACATAAATCGTGATATATAAAACTTATATGGCTACTGTAGGCTGGGGGGGGGGGGGCCCATCCATACCGCCTCCATTTATTACAACTCACTGTACAAAAACCTGTCCGAAACAGCTACGCTTACAATTAGACCGCGGTTAATTAAAATTTCCAATACGGTTCATTGGTTTTAATTTTGCAGCGCCTATAAAGCCAGCCTCATTAACTAAACCAAAACTGGACCGAATGCAAAACAGATGCGCGGGGAGACACAAGTAATAAACGAATTTGTCATTTTTTTCGAGTTCGGGTCGTAACATTTAATTTGCCGATTACACGGTACAATTGTAAAGAGTTATGAGAGTTTAGTTACGGTACAAGAAATATTACCTTTGGCCGGCTCCCCTTAGATTGGGAGCAGTTGCGCACCAAAAGACAATGCCTCGCTCCTGCATTTTCTTACGGTAGCCTATACGTCTATTTATGTAGAGCCTGGTGAGAAATCTTTAACAAACATTACTGTAGACAAGGAACAAATCTACGCAATTGTCGAAACTTAATTGTGTTTTCTGCTAATAATAATTATTACTACTAAAATGCGGCTACGAATTTTTGTAATATACGGCACTACAGTTAGAATCTAAATACCGCATATTGTATAATTTGTAATTCCCAGACGGTGCCCGTATTGATAGCAGAATGAAATTCTATATTGCAAGTTAAGTATATTGCCATCCACCAGGGACGGCATTCTCTGCTCTTGTATATAAATTCCATGTATATTATAACAATTACCCTAACAATATGGCAGCCACAAATTTGGCGTTTTCGGATCCCTTCATAAATATGTAGAAACTAATAAAACTCCATTCATAAACAAAATAAAATAGTCTACACTCACAAAGTTGGTATATAATTGAAAATGAAAAAAAATTCTGTCATTGTTACGCAAAAAACTATTGCAGAGGGGTTGGTCAAGGATCTCTCTCTCTCTCTCTCTCTCTCTCTCTCTCTCTCTCTCTCTATATATATATATATATATATATATATATATATATATATATATATATATATATAATACGTTTTCTTGTTTAATAATTTAAAACAACATAGGTTATTCAAATACAAGAATAGCTTTGGATATAAAATAATAAATATTCTTGTATTTGAATAACCTATGTTGTTTTAAAATATATATATATATATATATATATATATATATATATATATATTGAAATGTTACTATCTGGAGTACATCCGTTCATTCTACTCGCTCTTCTACTGTTGTTGGGTTCACCTCGTCAATGCTGGATGAGATTCTAGCGAAACGTCGGAACTGCGAATTTATGGACTGCAGAATGAACGGATGTACTCCAGATAGTAACATTTCATCATATTTTTCCATCCGTGAAGGAATACGTATCAGCATATATATATATATATATATATATATATATATATATATATATATATATATATATATATATATATATATATATATAACTGACGAAATTATCAATTTTCCCAAAATATAATTTACAACTCTCTTCACAAGATATTTATGTAGAGTGTTCCTCTATATATACAATCACCCTATAGATATTTATATATCTTGTTCAAATTTTCAATCGTTGATAAAATACTTTCTATTCATCCATTGAAGTTCATATTCAGGTTCATTTTACGTTACAGGTTAAGTGGTAAAACAATTGTTTCAACGCATAGGTTATGTTACTTTATTTATAGTATTTGTAATATTTAAAAAAAAGTAATTAAAATTTTTTTTTTGTAGACCTTAAATTTAGTTTGTTTATATTACTTGTTTATATGTAAACAAACTCACTTCTTACGCGACGTAGTCTTGCAGAAAAAGGCAACATCTCTCCGTTCATTTCATTAAACGAGGTAAGCGCGTGCAAACTAGAGCAATAATATTTGTTGCTTAATGAAATAATGCTTCGGCCGGGCCGAGATGTTATCGCTAGTCGTAAAACCTTGTTCCAGAGGCGAGCTCATTACAAATTGCTACACTAATTATCTCACGTTTAATTGCACATTTTTGTACACCTCTTTTGGTATTATTGCTGCCAGAATAAATTAGTTTTATGAGGTAGAGGCTGTGGAATTTGGTGCCATCGACTTGTTAAAAGCCTAAACCAATAGCTATAGTAATCAACGTTAAAGAACCTGACGGTTTCGTATTTTCTAAGAAATTTTAAATATCTCTAGGCAATATCTCTCGCTGACTTGTTTCACAAATATTTATTACGGGACACGTTTTTAGAAGCTCAGAGAAGAGTTTATTGTATAACATTACTGAAATTCAATCAGTTGTGCCAACCTTTGAGTATTGTCGCGTATTATACGTTCTGACAGTACAGGATCTACAGCTTAGTTATCGAGTAACCATTTGGTGCGCTATGTCAGGGAGGGGCATAGTTGCTCCATACTTTGTTGAAGACAATAAAGGATGGTACGATGGATTTAATCCTTAAGCTCTGCCGTAAATGGTGTGTTATCGTGTAACCATTACTCCGACTTTGTTGAAGACAATAAAGGATGGTACGATGGATTTAATCCTTAAGCTCTGCCGTAAATGGTGTGTTATCGTGTAACCATTACTCCGACTTTGTTGAAGACAATAAAGGATGGTACGATGGATTTAATCCTTAAGCTCTGCCGTAAATGGTGTGTTATCGTGTAACCATTACTCCGACTTTGTTGAAGACAATAAAGGATGGTACGAAGGATTTAATCCTTAAGCTCTGCCGTAAATGGTGTGTTATCGTGTAACCATTACTCCGACTTTGTTGAAGACAATAAAGGATGGTACGAAGGATTTAATCCTTAAGCTCTGCCGTAAATGGTGTGTTATCGTGTAACCATTACTCCGACTTTGTTGAAGACAATAAAGGATGGTACGATGGATTTAATCCTTAAGCTCTGCCGTAAATGGTGTGCTATCGTGTAACCATTACTCCGACTTTGTTGAAGACAATAAAGGATGGTACGAAGGATTTAATCCTTAAGCTCTGCCGTAAATGGTGTGTTATCGTGTAACCATTACTCCGACTTTGATGAAGACAATAAAGCATGGTACGAAGGATTTAATCCTTAAGCTCTGCCGTAAATGGTGTGTTATCGTGTAACAATTACTCCGACTTTGTTGAAGGCAATAAAGGATGGTACGATGGACTTAATCCTTAAGCTCTGCCGTAAATGGTGTGTTATCGTGTAACAATTACTCCGACTTTGTTGAAGACAATAAAGGATGGTACGAAGGATTTAATCCTTAACCTCTGCCGTAAATGGTGTGTTATCGTGTAACAATTACTCCGACTTTGTTGAAGGCAATAAAGGATGGTACGATGGACTTAATCCTTAAGCTCTGCCGTAAATGGTGTGTTATCGTGTAACAATTACTCCGACTTTGTTGAAGACAATAAAGGATGGTACGAAGGATTTAATCCTTCACCTCTGCCGTAAATGGTGTGTTATCGTGTAACAATTACTCCGACTTTGTTGAAGGCAATAAAGGATGGTACGATGGACTTAATCCTTGAGCTCTGCCGTAAATGGTGTGTTATCGTGTAACCATTACTCCGACTTTGTTGAAGACAATAAAGGATGGTACGATGGACTTAATCCTTAAGCTCTGCCGTAAATGGTGTGTTACGTGTAACCATTACTCCGACTTTGTTGAAGACAATAAAGGATGGTACGATGGACTTAATCCTTAAGCTCTGCCGTAAATGGTGTGTTATCGTGTAACCATTACTCCGACTTTGTTGAAGACAATAAAGGATGGTACGATGGACTTAATCCTTAAGCTCTGCCGTAAATGGTGTGTTACGTGTAACCATTACTCCGACTTTGTTGAAGGCAATAAAGGATGGTACGATGGACTTAATCCTTAAGCTCTGCCGTAAATGGTGTGTTATCGTGTAACCAATTACTCCGACTTTGTTGAAGACAATAAAGGATGGTACGATGGACTTAATCCTTAAGCTCTGCCGTAAATGGTGTGTTACGTGTAACCATTACTCCGACTTTGTTGAAGGCAATAAAGGATGGTACGATGGACTTAATCCTTAAGCTCTGCCGTAAATGGTGTGTTATCGTGTAACCATTACTCCGACTTTGTTGAAGACAATAAAGGATG
>JBAIZL010000022.1:867500-1205000 GCA_036971475.1 Prosapia bicincta | reverse complement strand
TTTTGATCGTTGCCGGGCATTCGAGGTTACCTAAAGGATACATTTTTAGCGGCGGATGAACGATAAAACAGGTTAATATCGCCGATAAAATCACGAAATCAGGAAAACTTAAAGTACACTTGACCGTTAATGGGATTTCATAAAAAACGCAGAGGAGATTCTTTAACAAAAGTTAAATTTTCGACGTAAATTTTATCCACAAGTTTTATTATTTTATTCATTTTAAAATTTTTAAACAGTAAAATTTTTAATTAAAGAATACGTAAACCAAAATGAGACTAGGCCTAGCTCTGCTTAGATTCTATCCACACATCCACAACCCCTCTCCATTCTAGATAGCAGAGGTTCATCAAGACGTCTAATCCCTACCGATATTCCACCTTCCTTATCCTTCCACGTCCTACAACCTGAAGACACCCGCTCAATTATTTCCCAATCCTTGCCAGGACACAACTATACCATATGCCAAAACGTTTTTACATCTTAATCTTAACAGTTATGCCAATATTTAGTCATATTCGGTGATCATCTTATAATAAAATAATATTTTTAAAGTCAATTCCTACTCGGGTCGACTTATTTACTTTTAATTAAATAATTACAATAATATAAATAAACTAACACAACCTATGCATTAAAACAACTGTTCTACAACATAACCTATAAAATAGAATTAGCTGTTTTATGAAATCATATGTCATCACTCATTTTAAGACAAATAGGACGAAATAACTATATTGTATATCTTGCCCCCTTTGTAAAACGTTTTTCTCTAATATAAAACAAATTCATTATATTTAGTTAATGCATTAATACTTGAAAAAACTGTGTTGACATCAAGTTTTATCCTCTACAAGTTTACAAAAATATATTTGACCTTGAGTGGATGAACAAGGTGCGTGCGTGCGTGTGTGTGTAGAGTGTGAACTAACAGAAGGAATTGAAAAGACAATTAAAACAGCCTACTTATAACATGCGAAACATTTAGTCGTGGTGCATTTAAAGCCAGGTAGCACTCACTTTGCTCTGTCCTCTTCAAACTGCATGTTGTATTTGAACAGACCGTGATGACACAGCATTTCTTTAATTTCCAACGACTCTGGAGGGACGCACCTTTTACCATCAGATCTGTTGAACAAAAAATAATATAATTATTAGGTCAAATATTTATCAATATTGTACTTAATAATCAAATGCCCAAAATAAATCAATTAGAGTAATTAACAGAGCATAAATATTTTGCAAAACACTTAAAATAAGAGAATGACTTCATTTCTTAAGCCGCATTTACACTTCAGTTGAAACAAATATTCCCAACAAAAATGTTTCTCACCGGCTAGTTGAGCATTTTGAACACAAAATCTCAACCAAGATATACAATACAGAAACTGAATCAGCTGTGGTTGCTTTCTCGACCAGCTGTGCTGACCCACCGACCACTATCGTCGAACTACCAGAAAAACCCACCATGTGTATAACCTTCAAGATCGGCCCGAGTCTTGTCTCAAATTGTACGGAGGCCATGTGGAACATGTTTATACCCTAATCTAGCCGATTTAGCTTCATTTTTCTTTACTTCTATGTGTTTGTAAAACTATGTACATGAAATCAAAAGAAATAAAAGAAATTCTCAACTGTTTCTGTACTGTTTATTTTGGCACAAACTGTAAATATTTTTCATCAGTAATATTAATCTATATATCGATAAATTAGCCTACTATAATTAATTCAGTACAATTATAATGAGTTACATATCTGTATTCCAATTTTTGAAACGTCCGACACCTTTGAAGAAACTATTTCCAATTAATTCGTTAAATCAAATTATTCAACATCTGATAAAGATTTTCTATTCTTTCACTCTTAATCTATTGCAGCCTACAATATTGCGTCAAAACGTTTTTAAATATTTGTACCCGTTATTAAATATATGAAGTTATATTGCAATAAATCTTATTATAATTCAATATAATGATTACGATTTATATAATTTTATTCTAATTTTTCAGTTACTACTACAATTCACTCTTTTATTCACCTATTGTAGCCTACAATATTGCGTCAAAACGTTTTTAAATATTTGTACCAGTTATTAAATATATGAAGTTATATTGCAATAAATCTTATTATAATTCAATATAATGATTACGATTTATATAATTTTATTCTAATTTTTCAGTTACTACTACAATTCACTCTTTTATTCATCTATTGTAGCCTACAATATTGCGTCAAAACGTTTTTAAATATTTGTACCCGTTATTAAATATATGAAGTTATATTGCAATAAATCTTATTATAATTCAATATAATGATTACGATTTATATAATTTTATTCTAATTTTTCAGTTACTACTACAATTCACACTCTTTTTATGTATAGTATATGCTGTTCAAATTTTCTTTTTTTTATTATTTTTATTCATCCACTCAAGTTTAAACACATTTCTTTATGATAATAGTTTTTTCAAATTCAAATTCGTTAATCAAATTTAAATAATTAATTTTAAATACTAATTTCCCTTTCTATTTTGTCACTTAATATTGTGATTCTGTCATATGTTTATACATAATTAGGCTTATACAATAGTATTTATTTAATGAAAAGTAACAAAAATAAAATTGTTTTTTGTTGACCTAAGTAGGAAGTGACTGTAAACATTTTTTTGTGGTAGAACAGCTGTTTTAACGCATAGGTTATGTTACTTTATGTATGATAATTGTAATTATCTAATGAAAAGTAACAAAAATAAAATTGTTTTTTGTTGACCTAAGTAGGAAGTGACTGTAAACATTTTTTGTGGTAGAACAGCTGTTTTAACGCATAGGTTATGTGACTTTATGTATGATAATTGTAATTATCTAATGAAAAGTAACAAAAATAAAATTGTTTTTTGTTGACCTAAGTAGGAAGTGACTGTAAACATTTTTTGTGGTAGAACAGCTGTTTTAACTCATAGGTTATGTTACTTTATGTATAATAATTGTAATTATCTAATGAAAAGTAACAAAAATAAAATTGTTCTTTGTTGACCTAAGTAGGAAGTGACTGTAAACATTTTCCCTTTATATTACTCGTTACACATTACAACTGTACTAAGAAATATTAAGTCTGAGACCTCTGACAGTTCGTTGCAAACATCCTCTGTAATAGCACTTTCCTATGGACACAAGCCAAAACTAATCAATTTAGGCTCTTTTTGTAAGTTTTGTTTCTCAAACATTCGACCATCGCCAATCTGCGATACGCACATCGAAGCCTTCATGTATACTAGCTGCTCTCAGTCTACTGTTAACTCGTAATATATGAATACTTTAATTTCTCTATGGGAGTGTGAAATTTGTCACAAAATCAGTCAAACTAAAGTAATTTTCAGCCGATTAAAGATTAAAAACGTATATTAGAATCCTTCTGGAAGAAGGGAGTAATCCCTAAAATGTGTCGCATTGCTCCCTTCTGAAACGAATAAAGGAAGGTGGTCAATAGACCAATTTTGTAAGTTGGAAATACTGTAATTGTGCTGCTGGCAGATATCTATCGCCTACTTCTATCTATCGCCGTTAATAAAATAAGTTTTTATTCATCCAATCAAGTTCAAATACATTTTTTTCAACTTGTAGTAATTCAACAATTGATGTTATTAGAATTTTTCTTCAAATATTTATGCATTAATATTTTTTTTTAAATAGATGTTTCGGTCGAATTGGAACTGCATGATTATATGTTTGAAACCCAGCACTGAGCTATCTTTTCCATAACTAGATTTATAACTTAATGATGGATATGAAATTATAAGAGAAAGGTTCAACGAAGCATAACAAGAGATGGATAGAATGAGAAATTATAAATCACCATCAGTTTCATAATTTAGAAACGAAAAAAGGCGAATAAATAGTAACAAACAAAATTATAGTCCAACAGCATTTACCATATAGAGAGGGAAATGGGAAAATTGCAAGGAAATTCGCTTTCTATTTTTCCTACTTAATATAGTGATTCTGTCATATGTATTTACGTATTTACATTAATTGTAATTATAAAATAAATTGTAACTAAAGTAAAACTTCGTTAGTTTACTTCCCTAGGAATCGACTTGGAATTATTTTTCATATTACTTGTTAAAGAAATTATCTCAATTGATGACGCGTTTCGAAAACCTCATATGACACGTGACAAATACTCACAAGCTATTCAAATTAAAGATGGTTTAGAAACGCGTCATTAACTAAATTAGTAGTTTCCACTTGGTTTTCCAAACAATTACTTAAGGTTTTATCAGTCAAATCAAGATAATTACAACCAAATTTATTTTTTACTTTTATATAGATTTGAGCGTATATGACGGACATTTTCGTTGGTCTATTTGTAATAAAGATTTTATTTGTATACATTTTATATGTAGTTTATATCAGAATCACCACTTAATTTCAACAACGCGGTGACACCAGGTTGAAATGACTATGGGACATGTGGATGTTTTAAAATACAGGAAAAAGAAAATGAAAGATGCAGGCCGCAGGACAAGGGTAAAGAGATCCCTTCCTGCAGGATTAAAAGTGTCAACCCATTTGAGAAAGCAAGTGCTAACAAACCGTCGGGTCTCCTTAATTGCCCGAGAGTGAGCGCAAATCCCTGAGCAAATACAACGGTCAGGCAAAAAATGCTAACGTCCCGTGTCATATCTTGCGTGGTAAAAACTCCCCGCAAACCGTGAATATGTCAAGTCTTCCAATTAAGGATGGCCGTTCCCTTGAGACGATAAGTAAACAGTGGGGTACTTTCTGCACAACCATTAGAAGTTTTATAATTAAACACGCTGTCTGTCGGACATTTGGAGAAGTCACAATCCGGCGAGGTTAATTTGTTGACGTGTTGTTCAATGTAAATGCGAAGGCTGATGCACCTTAATGTGGAAGGCGTTGTCCAAGTTACATACTCGATGTGTTTACGCTAATTAAATCATTGTTTACTTGTAGGCTTTGTGTGACATGAACTATAAAGTATGACTTGAAAATAGAGCGACCAAAGTAGCAACAAGTAATAGAAACAAACATTTTGCCTACTCAACAAATTTTATTTTAGTTACTTTATATTAAATATTTACAATTAATATAAATAAAGTAAAATAGCGTTAAAACAGCTATTCTACCGTATAACCTATAATATAAAATCAGCTGTTTTATGAAATCATATGTTTTCCCTTATTTTAACCCAAATGGGACAAAATTACTATATTGCATACCTTGCCCCTTTTGTGAAAAGTTTTTCCCCATACAGAACTAATATTAATTTATTAAATATAATTAAGGAACTAATATTTGAAAAACCTGTATTAACATCACAGATGTATTTGAACTTGAATGGATGAATAAAAAGTATTTACTAACGATTGAAAATTGAACAAGATATACATAAGGAGAGCGTGTGTTGAAAAAGTCAAACCAGCAACGGGGTTTGAGAATTAGGTTCCAATGACAGAATGAATGCTATAAATCTAGAATTACAGAACATGATGTATTGGATGAAAATTTTGCTTTCCTGAACAATGGTATTAATTTTATATATTATAGTAAATTTCAAAGCCGATCAATGAACACAAGAAATTCAACAACTTGTTACAAATTTTACAGCTAAAAACTAAATTCATCTAACGGTATTTTCTAGGTAAATTAAAACTTAAACACTATATAAAAGTGTAAGGAATCAATCCGTGAAGAGTGAATTTGAAAGCAGCGTAGACTGCGTGTGAAATATAAAAGTGATATCGCGTATTGCGAGAAAAGGAACAGGAGTGTGGTGTTTACGTTAACAACGGGGCAGTAAGGAAAAGCTGTAACGACGTCTAAGAAAGGGAAAAGGGCAAAGAGAGAGATGGATCACTTCGAAGGGGGCTAATGACGAGCCCGCGGGCTTCCTCCCCCCACTTGATGAGACTTCGCCCTTCTCTTCCGCACAGAAATCATTTTTCAAAATGACCCACGAACATTATTCCGACGAAACCTACCGACAAATTGGGTTAACGTTTCTAAACAGAAGACATCCTAATTTGCCTCATAAAGCGTGCACAGAGGGACTCGAAAAGTAAGATGCACTTATACATATACAAATTTTAACGAAATTATACATCAGAAAAGGCTTAACAATAACAAATTAAACAAGTACCATAAATACAAATATTTTAAAGTCAACTCCTACTCAGGTCAGCAAAGACAAATTTTATTTTAGTTACTTTTCATTGAATAGCTACAGTAATATAAATAAGTAATCTGTTTTATAAAATCATATGTTATCACTTATTCTAACCCAAATGGGACGAAATAACTATATTGCATACCTTGCCCCTTTGTGAAAAGTTTTTCTCTCATATAAAACTAAACTTAATTCATTAAATTTAATCAATGAATTAATATTTGAAAAAACTGTTTTAACATCTAGTGTCATACACAAATTTAAAACAATGTATTTGAACGTAAGTAGATGAATAAAAAGTATGTTATAAACATATAAAAAATTGTACAAGATGTATATAAAGAAGAGTATGAAATATAGAAGGAATTGAAAAATAGGTAATGTATACAATAGTTAGAGTTTTTCTTTATCCAGACCTACGGTACTCTGTTTCTGATGCTAATCCTTTTTAACAATAAATTATTTTCAAGGCTGGGCAGTAATTATTAAATTTCCTTGAACATAAATTCGGATCAGATGTTGAGAACACAGCCCCCGCTGTTTCACTCCCTTATCATCCGATCTGTCCACCTTAAGCTGGAGCCAATACAGATTCCTGTCGATTAGCAAGTTCCTGCCGACAAGTAACCTATCACCTAATAGAAGACCCTAATCAATTCGGATCAGGTGTTGAGAACACAGCCTCCCTGCCGGATTAGCAAGTCCCCGCCGACAAGTAGCCTATCACCTAATAGAAGACCCTAATCAATTCGGATCAGGTGTTGAGAACACAGCCTCCCTGCCGACAAGTAGCCTATCACCTAATAGAAGACAATAATCAATTCGGATCAGGTGTTGAGAACACAGCCTCCCTGCCGGATTAGCAAGTCCCTGCCGACAAGTAGCCTATCACCTAATAGAAGACCCTAATCAATTCGGATCAGGTGTTGAGAACACAGCCTCCCTGCCGGATTAGCAAGTCCCTGCCGACAAGTAGCCTATCACCTAATAGAAGACCCTAATCAATTCGGATCAGGTGTTGAGAACACAGCCTCCCTGCCGGATCAGCAAGTCCTTGCCGACAAGTAGCCTATCACCTAATAGAAGACCCTAATCAATTCGGATCAGGTGTTGAGAACACAGCCTCCCTGCCGACAAGTAGCCTATCACCTAATAGAAGACCCTAAACAATTCGGATCAGGTGTTGAGAACACAGCCTCCCTGCCGACAAGTAGCCTATCACCTAATAGAAGACCCTAATCAATTCGGATCAGGTGTTGAGAACACAGCCTCCCTGCCGACAAGTAGCCTATCACCTAATAGAAGACCCTAATCAATTCGGATCAGGTGTTGAGAACACAGCCTCCCTGCCGACAAGTAGCCTATCACCTAATAGAAGACCCTAATCAATTCGGATCAGGTGTTGAGAACACAGCCTCCCTGCCGACAAGTAGCCTATCACCTAATAGAAGACCCTAATCAATTCGGATCAGGTGTTGAGAACACAGCCTCCCTGCCGACAAGTAGCCTATCACCTAATAGAAGACAATAATCAATTCGGATCAGGTGTTGAGAACACAGCCTCCCTGCCGGATTAGCAAGTCCTTGCCGACAAGTAGCCTATCACCTAATAGAAGACCCTAATCAATTCGGATCAGGTGTTGAGAACACAGCCTCCCTGCCGACAAGTAGCCTATCACCTAATAGAAGACCCTAATCAATTCGGATCAGGTGTTGAGAACACAGCCTCCCTGCCGGATTAGCAAGTCCCTGCCGACAAGTAGCCTATCACCTAATAGAAGACCCTAAACAATTCGGATCAGGTGTTGAGAACACAGCCTCCCTGCCGACAAGTAGCCTATCACCTAATAGAAGACCCTAATCAATTCGGATCAGGTGTTGAGAACACAGCCTCCCTGCCGACAAGTAGCCTATCACCTAATAGAAGACCCTAATCAATTCGGATCAGGTGTTGAGAACACAGCCTCCCTGCCGACAAGTAGCCTATCACCTAATAGAAGACAATAATCAATTCGGATCAGGTGTTGAGAACACAGCCTCCCTGCCGGATTAGCAAGTCCTTGCCGACAAGTAGCCTATCACCTAATAGAAGACCCTAATCAATTCGGATCAGGTGTTGAGAACACAGCCTCCCTGCCGACAAGTAGCCTATCACCTAATAGAAGACCCTAATCAATTCGGATCAGGTGTTGAGAACACAGCCTCCCTGCCGGATTAACAAGTCCCTGCCGACAAGTAGCCTATCACCTAATAGAAGACCCTAATCAATTCGGATCAGGTGTTGAGAACACAGCCTCCCTGCCGGATTAGCAAGTCCTTGCCGACAAGTAGCCTATCACCTAATAGAAGACCCTAATCAATTCGGATCAGGTGTTGAGAACACAGCCTCCCTGCCGACAAGTAGCCTATCACCTAATAGAAGACAATAATCAATTCGGATCAGGTGTTGAGAACACAGCCTCCCTGCCGGATTAGCAAGTCCTTGCCGACAAGTAGCCTATCACCTAATAGAAGACCCTAATCAATTCGGATCAGGTGTTGAGAACACAGCCTCCCTGCCGACAAGTAGCCTATCACCTAATAGAAGACCCTAATCAATTCGGATCAGGTGTTGAGAACACAGCCTCCCTGCCGGATTAGCAAGTCCCTGCCGACAAGTAGCCTATCACCTAATAGAAGACCCTAAACAATTCGGATCAGGTGTTGAGAACACAGCCTCCCTGCCGACAAGTAGCCTATCACCTAATAGAAGACCCTAATCAATTCGGATCAGGTGTTGAGAACACAGCCTCCCTGCCGACAAGTAGCCTATCACCTAATAGAAGACAATAATCAATTCGGATCAGGTGTTGAGAACACAGCCTCCCTGCCGGATTAGCAAGTCCTTGCCGACAAGTAGCCTATCACCTAATAGAAGACCCTAATCAATTCGGATCAGGTGTTGAGAACACAGCCTCCCTGCCGACAAGTAGCCTATCACCTAATAGAAGACCCTAATCAATTCGGATCAGGTGTTGAGAACACAGCCTCCCTGCCGACAAGTAGCCTATCACCTAATAGAAGACCCTAATCAATTCATAGTCATTGACCCGATCAAAGGCGTTTTCCAAATCGATTAAGCACAAACAAACTGGTCGCCCTACACAGTAGCTCAACACATTCAAATTAAAACACAATCAATTGGTATATTATTAAATTTATACTTAAAATGACCATAAAATTTAGAGTATAAGATTTTAACCTGGAATTCAGTATTTATTTTTTTAAAACTGGGTTATTACTTAAAAAATTAGTGCAATTTACAAAGTCAGTGTCAAACTAAAGTTATCTGTTTTATTTTAAAATTTGAAAATAACTATTAAACAAGTGATGTAAACAAAAAAAAAATTTAAATCAATTTCTACTTAAATCAACAATTTTTTTAAAATTCTAGTTACTTTTTAATAAATATTTACAATTAGTATGAATAAAGTAACTTAACTTATGCGTTAAAACAGCTGTTGCACCACATATTGTGTAACGTAAAATTAGATGTAATCATATGTTATCACTTATTTTAAGGCAAATGGGACGAAATAACTAAATTGCATACCATGCCCCCTTTGAGAAAAGTTTTTCTCCCGTATAAAATAAAATCAGTTTATGAAGTTCTATTAATGAATTATTATTTGAAAAAACTGTATTAACATAAAGTGTCCACTACAAGTTTAAAAAATTGTATTTGAACTTGAGGGGATGAATAAAAATTATTTTATTAACGATTGAAAATTTAAACAAGATATTATATATATATATATATATATATATATCACTTTCACTTATGTACTTAAACAAGAATCTTACTTGGTATTTATGCGAGCGCTTTCAGAGACTAGTAAGTGCCTCCATCTTCTGGCATACTGAACGTATTTTGGACTACGAGCTGTGAGTTCATTCTGTATACGTTCAGTATGCCAGAAGATGGAGGCACTTACTAGTCTCTGAAAGCGCTCGCATAAATACCAAGTAAGATTCTTGTTTAAGTACATAAGTGAAAGTGATAAGTGTATACAAGAAAACAGTGTTGCATAATCTACAAATATATATATATATATATATATATATATATATATATATATATATATATATAACGAGGTGTAAATGGAGAACACGTCTTACACACGTCCAGCAGGTAGTCCAGTCCAGGTGAAACCTATCCCTAAACAGATCGAGAGCGCCGCGAATTTCACTCGCGCAGGTGTGGAAGACAACTTGTCAACGAAACCTGACGACCGGTCAACCAACAGGAAGTTCAATTCTACATAGAAAATAAAGTTACCTTCGCCTGTCAAAAGCGATGGATTCTGTTTATACGGCAGCCGTTTTTATCCTGGTCCGCAAATCAATCTAATAATTTATGAGCCATAACAATTACTCAGCTGCGCCCACATTGTAGGCAACTATCTGTATGTCAAAGCCTTAATACAAAGAAACAAGGCTTAATTAACACATTGGCCAGAAATATTAACATTAACTGGGTCAACCTATATTTTCTTGTTTTAAAATACCGCACGCGCCAAAATAAACAGTACGCAAACTGAATCAGCTGTAGTTGCCTCCTCGATCAGAATACTATTCGTGGTGACGTATTCCATTTGAGGTTAGTTTTGGCTGACGTGTTGCTAACTACTGCAAAGGGACTCGTGGCATTATTTTTGAGGAGCAATTTCATAAAATTCCGCCTAATAACCATGTGATTATTAGTGTTGTGGAAATATTTCGGAGATGAGGTAGTGTTTTGATCAGCGCTGTGTCAGGGAGAGGCCAAATTGGACCGTACTTTGTTGAAGACAACAATAGAAATCCTCTTACTGTAAATCGGGACCGATATATGGTCATTCATGGTAGTTTTATAGGAGACCTCAGGATATTTTTGTGTGGCCGAAACCTGCCTTTTCGTTCACAATGGTTCCAGCAAGATGACGCAACCTTAGTCAACATGTCTTTCCTCCAAGAAACTATTGGTAACCGCCTCATCTCCCTTGCCGAGCCCACTCCCCCGATGCCTACGTCTGGGGACCGTGGCAACCACCATCGACCAACTACAGGGAAAAATACCCATGTGTATAACGAGCATGAAACAACCCTTCTTCACAAAAAAAGTGCAAAACCTTCAAGAAATTGAGAGTGTTATTTCAAGTTGAACGGAGGTCATATAGAGCATGTTTACACCCTTAGTCTAACCGATTTAGCTTCTTTTTACTTCTGTGTGTTTGCAAAACTAAGTAAATGAAATAAAATAAAACCTTAGAACTGTTTCAGTACTGTTTATTTTGGCGTAAACTTTATATTACTCAAAAATACATTCTACACAAGAATAAAGTTATTATGAATGTTGCGAACCTGAAATAGGGGGTGAAACTTACATTAATAATGATCTTACAAACAACTCTAGTACCCCATACGATACTACATAAACGTAACGCTTTATAAGTCAGAGCACTATTAAACTACATAGCTACATTAAACCTAAGTTATAAAGTATATGATTTGGACAGGATTGGTTAGACGAAATATTCTTGCCTAATGTAAGCCAACCGGTTGAGTAATGAAGTGGAAGATTGGCTTGCTTACGTAAGGATGCGCTTTATGCATATAGAGTTACGGGTAGCCTGTAGGATGGAAATACTGGAAAAAGAAGCAAAGCCGTAGCTAGATATTTGCTTTAGGCGGGCTAGCCAGGGTTGCAGAGATTTGTGTGACTTTTTGAGGATTCAAAATAATGTACCATCTACCTAAAGGTTAGCCGGTTCTTCATGGTTAACATTTTCATTTCAGGAGACTTTTTTCTATTTGTCTATTCAATTCCTATTATTAGTTCACACTCTCGCTATATAGATGTGTATTTACTTACATATCTTGTTGAAGCTTTCAGTCGTTAATAAAATACTTTTCAGTCATCCACTCACAATTAAATACATTTTTTTAAAATATTATTTCATTAATTAAATTTAATTAATTATTTTAATAATAAATGTTGCTTACTATTTTACCACTTAATACTATATATGCTTCTTATGTATCACAATTTAACTATATTAATTGTAATTATTTAATAAAAAGTAACTAAAATAAAATTTTTCTTTGTTGATCTAAGTAGGAATTTTTAAATTTGTCTTTATACTTGTTTTTTCTTTAAAGTCATTTAAATTTTTAGTTATGTTTCAAAACTTCACGGACATTATAATCCCCTGACCCTCTCCAATGGATTCCGCCTTATGAAAAGTGTTTGGTAAAGTGAGGTTATGTTTATATGACCATTACTAATGTAGCTTTTAACCACTATTTCTAGTTCGCAACATTAACAATCACTTGTTTCTTGTCTAGAGTGTAGTTTTAATATTTGTAAAAATAAACAAAATATCGTGGTTGACCCTATCAACTCACTATTATCCATATCAGGGGTCTCCAACCTACGGCCCGCGGAAAGCTAGCTTACTGAACAAATTTTTATTTGATAATATATTTCCTTTCAGGCATTTTTACCATTAAGTATGAGTACAGTGCTCGTCTCTCACTTGCCACTTTACGTGACCACTTGGAATATTGTTAAAACTTGAGTGCACTAAGCACTGCTACCTTCACCAAGGATTACGTTTTAGAAATCATGTCTAAGCTACGTCAACAGATACTGTTAAATCTAAAAACAGATCTTCCTTTTCAGACAAACAATTTGAAATCAATCCTAATGATCGGAACTACAAAATTTGATCCTAAATGGGCTGACATTTTAGGTGGCAGACAAATGCAATCGTCTCACTAAAAATAATTGTTTATTTTAAGCTTTACACATGTTGTAAACTCATGAATTGATAAATTTTCTTTAAAATTCAATAAAATACAGTTTATAGTAAATTGAAAAGATTTGTTTTTATCATCCTGTGTTTTCATTAGGCCTACTTGAAAACTCCTTCTACAAAACAACTATTATTTTATAGCAAATATAATTATTTTTTTGGTCACAGTTTTTTTTACAATCACGTAAATAATTTTAGTTAGCAAGTAATATAAAAAAAAGAAAACTACTCAGGTCGACAAAAAAAAATTATTTAATTTTTTTATTAAACAATTGCAGTGAATATTATTTAGTTATATTATCATATGTATAATGAATATACATATGCCAAATTCACAATATTAAGAGTCAAAATAGGAAATAAATTTAATTGTTGAATTAATATTTGAAAAAAACTGCATTAACATCAAGTGGTATACACTATAAGTTTAAAAAATACGTTAGAACTTGAGCGGATGAATAAAAAGTGTTTTATTAACGACTGAAAATTCGAACAAGATCTCTGTAGGTAGTTTAATGCAACAATCAGGTTAAGATAACATATATTACTGTAAACAAAAAAAGTAGCTTTGTATTAAGATACAGTGTTTAATTTCCTAAACGTCACAAGAGGACACGTTTAAACTACAGGCTGATGGGAAATACAAGGGTATCGCATCGGTAAAACAAAGCCACTGCCAAGACAATATTAAAATGTCATTTCCAAAGCCATTAAGCCGCGAAGCAGATACGCATGTGACAGCGACAATCCTGTCATAAGCATCTCCAGATGGCCGAACCACCGTTTCTTGAAACACTCGCATCAAATCGCAATTAGTGGCCAACCGAAATCTGATCCCTAATTATTAAATAAATCGGGTGGTGATTGTGAAATCAATTCTGGCTTATTGCAAAGTATCGTGGACACATTGAATGAGTAGAATTTATTTATTTTAGGCAGAGGGGGAGAATTTTTTTAATACTTGACAAAATTTTACAGTTTGAGTCATCAAAAACCTCGTCTATCATGATTAATCATTTGGGTTAATAATGGAAATAAGTAGTAGTGGGCCGATTCCAGGAATCGTCGATTCTAAAGATATCGACCCATCGTCGATACTCGATTCTGCATTTATTAAAAAGCTGATTTCGATTCTCAATTCCAGGAATTGTCGATTCTAATGAAATCGAGCCATTGTTGATACTCCCTTCTATTGATTAAAGTGCCGATTCCATAAGTAGGCCTACTAAAAAAAAGTGTCCTTAGTAATTTATTAGAAAAATAATTAAATTAAAATATCTATTTGAAATCAAGAAAATATTATTATTATTTATGACGCAACAACAAAGACGATTGGAAGCATTTCTGGTCCGTTTGTTTGTCATCTTTATATAATATGTTTTTAAGGCTTTATATATATATATATATATATATATATATATATATATACATATAAATTATTATAAATTAATTGAATATATTAAATATAGTATTCAATATAATTGAATATAAATTAATAAATAAATCGGGTCTTTTACGTTATACGATCTCATTTCTTTAAACGCGCAGGTCGTATCAAGTCAGGATAGATTTGGTTATAATTTTATACAACATTACTATCTACCTATATTAAAATATACCTACGAAGTATCCAATCAGGATAGACTTGGTTGTAAATTTGGTAAATATTTAGACTTATTGCCGATGCAGAAAATTACAACCAAATCTATCCTGACTGGATACTTCATAGGTATATTTTAATATAGGTAGATAGTAATGTTGTATAAAATTAAAACCAAATCTATCGATAACCAATCTATTGCGATAAGATAAGTAACAATGATTACTGGTCGCCAGTGAAACACTCTAAATAAACGTAGAAAACGTTTAAAGAAATGAAGTCGTATAACGCAAAAGACCCAATAATTCTTGTAATTGAATAAACTTAGTCGTTTTTTATTATTAAACATATTTATTTTGTATATAAATACTGTATATATATATATATATATATATATATATATATATATATAAAGAACTAAGTCAAAATACAAGTACAAGAATTATAATTGAATTTACAATTCAATATTTGAATTGTAAATTCAATTATAATTCTTGTATTTGTATTTTGACTTAGTTCTTTATTAATACACAAGAATACATATTGCGATATATATATATATATATATATATATATATATATATATATATAATACGTTTTCTTGTTTAATAATTTAAAACAACATAGGTTATTCAAATACAAGAATATTTATTAATTTATATTCAAAGCTTTTCGTTGGTAAACAGTACGAACATCATCAGGAATGAAAATTACAATAATGTCTATTGTAATTACAATTAGAAATTCTCTGTGTGGCCGCGCGTGCGTGTGTAGTAGAGCTGGTAACTATGAATAAAGACAATCCCGACTTTGTCCTACTCATGTATAACTTGCGTGGTTATATAGATAAGTCGTATGTTACTTAAAAATACATTCTAAAGAAGGAACAAGTGATGTTAAAAGTAGCAAACCAGAAATAGTGATTAAAATCTGAAAACATGCAAACAAAAAGTTATAAATTATTATTTATAATTTATAAATTAAACGTTATAAATTATTATAACTTAAAATATTTAAATTATAAATTAAACGTTTCTTTATAAAAACATAGTTTATTATTATTAAAAAATTAAACAGTCCACGACGCTAAGATTTTATTCAGCAACCGATTAGCTTTCGCAAAAAAAGTATTTTTTCATAAAAACCCTAACCTAACCGGATATTTTGCAGCTACTTATAACATAGCTATACATTTTTAAAGACGCTTAATATATTATGTAAATACAAAAAAAATCGGAGTTCGCCCAATCTTAAAGTAACATAACCAATACATTAAAACATCTGATCTATCACGTAACATATAACATAAAACCACCTGCTTTATGAAATCATGTTATCATTTATTTTTAGGCCAAATGGCGCGAAATAACTATATTGCATATCTTGCCCCTTTTGTGAAAAGATTTTCTCCCATATAAAACTAAAGTTAATTCACTAAATTTAATTATCGAATTAATATTTGGAAAACTACAGTAACATCAATTGCCATCTCCTACAAGTTTAAAAAAAAATGTATTTGCATTTGAGTGGATGAATAAAAAGTATTTTATTAACGATTGAACAATATATATATATATATATATATATATATATATATATATATATATATATATATATATATATATATATAAGAAGAATACGAACAAATTAATAGAAGGAATTGAAACAATAATCAATCCCTCCGATTTTTTTAACTAGAACTTCAGCTGTAATGCCTAAAAGACATTAAAGGTGTCAAGTATAGTAAACAGAATGGCAGTTTTAATTTAAGAGACGTTGACAGGCGCAAGATAAATCCCTTGTACGTAGTAACAATACACCGTTATTAATTACACGTAAACAATAGATGGACTCTTATGGTAATGGATGACTTTCCGAAAACTTAGCGCCTGTTTGATTAATGGCGGTCATCCGTATTGTTCTCCGCAGATTTTACAAAATTTTCCAAGCTTTTGTTCTTTTTAAGAGGACTCCCCGCTAAGTGCCTTCCACTGTCGTCTGCTCTTTGCGAAGCCCTGTTGGTTTATTGTCACAACGTTCCGACACATTCATCATAATAATTACCGACAGTGCTTGTTATAAACACCTCGCCGATATGCCAAAGTTGCCGAGACAAAGACTACCTACTTTACCTATCCAATACAAAACTTCTCCTGAGATATAACCTTCTGTAAGCTTTAACCCCTTTATAGCCAACAGAGTTTGTTATACAGATAATGCCTCGGTTGTAAAGACATCTATTTTGTCGATAATATTTTATTTTATGACTACAGGATTTTACTGTACCTATATTTCACGGTTTCTAATCTGTATTGTGTAACTACTATTGTATTTGATTTATAACTATAGCTGTTTATAGTACATATATTTCTCCATATGTAGCCTTCTGTTTTTGTAACTATTGTTTTATTTCGTGTATAATCATGGGCATTTATTGTAAGTGTGGTTTCCGAATTATATCTTCTGCATTTAAAAACTCCTGGTTTTCTTATCATTACAGCCAAGAGTGATTATTATTATTATATATATAGTTCCTGAATTGCAAAAACCGAATCACTGAATTACAATATTTTGTAACTAAAATTTTATTTTTATATAGCCAAGGGTGTTTATTGTACAAATATTTCACGATTTGTAACCAGCATTTTGTAACTACTATTATATTTGATTTATAGCAAACAGTGTATTTCTGGTTTTTGTAACCTTCTGTAGTTTGTAACTAATACTTTATAGCCAACAGTGTTTATTGCACTTGTATTTCTGGTTTTTGTAACCTTCTGTAGTTTGTAACTAATACTTTATAGCCAACAGTGTTTATTGCACTTGTATTTCTGGTTTTTGTAACCTTCTATAGTTTGTAACTAATACTTTATAGCCAACAGTGTTTATTGCACTTATATTTCTGGTTTTTGTAACCTTCTGTAGTTTGTAACAAATACTTTACAGCCAACAGTGTTTATTGCACGTGTATTTCTGGTTTTTGTAACCGTCTGTAGTTAGTAACTAATACTTTATTGCACTTGTATTCCTGGTTTTTGTAACCTTCTATAGTTTGTAACTAATACTTTATAGCCAACAGTGTTTATTGCACTTGTATTTCTGGTTTTTGTAACCTTCTGTAGTTTGTAACTAATACTTTATAGCCAACAGTGTTTATTGCACTTGTATTTCTGGTTTTTGTAACCTTCTGTAGTTTGTAACTAATACTTTATAGCCAACAGTGTTTATTGCACTTGTATTTCTGGTTTTTGTAACCTTCTGTAGTTTGTAACTAATACTTTATAGCCAACAGTGTTTATTGCACTTGTATTTCTGGTTTTTGTAACCTTCTGTAGTTAGTAACAAATACTTTATTGCACTTGTATTCCTGGTTTTTGTAACCTTCTATAGTTTGTAACTAATACTTTATAGCCAACAGTGTTTATTGCACTTGTATTTCTGGTTTTTGTAACCTTCTGTAGTTTGTAACTAATACTTTATAGCCAACAGTGTTTATTGCACTTGTATTTCTGGTTTTTGTAACCTTCTGTAGTTTGTAACTAATACTTTATAGCCAACAGTGTTTATTGCACTTGTATTTCTGGTTTTTGTAACCTTCTGTAGTTTGTAACAAATACTTTACAGCCAACAGTGTTTATTGCACGTGTATTTCTGGTTTTTGTAACCGTCTGTAGTTTGTAACTAATACTATATAGCCAACAGTGTTTATTGCACTTGTATTTCTGGTTTTTGTAACCTTCTATAGTTTCTAACCTTTTGTAGTTTGTAACTAATACTTTATAGCCAACAGTGTTTATTGCACTTGTATTTCTGGTTTTTGTAACCTTCTATAGTTTCTAACCTTCTGTAGTTTGTAACTAATACTTTATAGCCAACAGTGTTTATTGCACTTGTATTTCTGGTTTTTGTAACCTTCTGTAGTTTGTAACAAATACTTTATAGCCAACAGTGTTTATTGCACTTGTATTTCTGGTTTTTGTAACCTTCTATAGTTTCTAACCTTTTGTAGTTTGTAACTAATACTTTATAGCCAACAGTGTTTATTGCACTTGTATTTCTGGTTATTGTAACCTTCTATAGTTTCTAACCTTCTGTAGTTTGTAACTAATACTTTATAGCCAACAGTGTTTATTGCACTTGTATTTCTGGTTTTTGTAACCTTCTGTAGTTTGTAACTAATACTTTTATAGCCAACAGTGTTTATTGCACTTGTATTTCTGGTTTTTGTAACCTTCTATAATTTCTAACCTTTTGTAGTTTGTAACTAATACTTTATAGCCAACAGTGTTTATTGCACTTGTATTTCTGGTTTTTGTAACCTTCTGTAGTTTGTAACTAATACTTTATAGCCAACAGTGTTTATTGCACTTGTATTTCTGGTTTTTGTAACCTTCTGTAGTTTGTAACTAATACTTTATAGCCAACAGTGTTTATTGCACTTGTATTTCTGGTTTTTGTAACCTTCTGTAGTTTGTAACAAATACTTTACAGCCAACAGTGTTTATTGCACGTGTATTTCTGGTTTTTGTAACCGTCTGTAGTTTGTAACTAATACTTTATAGCCAACAGTGTTTATTGCACTTGTATTTCTGGTTTTTGTAACCTTCTATAGTTTCTAACCTTTTGTAGTTTGTAACTAATACTTTATAGCCAACAGTGTTTATTGCACTTGTATTTCTGGTTTTTGTAACCTTCTATAGTTTCTAACCTTCTGTAGTTTGTAACTAATACTTTATAGCCAACAGTGTTTATTGCACTTGTATTTCTGGTTTTTGTAACCTTCTGTAGTTTGTAACAAATACTTTACAGCCAACAGTGTTTATTGCACTTGTATTTCTGGTTTTTGTAACCGTCTGTAGTTTGTAACTAATACTTTATAGCCAACAGTGTTTATTGCACTTGTATTTCTGGTTTTTGTAACCTTCTATAGTTTCTAACCTTTTGTAGTTTGTAACTAATACTTTATAGCCAACAGTGTTTATTGCACTTGTATTTCTGGTTTTTGTAACCTTTTGTAGTTTGTAACTAATACTTTATAGCCAACAGTGTTTATTGCACTTGTATTTCTGGTTTTTGTAACCTTCTATAGTTTCTAACCTTTTGTAGTTTGTAACTAATACTTTATAGCCAACAGTGTTTATTGCACTTGTATTTCTGGTTTTTGTAACCTTCTGTAGTTTGTAACTAATACTTTATAGCCAACAGTGTTTATTGCACTTGTATTTCTGGTTTTTGTAACCTTCTGTAGTTTGTAACAAATACTTTATAGCCAACAGTGTTTATTGCACTTGTATTTCTGGTTTTTGTAACCTTCTGTAGTTTGTAACTAATACTTTATAGCCAACAGTGTTTATTGCACTTGTATTCCTGGTTTTTGTAACCTTCTGTAGTTAGTAACTAATACTTTATTGCACTTGTATTCCTGGTTTTTGTAACCTTCTATAGTTTGTAACTAATACTTTATAGCCAACAGTGTTTATTGCACTTGTATTTCTGGTTTTTGTAACCTTCTGTAGTTTGTAACTAATACTTTATAGCCAACAGTGTTTATTGCACTTGTATTTCTGGTTTTTGTAACCTTCTGTAGTTTGTAACTAATACTTTATAGCCAACAGTGTTTATTGCACTTATATTTCTGGTTTTTGTAACCTTCTGTAGTTTGTAACAAATACTTTACAGCCAACAGTGTTTATTGCACGTGTATTTCTGGTTTTTGTAACCTTCTATAGTTTCTAACCTTCTGTAGTTTGTAACTAATACTTTATAGCCAACAGTGTTTATTGCACTTGTATTTCTGGTTTTTGTAACCTTCTGTAGTTTGTAACAAATACTTTACAGCCAACAGTGTTTATTGCACATGTATTTCTGGTTTTTGTAACCGTCTGTAGTTTGTAACTAATACTTTATAGCCAACAGTGATTATTGCACTTGTATTTCTGGTTTTTGTAACCTTCTATAGTTTCTAACCTTTTGTAGTTTGTAACTAATACTTTATAGCCAACAGTGTTTATTGCACTTGTATTTCTGGTTTTTGTAACCTTCTGTAGTTTGTAACTAATACTTTATAGCCAACAGTGTTTATTGCACTTGTATTTCTGGTTTTTGTAACCTTCTGTAGTTTGTAATAAATACTTTACAGCCAACAGTGTTTATTGGACGTGTATTTCTGGTTTTTGTAACCGTCTGTAGTTTGTAACTAATACTTTATAGCCAACAGTGTTTATTGCACTTGTATTTCTGGTTTTTGTAACCTTCTATAGTTTCTAACCTTTTGTAGTTTGTAACTAATACTTTATAGCCAACAGTGTTTATTGCACTTGTATTTCTGGTTTTTGTAACCTTCTATAGTTTCTAACCTTCTGTAGTTTGTAACTAATACTTTATAGCCAACAGTGTTTATTGCACTTGTATTTCTGGTTTTTGTAACCTTCTGTAGTTTGTAACAAATACTTTACAGCCAACAGTGTTTATTGCACATGTATTTCAGGTTTTTGTAACCAGGAACATCATCAGGAATGAAAGTTACAATAATGTCTATTGTAATTACAATTAGAAATTCTCTGTGTGGCCGCGCGTGCGTGTGTAGTAGAGCTGGTAACTATGAATAAAGACAATCCCGACTTTGTCCTACTCATGTATAACTTGCGTGGTTATATAGATAAGTAGTATGTTACTTAAAAATACATTCTAAAGAAGGAACAAGTGATGTTAAAAGTAGCAAACCAGAAATAGTGATTAAAATCTGAAAACATGCAAACAAAAAGTTATAAATTATTATTTATAATTTATAAATTAAACGTTATAAATTATTATAACTTAAAATATTTAAATTATAAATTAAACGTTTCTTTATAAAAACATAGTTTATTATTATTAAAAAATTAAACAGTCCACGACGCTAAGATTTTATTCAGCAACCGATTAGCTTTCGCAAAAAAAATATTTTTTCATAAAAACCCTAACCTAACCGGATATTTTGCAGCTACTTATAACATAGCTATACATTTTTAAAGACGCTTAATATATTATGTAAATACAAAAAAAATCGGAGTTCGCCCAATCTTAAAGTAACATAACCAATACATTAAAACATCTGATCTATCACGTAACATATAACATAAAACCACCTGCTTTATGAAATCATGTTACTTGTATTTCTGGTTTTTGTAACCTTCTATAGTTTCTAACCTTTTGTAGTTTGTAACTAATACTTTATAGCCAACAGTGTTTATTGCACTTGTATTTCTGGTTTTTGTAACCTTCTATAGTTTCTAACCTTCTGTAGTTTGTAACTAATACTTTATAGCCAACAGTGTTTATTGCACTTGTATTTCTGGTTTTTGTAACCTTCTGTAGTTTGTAACAAATACTTTACAGCCAACAGTGTTTATTGCACATGTATTTCTGGTTTTTGTAACCGTCTGTAGTTTGTAACTAATACTTTATAGCCAACAGTGTTTATTGCACTTGTATTTCTGGTTTTTGTAACCTTCTATAGTTTCTAACCTTTTGTAGTTTGTAACTAATACTTTATAGCCAACAGTGTTTATTGCACTTGTATTTCTGGTTTTTGTAACCTTCTGTAGTTTGTAACTAATGCTTTATAGCCAACAGTGTTTATTGCACTTGTATTTCTGGTTTTTGTAACCTTCTATAGTTTCTAACCTTTTGTAGTTTGTAACTAATACTTTATAGCCAACAGTGTTTATTGCACTTGTATTTCTGGTTTTTGTAACCTTCTGTAGTTTGTAACTAATGCTTTATAGCCAACAGTGTTTATTGCACTTGTAATTCTGGTTTTTGTAACCTTCTGTAGTTTGTAACAAATACTTTACAGACAACAGTGTTTATTGCACGTGTATTTCTGGTTTTTGTAACCGTCTGTAGTTTGTAACTAATACTTTATAGCCAACAGTGTTTATTGCACTTGTATTTCTGGTTTTTGTAACCTTCTATAGTTTCTAACCTTTTGTAGTTTGTAACTAATACTTTATAGCCAACAGTGTTTATTGCACTTGTATTTCTGGTTTTTGTAACCTTCTATAGTTTCTAACCTTCTGTAGTTTGTAACTAATACTTTATAGCCAACAGTGTTTATTGCACTTGTATTTCTGGTTTTTGTAACCTTCTGTAGTTTGTAACAAATACTTTACAGCCAACAGTGTTTATTGCACATGTATTTCTGGTTTTTGTAACCGTCTGTAGTTTGTAACTAATACTTTATAGCCAACAGTGTTTATTGCACTTGTATTTCTGGTTTTTGTAACCTTCTATAGTTTCTAACCTTTTGTAGTTTGTAACTAATACTTTATAGCCAACAGTGTTTATTGCACTTGTATTTCTGGTTTTTGTAACCTTCTGTAGTTTGTAACTAATGCTTTATAGCCAACAGTGTTTATTGCACTTGTATTTCTGGTTTTTGTAACCTTCTATAGTTTCTAACCTTTTGTAGTTTGTAACTAATACTTTATAGCCAACAGTGTTTATTGCACTTGTATTTCTGGTTTTTGTAACCTTCTGTAGTTTGTAACTAATGCTTTATAGCCAACAGTGTTTATTGCACTTGTAATTCTGGTTTTTGTAACCTTCTGTAGTTTGTAACAAATACTTTACAGACAACAGTGTTTATTGCACGTGTATTTCTGGTTTTTGTAACCGTCTGTAGTTTGTAACTAATACTTTATAGCCAACAGTGTTTATTGCACTTGTATTTCTGGTTTTTGTAACCTTCTATAGTTTCTAACCTTTTGTAGTTTGTAACTAATACTTTATAGCCAACAGTGTTTATTGCACTTGTATTTCTGGTTTTTGTAACCTTCTATAGTTTCTAACCTTCTGTAGTTTGTAACTAATACTTTATAGCCAACAGTGTTTATTGCACTTGTATTTCTGGTTTTTGTAACCTTCTGTAGTTTGTAACAAATACTTTACAGCCAACAGTGTTTATTGCACATGTATTTCTGGTTTTTGTAACCGTCTGTAGTTTGTAACTAATACTTTATAGCCAACAGTGTTTATTGCACTTGTATTTCTGGTTTTTGTAACCTTCTATAGTTTCTAACCTTTTGTAGTTTGTAACTAATACTTTATAGCCAACAGTGTTTATTGCACTTGTATTTCTGGTTTTTGTAACCTTCTGTAGTTTGTAACTAATACTTTATAGCCAACAGTGTTTATTGCACTTGTATTTCTGGTTTTTGTAACCTTCTATAGTTTCTAACCTTTTGTAGTTTGTAACTAATACTTTATAGCCAACAGTGTTTATTGCACTTGTATTTCTGGTTTTTGTAACCTTCTGTAGTTTGTAACTAATACTTTATAGCCAACAGTGTTTATTGCACTTGTATTTCTGGTTTATGTAACCTTCTGTAGTTTGTAACTAATACTTTATAGCCAACAGTGTTTATTGCACTTGTATTCCTGGTTTTTGTAACCTTCTGTAGTTTGTAACAAATACTTTACAGCCAACAGTGTTTATTGCACTTGTATTCCTGGTTTTTGTAACCTTCTGTAGTTTGTAACAAATACTTTACAGCCAACAGTGTTTATTGCACTTGTATTCCTGGTTTTTGTAACCTTCTATAGTTTCTAACCTTTTGTAGTTTGTAACTAATACTTTATAGCCAACAGTGTTTATTGCACTTGTATTTCTGGTTTTTGTAACCTTCTGTAGTTTGTAACTAATACTTTATAGCCAACAGTGTTTATTGCACTTGTATTTCTGGTTTTTGTAACCTTCTATAGTTTCTAACCTTTTGTAGTTTGTAACTAATACTTTATAGCCAACAGTGTTTATTGCACTTGTATTTCTGGTTTTTGTAACCTTCTGTAGTTTGTAACTAATACTTTATAGCCAACAGTGTTTATTGCACTTGTATTTCTGGTTTTTGTAACCTTCTATAGTTTGTAACTAATACTTTATAGCCAACAGTGTTTATTGCACTTGTATTTCTGGTTTTTGTAACTTTCTATAGTTTGTAACTAATACTTTATAGCCAACAGTGTTTATTGCACTTGTATTTCTGGTTTTTGTAAACGTCTGTAGTTTGTAACTAATACTTTATAGCCAACAGTGTTTATTGCACTTGTATTCCTGGTTTTTGTAACCTTCTGTAGTTTGTAACAAATACTTTACAACCAACAGTGTTTATTGCACTTGTATTCCTGGTTTTTGTAACCTTCTGTAGTTTGTAACAAATACTTTACAGCCAACAGTGTTTATTGCACTTGTATTCCTGGTTTTTGTAACCTTCTGTAGTTTGTAACAAATACTTTATAGCCAACAGTGTTTATTGCACTTGTATTCCTGGTTTTTGTAACCTTCTGTAGTTTGTAACAAATACTTTATAGCCAACAGTGTTTATTGCACTTGTATTTCTGGTTTTTGTAACCTTCTGTAGTTTGTAACTAATACTTTATAGCCAACAGTGTTTATTGCACTTGTATTTCTGGTTTTTGTAACCTTCTGTAGTTTGTAACAAATACTTTACAGCCAACAGTGTTTATTGCACGTGTATTTCTGGTTTTTGTAACCTTCTGTAGTTTGTAACTAATACTTTATAGCCAACAGTGTTTATTGCACTTGTATTTCTGGTTTTTGTAACCTTCTGTAGTTTGTAACAAATACTTTACAGCCAACAGTGTTTATTGCACGTGTATTTCTGGTTTTTGTAACCGTCTGTAGTTTGTAACTAATACTTTATAGCCAACAGTGTTTATTGCACTTGTATTTCTGGTTTTTGTAACCTTCTATAGTTTCTAACCTTTTGTAGTTTGTAACTAATACTTTATAGCCAACAGTGTTTATTGCACTTGTATTTCTGGTTTTTGTAACCTTCTGTAGTTTGTAACTAATACTTTACAGCCAACAGTGTTTATTGCACTTGTATTTCTGGTTTTTGTAACCTTCTGTAGTTTGTAACTAATACTTTATAGCCAACAGTGTTTATTGCATTTGTATTTCTGGTTTTTGTAACCTTCTATAGTTTGTAACTAATACTTTATAGCCAACAGTGTTTATTGCACTTGTATTTCTGGTTTTTGTAACCTTCTGTAGTTTGTAACTAATACTTTGTAGCAAACATTGTTTATTGCACTTGTATTTCTGGTTTTTGTAACCTTCTGTAGTTTGTAACTAATACTTTATAGCCAACAGTGTTTATTGCACTTGTATTTCTGGTTTTTGTAACCTTCTGTAGTTTGTAACTAATACTTTATAGCCAACAGTGTTTATTGCATTTGTATTTCTGGTTTTTGTAACCTTCTGTAGTTTGTAACTAATACTTTGTAGCCATGGGTGTTTATTGTACATATATATCAGGTTATGTAATATTCTCTATTTTGTAACGGTTTTATTTCATTTTTTATCATGGGTATTTATTGTACATTTAATTCCCGAGTTATAACATTCTATGTGTTGTAACTTCTAATTTTATTTCCTATATAGCCAACAGTGTTTATTGCACTTGTATTTCAACATTGTAACCCTCAGGATTTTGTATTATTTTATTTAATTTACGTCAATGATTGTTTATAGAATGTTTAAGTCTGGAGTTGTAAATGTATTCTGTAAGCACTCTCTTTTAATTTTCTTTACATTTAAGGGTGATTACTCTAGAATAATTCTAGGGTTGTAACTTTCTGTATTTTATCACTGTCTTATTTTACTTATAGCTTATATGTTTATTCTAGAAATAATTCCAGAGTCATAACCTTTTACATTCTACAACTTTAAAAAAAATGTTTATATCCAAAATGTTTGTTGCATACATATTTCACTGTTTGTAACTTTTTGTATTTTGTATTTATGACCCGGGTTTTTTACATATAATTCACGATTTTTATACTTCTGTTTTTTTGTAACAGTTGTATTATTTTCTTTATGGCTAAAGCGGTTTATTGTACATATAATTCATTCTACAGTGCTCTATATTGCTATTGTAAAAGCAATTAACAATTTAAGAAATTTATATTAGATAAAATTGAAACTTAATTCAAAGCCAAAATGTATTCTCTAGTTAATTACAGGCAGTAATTATGAATTAAATTTAGTTTAGTTTCTTTAATATGATTCAGTAAAATAATCACACGGGTCATAGAAAATTATAAATAATTACAGCCAAGGAATTTTATAAATAAGAAAATTCACTTTCTATGTAATTGTTTCTATATAATAGTAAAAAACTCAATGCGGTTATTCCAAAGTTGGACAATGGTAACCGTAAAAAGCAAATGAAGATGGCTTGTAATTAAATACATTCTACAGCACTAAATTGAAACAGATGTTCTATTTCTCCATATTTGTTCTCTCTAAACAAGAAAGTCAAAGGGTTACTTCTATTTTTTAGCCATTAATGAGAATTTCAGTTCAAATGGGAACATAACTTTTATTTTATAAATTAAAATTCTTGAATTAAACTACCTCAACAACCTTTTGAAACAAGGAAGAAAAATATATAAGATAGTTTTATATATTTGACTACAGTTTTCTGCCTCACATTCTCCTCTGTTGACACAGTTCGAAGTGATTCCATTTAGGTTTTCACTAAGTTTTGAATATTGGAATCAATCCGAAACCCATTAACAGAGGAGAATATTGTAACATTAGGAGAGACTGAACACTGTACTCAAATATATAGAAATATTCCTAACAGAAATAAAGATGAGTGTATTAAAAAATTAAAATACTTTTATTGCTATAATATAACTATCATATTAACAATAACTTATTTAGAGCCTTTAATTGAAACCAAATATGTCGCCTACTAACATAATATAGTTATAATTTTGAATGGCATGCACATAAAGAATGCCAGTGTTTACTAGATATTGTTTTATTTGCTTTCAAGTTGGAAACTTTTTGACTCTAGGGGCTAAAAGGTAATGAAATTCCAAATACAGCAGTTAATTTTATATAATGTGTGTATGTGTGTGTGTGAGTGTGTGTGTGTGTGTGTGTGTGTGTGTGTGTGTGTGTGTGTGTGTGTGTGTGTACTGAAAATGTTTTTATTTCCTGGTTTTAAATTTAAAGCGAGGGAAAGCATTTTCTTATATATTATAAATTGAAGTGGATGGCTAGGTAGAGAGCTCCGTGTACTTCATACAGCTAAACACAGTTATTATTTCGTAACAGTTATCCAAAATGCAAAATTATCTTTATATAAAAACCATTAGATAATTATTAATCAATACTAATAAAGTGACCAATATAGTAATTCAACTCTTTTTCCTTCATGTAAAAGTATTTTATCTCCTATAAAACAGAAGTTACTAACTTCATTGTAATTCTTTAGAAGTTGTACAAGAATATTGGCGTTAAAAAGGCAGGCAAAGAGGGAGGGTTGAGTTTTGATTTATGTTTTTGAATCACTAGGGCAAATGCAGCAACTGTGGTCAGTCCATAACTCACCCCAGCTTTCTTCTCTTCCCTCAGGACTTGCAACATTTATCAACAGGACACACGCAAATAATACCAAGCAAATCACTGCTGGCCAACTGTTTCCAACATATTCCCAACTAAAAACATTTTACCCTTATTATCGCAATATAAGTTTATGACGGAGCTTTACATTGTGTAACAACTAGCTTATAATTTTGTTACCACTCTAATTTTACAGTGAAACATTAACTAATCATTAATTAAAATTTAGGCAGTGTCTAAAAAAATATAATATTTGGATAATCTGTTTAAAAAATTATTTCTTCTTTTAAACAATTAATGAAATTAATACACATGCCACATAAACATTCAGATGTATGTGAAAATACTACAACATTTTAAATAAATTATTAATGTTATTGTTATATATTCGAATACATTTTTCTACCTTTCCTAACATTACAATACTTTCCTTTGGGACATGTTTCGGAATGACTCCATTTTCAAAACTTAAATAGTACTGTTTGCGCGAATCTTGGGTTCATCTTTACATACTGTTAACCTTACTGCATAAATAAATTCATATTTATGCTAACCTTCTGTCAGACATCTAAACATAATAGAACGCTTCAGTAGTTATTATGTCAACTGGAGTGAGAATCTCAGTTCCGATATCTCATGCACAAGAGTCTGTGGTTTCTAAGGGATATTTATCGATTCCCGAACCTTACTGCATAAATAAATTCATATTTATGCTAACCTTCTGTCAGACATCTAAACATAATAGAACGCTTCAGTAGTTATTATGTCAACTGGAGTGAGAATCTCAGTTCCGATATCTCATGCACAAGAGTCTGGGCTTTCTAAGGGATATTTATCGATTCCCAAACCTTACTGCATAAATAAATTCATATTTATGCTAACCTTCTGTCAGACATCTAAACATAATAGAACGCTTCAGTAGTTATTATGTCAACTGGAGTGAGAATCTCAGTTCTGATATCTCATGCGCAAGAGTCTGTGGTTTCTAAGGGATATTTATCGATTCCCGAACCTTACTGCATAAATAAATTCATATTTATGCTAACCTTCTGTCAGACATCTAAACATAATAGAACGCTTCAGTAGTTATTATGTCAACTGGAGTGAGAATCTCAGTTCCGATATCTCATGCACAAGAGTCTGGGCTTTCTAAGGGATATTTATCGATTCCCAAACCTTACTGCATAAATAAATTCATATTTATGCTAACCTTCTGTCAGACATCTAAACATAATAGAACGCTTCAGTAGTTATTATGTCAACTGGAGTGAGAATCTCAGTTCCGATATCTCATGCACAAGAGTCTGGGCTTTCTAAGGGATATTTATCGATTCCCAAACCTTACTGCATAAATAAATTAATATTTATGCTAACCTTCTGTCAGACATCTAAACATAATAGAACGCTTCAGTAGTTATTATGTCAACTGGAGTGAGAATCTCAGTTCTGATATCTCATGCACAAGAGTCTGGGCTTTCTAAGGGATATTTATCGATTCCCAAACCTTACTGCATAAATAAATTCATATTTATGCTAACCTTCTGTCAGACATCTAAACATAATAGAACGCTTCAGTAGTTATTATGTCAACTGGAGTGAGAAGCTCAGTATAGGTTCTACTCCGTCTCGCTCAGTAACTGATGTTTGTTAGTACCTTTTTATAATTAGTGTATTCTTGTGTACATACGAAATGCAATAATAGGGGTGCCTAGAATCTAAGGCTTACTTCAAATTGTTAGTAAACTTAATTTGTTTTTACTAACTAATATTACACATAATAATCTATTAACAAATAATAAACTAAGGTACAAAATAAGGAGTACAAAATTTGAACTCATATAAAAATATAATATTTAGTGTTTTATAACTAAGAACATTTATATAGCAAAATACAAGTCAATTAAGAGGAATTAAGAAATTACCCACTAGTGTCCGGGTTGTGCATGTAATTAGATCAGCAAAGGGTTAACTTTAACTGTCTACTTTACTTTTATAAGTACATATTGCATAAGTCATGGATTGCAGCTTACACTGCTATATTAAACTCATTGATATTATAGTCCATGACAATCAGCTACACTATTAGATTTGAATTTAATAAATTAATGATTTGCTGGATCAATATACCCATTTGTGTGGTGCAGGCTCTGACAGACCTATTTACCGGGGGGGGGGGGGTGTTATGGAATTACCATTATTCCTCAGGGGAAAATTTTCTTGCAATAGATGCAAAATGGTGCATTTTGAGGGTGTTAGATGGCTTCATCTGACTGATACAATGATTTTTTTTTAATAACTTTATTAAATAAATATTTCTTTTTAAGTTTAAAAAACTATTGGCGGGCCGCACAGAATAGACAGCCAGGTCATGGGTTGGATAACCAGGACAACTAGGACAAAGCAAAGATACTATCTAATATAAATGGAGGTCTTAGTCCAATTCTTTTACTGGACACCAGCAATGTCAGGAAAAACAGGATTAAAGGAACTTCAAGAGAGAAGTGGACTAGATTGCCCAATTATTAATTGCTTCGTAAACCAGGGAGCTTTATGTCAAACTTTTTTGAAGCAAGATAACATTTTCAAACTAAGCGTAGTGGTTAAAATTCCAAGTATAATAACAAAGAAACAAACTCACACTTTTGCACAATTAAATCAATTTTTAGTGGGCAAGGATTCAGAAAACGGACCATGTTTGCTACTGTTCAACCATGTGAAATGGCCAAGTGCAAGATAGTGTTTTACAGTTAGTAACGAGATTTATACAATTTTACATACAGAAGTAAAGACTGATACTTACTTTAAAGGAAATTACAAACAGAATTTTAAATGTAAGGTAAAATTTCCTAACCAACTTGAGCAATCATTTAACAACTTTAATCTTCAATTCCAAGATATTAAAGTCAATTTTTTTCAAGAGAAGGTACTATTAACTTCAAGTTAATATCAGACATTGCGGGTGTGTTTAATGATTCTGTTATATAAAAGTTTAAAGATGGCTCTGTACGAAAAAAAATTAATTGAATAATTTTTCCAGGTGTCTACAAAATATTCCCAAAGCTGATCCATTCATTCAGACCAGAAAAGGATAATTATTAGATTTTTTTCAGTTTATTATGGTAAAATAAATTTTCTCAATTATGAAATATCCGTCTGAAAATAATATCAATGAGTGAAAGCTCCTATGTATATTAATGTGTCTTTTCATCAATGAAGTTTTGGGTGCAGAGTTTTTGGTGTGGCTGCAGCTGTATTCAAGCTTAGATCTAAAATGAAATGGTTCTTGAAAATTTCTTTACACAATTTTTATACATGGTTCCAACCTTGTTTATCGTATCCATAAAAACTATTTATTTTTATCTGTAACACAATTTTAATTTAATACCGTGTTATCTAGGTTGGCTAGAAAATTCCTATGTGGGGAACCTTTTTCCAGTTTTCTGTACAAGTTTTAAGATTTTTGAACTTTGTAATTTAACAAATTCTTGAGAATTTAGTTCCTTGCTGCATGTGGAAGAGCCTTTTTAATCAGTTACCACTATCAACTCTCCATGATTTGCCGTCAAAAGCCACACCAGGTTGAATATACCAGTTCTAATCCAATTACGTAAGTCAAGCAACATTGGGAGTGGTTAGTACTTGGTTGGCTGGGGAAGGGGTCCATGATTTGCCATAGTGTACCAAATATATTTTATGAATATTCATTTAAAAATTCTACATTGCTAGCTATACAAATGTCAGATTACGAAAAACTATTTGAATCTTTTTGAATTTTGAACTAATTTAGATATGCAGATTTGAATAGCTACTTCAGTATACAGTTGAGTAAATCTTAAAGACAGAAACTTAATGGTGCAGATCTACTTATTAGGAAGCAAGTTTATTTAAATGTCAAAATATTTTCCAGTCTAACTGATATTCTAAGAACCACATTATTCAAACTGTTTGGGATGTAATGCTCTTTTAATATAAACAAACTATTAACAATTGTTTTCACTTCTATCCATTTTATTTAGCTTTTACTAGATCTTTCCCACATTTTCTAACTATTTTTACAGAAATGTTCACCTCAACCTATTGGCTCCCATCAACACACCTATCTTGTCCCTAAAACAATGTGTTTAGCAGCCATACAGAAGGCTTTTCATCATCATTTTTGTTGTTGAATGTTTAGTAGCTTGACCCTTATTAATATGTTATCATGTCCATGCTTTTGATAAGCAAGTAGGATAGTTTCATCCTGTCTAAAGAATTGGTTTTTTAGTGCTACACAATTCAGTTGTTGTTATCACTTGAACGACGAATGAACTCATGCCGCTAGATCTCTCGGATCTAGAATAACTAAATCCGCAATGGGTTAAATGACAATGGACATCAGAGACAATGTAATTCATTAACCAGCTCATTACTTCTATAAAGAAACATAGGAAAACTCTTTTGAAATATTGAGTTTTAATAATAAGTTTGTATACTTTAAACATAACAACAAGGCAAGAGAATAAAATAAACATTACAAATTAATGTGCGTATAAACCTGTACAAAAATGCGTTTTTTTTAAAAAGTAATTTTTTAAAAGGGAAGATAAAATGCCAGATAAATATTGCACAGATCTCAATAAACAATGGTAAATGAATGACTGAGAATATGGGACAGTAACTATGTAATAAAGCACGGAGGCAAATCTATCAGTCAACAATACTGCATATTAGGGATATCTTTCTGACCAACTGTGCACATAAATCAACTCCTCACTGCTACAAATTACAAACGGGACACACATTGATATCACATTGTACCTCCTGCAAAATGAAACTGGCTAAAAAACCCTCATACAACCTGTCACAGATAATGGAAGTGAAAGGAAAAATGTCAAGACACTTTTCAATTTCCAGTCTTTGCTTCAAGGCCGGCTTACATTTATAAAAAATTTTGATTTTAATATTGTCATCGGTTACACAGTAAAAATCTATATAGTATATAATGTATTCATTAATACTAGTTAGTTTTGGTTGGTAAAGATTATTTAGATTTTTTGGACTAGGAGACTGACAGACTTACCTTGGTAAGAGTCCACTCTGTAGTCTTGAAATAGAAACACATAAAAGCACTTAAACAGTGATATATTTCAACCGCACAGTGGTCTTTGTCAATCGAAGAGAAAACACAAAAAGAAATATGAGAGAATGAAATAAAATAAAATTAGGTTATTACAATTTATTTTATTTCATTCTCTCATATTTCTTTTTGTGTTTTCTCTTCGATTGACAAAGACCACTGTGTGGTTGAAATATATCATTGTTTAAGTGCTTTTATGTGTTTCTATTTCAAGACTACAGAGTGGACTCTTACCAAGGTAAGTCTGTCAGTCTCCTAGTCCAAAAAATCTATATATATATATATATATATATATATATATATATATATATATATATATATATATATATATCTTGATATTTTACGTTGTCCATTATTTTTCCGTTGCAATGACTTTATGAGGCTATGTTACTATTGTAAATACTTTTATCCACCACTAAGTGCAATAATTTTACCTTGTGTGATGAGGCACCTTTCGGTCACTTGACCATTGTCGAATCACTGAATTAATTATCTATATTTCTCTGGTGTGGATGTTCGGTCCGTGATGTTGGTATTTGTTGACGTCATACATGTTTCTTCATTGTATAATGTTTTTTAATAGTACGTCATCTGCATATGTTGTCTGTAAGTTTATTATATTGTTGTGTATGTTTTTATAAATGTGGCATTTTTCTAGTAAGTTTAGTTCTATTGGGTTATTATTTATTTCAAGTATGGTTAGGTTATTTTCGTAACTTGTTATTTCATATTTATGTGATATTAGGTGTGCTCCTACGATTGATGCTTTTGTGTTTTTATTTTTGAATGCCTTGTAATTTTCTTCAAATCTTATTTTAAATGATGTGGTTGTTTTTCCTATGTAAAATGTGTTGCAGTCGTTACATGTAATTTTGTAAATCCCAGATAGGTTATGTTTTTTCTGTATTTGTTTTATGGTTTGTGTTATTAAGATATTTTTGTATTTTGTTGTTTGGTTTGTATGTTGGAGTGTAGTGTTCTTTGTTGTATGTATTTGTTATTTTTTTTATTTGGTTACTGGTGTATTTATATTTTAGGTAGATTTTTTTATTACTATTTTTGTGTTCAGGTTGTAGTGTTGTGTTGAGGTTAAGTTTTTTTGTAAATTTATTGTATAGTTTTTTATAAGATGTTTGTTCTATCAATTTTCTATTGCTATTTTTGTAATGCTAACTAATTCTTCATTTAATTTTTCTTTGTTATCTTTTGTGTATTTTATTGCTTTATTTATCATGTTAATGTGGTAATTTTGTGTTTCCAGGGGTGGTTAGATTTGTTGTGTATTGTGGTGTTGTTGGAAGTAGGTTTTCTGTGTACTGTAGTTTCTATTTTATTAGTGTTTATATTATATGTAATGTCAAGATAGTTGTTCTATTTGTTTCTGTTTTGAAGGTAAATTGTATGTTTTCGTTGTATGTATTTAATTTGTTTAGTATTATGATATGTTCGTTATGAATGGTAGGCTGGTATATTACGAGTATATCGTCTACATACCTTGTCCATAGTGAAATGTTATGTGTGTGTAGTATAAGTTTAATTATTATTTGTTTAAAGTGTTGTAGATATATTTCTGACATGACTGTTGATATGGGTGATTTCATGGAGAGTCTAGTTGTTTGTTTATAGTATTTATTGTTAAATTGGAAGTAATTTTGGATACATATGTCATGATATATATATATATATATATATATATAATGTTTGAACCATAAGTAAAATAAATAATAACCCAATAGAATTAAAGTCACTAGAAAAATACCACATTTATAAAAACATACACAACAATTTAATAAACCTACAGACCACATATGCAGAAGGCATACTATTCCAAAACACTTTGAACAAATAATAAATAAACCTATAATAAACACACACAATATCTCACTATGGACAAGGTATGTAGACGATATACTTGTAATATACCAACCTACCATTCACAACAAACACATCATAATATTAAACAAACTAAATACATACAACGAAAACATACAATTCACCGTTGAAACAGAAACAAATAGAACAATCAACTTCCTCGACATTACTTTAAATATAAATGATAATAAAATAGAAACTACAGTATACAGGAAACCTACTTCCAACAACACCACAATACACTACAAATCTAACCACCCCTGGACACACAAAATTAACACTTACAGTAACATGATAAATAAAGCAATAAAATACACACAGGATAACAAACAAAAATTAAATGAAGAATTAGATAACATTACAAAAATAGCAATAGAAAATGGATACAACAAACACATTATAAAAAATATATACAATAAATTCACAAAAAAACATAACCTCAACACAACACTACAACCGAAACACGAAAATAATGAAAATAAAAAAATCTACCTAAAATATAAATACACCAATAACAAAATAGAAAAAATAACAAATATATACAACAAAGAATACTACACTCCAACTTACAAACCAAACAACAAAATAATAAAATATCTTAATAACACAAACCACAAAACAAATTCAGAAAAACATAACCTATCAGGAATTTACAAAATCACATGCAACAACTGTAACGCTTTTTACATAGGAAAAACAACCAGAACATTTAAAATAAGATTTGAAGAACATTATAGAGCATTCAAAAACAAAAATTCTAAAGTATCAAATGTTGCAGCACACCTAATATCCCATAAACACGAAATAACAAATTACGAAAATAACCTAACCATACTTGAAATAAATAACAACCCAATAGAACTAAACTCACTAGAAAAATACCACATTTATAAAAACTTACACAACAATTTAATGAATCTACAAACAACATATACAGAAGACATACTATATAGAAATATCATACACACAGATCAAGAAAAAGTGCGTGTAACGTCAACAAACACCAACTTCACAGACCGAACATCTACAACAGAAAAACATCAGTGATTCGACAATGGTCAATTGACCGAAAGGTGCCTCATCACTCAAGGTAAAATTATTGCACTTAATGGTGGATAAAATTACTTACATAGTAATATATTAACTTCATAAAGTCAGTGCAACGGAAAAACAATGGATAACGTTAAATATCAAGAATATATATATATATATATATATATATATATATATATATATATATATATGAATTTTTGGACTAGACAGAAGACTGACAGACTTACCTAGTGGCTATAGTCCAAAACTTAAATCTTTTGGAAATAAACAAATAAACACACATAAAAACACATTACGTTATTGAAATATTTCAATCAAACAGTTTTTTCTTCAATCAAAAAAGAGGAAGAAAAGACTGACATGAACCAGATATGTTTATAATGGATTAAATATCCAAATGTCACAGATTTATAGTTTATGATGTTGTGCTATATGTTATTTGTATAAATATTGATTAATTTTATAAAGTATTACATCATAAACTATAAATCTGTGACATTCGGATGTTTAATCTATTATACACATCCGTGGTTCACTTCAGTCATTTCTTCCTCTTTTTTGATTGAAAAAGATCATTGTATGATCAAAATATTTCAATTGTGTAATGTGTTTTTATGTGTGTCTATTTATTTATTTCCAAGAGATTGCAGTTCTGGACTATAGCCACTAGGCAAGTCTGTCAGTGTCCTATCTAGTCAAAAAATTCGTAAATACATTTTAAGCTCTACTAGATCTGACCTAATATATATATATATATATATATAGGTTAGTTCTAGTAGAGCTTAAACCTTATTTAGGAATTTTTGGACACTTCTGCGTCATGAATAAAGAAGACTACATCAAAGGAGCAAATAAGCAACTGTCAGACATCACAACATACAAAATACTTACAGATAACCCTACGACAGAATTCAACAATTCACTCTCGGAACTACTCAAATATACAGCTCCTGAACAAAATATTTCGGAAACTTTACATACTATACATCTCTAAAATTATTAAATAATGAAAACCCCTCTACTCCTCAATTCTATATATTACCAAAGATCCACAAAAACATAATCCCTCCACCTGGTAGACCAATAATTGCTGGCTGCAATTCAGTAACGGAAAGAATTTCCGCTTTCCTCGACTCACACCTTCAACCCTTAGTAAAGAACCTTCCATCACATACGCAGGACACCAATCATTTCATAGAACGACTTTCACAAACATCTGTACCTCTACCCCCGGAAACTATTTTGGTCACCATAGATGTCACCTCTCTCTATACCAACATCCCTCATGCACACGGCCTATCTGCAATAGAGAATTTTCTAAACAAACGCCCAGGCAAGCCTTTTCCCACTACACCTTTTCTTGTGAACCTGACCAGGTTCATCCTCGAGAAGAACAACTTTCAGTTTGAGGGAAGGAACTACCTTCAAATAAAGGGAACAGCAATGGGCACTAGAATGGCCCCATCGTACGCAAATCTGTACATGGGATTGTTAGAAGAAAGTTTTCTAAAGACTCAAACACACCAGCCATTATGTTGGTATAGATATATAGATGACATCTTCCTAATTTGGACACAGGGTGCTTCCACACTTGAGGCATTTTTAGACAGCCTGACACAATTCTCCACACTTCAATTTACCTGGGAGAAATCTACATCAACCATCACCTTTTTGGATGTAGAGGTAACACTCCCGAATGGAAATATCAACACAGGAATTCACATCAAACCGACAAACCACCTACAATATCTCCATTTCGACCGCAACCACCCAATAAACATAAAACGATCCATTCCATACAGTCAAGCAATCAGGGGTAAGAGAATCTGTTTGAATGATAGGGAATTGGAAGATTTTAATAGAAAGATATCAACAGCCTTCCAGAGAAAAGGATACCCAAAAAGACTCATTGAAAATAAAAATTCATTTAGCACAATCCTCGGTTCACCCCAAACCACAAACAGAACAAAATAAACTGTCTTTAATAACAGACTACCATCCTGGTCTACATAAACTCAACAAGATATTGAGAGATGGCTTCAAAATTCTTCAAGCTTCCGTCCACACCAAAAATCTTTTCACCGATCCACCTCAAATTTGGTACAAGCAACCTCCCAACTTGAAAAACATCCTAGTACATCCTAAACTACCAGACCCTGATGCAGACAAACCACACAAACCTCCTCATGGCTCCTTCCCATGCAATAGACCTAGATGCAAGACTTGTCCAATACACCCCTCAGCAAATAGTTTCAACAGTCAAACAACAAAAATGGTCTTCAAAATAAAGGGTCATCATAATTGTACATCGAAAAATGTCATATACCAGCTACAATGTAAATTTTGTTCAGCACAGTACATAGGCCTGACCACGGATGGTCTGAATATCAGAATGAATGGCCACAGACATGATGTTAAAATTATGAATATGGATAGGCCAACAGCTCAACATGCTGCGAGTCAAAACATCACAACTTTTGATGACTGCTATACCACAAAAATAATTAAATCACTCCCCCCTGATTGCAATCCCTCAGAACTGAGAAGATGAGAACTATCATACCAGTGGTATACCAAGTCCAGAGAATCCCCTAACCTCAACGTCAGATAAATCCATTCATTCCCCCCCCCCCCTTAATAGCCTCTTTAGATGGCTATCTCTTTTCCTCTGACAGACTTATATAAACTATAATCACTCATATGCTCATGGAAACAATACATATATCTTTAATCTGTGACATCTGATTTCTACACAATCTGTGATTACAACTTATATTTATTTTATTTCATTCTCTCATATTTCTTTTTGTGTTTTCTCTTCGATTGACAAAGACCACTGTGTGGTTGAAATATATCATTGTTTAAGTGCTTTTATGTGTTTCTATTTCAAGACTACAGAGTGGACTCTTACCAAGGTAAGTCTGTCAGTCTCCTAGTCCAAAAAATCTGTATATATATATATATATATATACACACACACACGCGCGCACACTCACTCACACATGATTATGATAATAATTAATACAAATATAACATTTCACCGAGTACAATTTCCGTTTACAATATTTCTGACTACATACTTACAGAACATGAATTACAAGTGTTTTCAAAACGCTTGTCGTTCATACCATCTAAAGAAATAGACCAGTTCAAGTTGGGTAAGGATGTCTTTAGCCTTGCCAGAAAACTGAGAATACAAAACTATATAGTACAGACACCAAATTTTTAAAAGGATACTGACGTAAACGCTTGTCTGGCAAAGTTTAAGCCACCTTCTGATTGGGACCCTCCACCACTATCACCTGATCATCCTATTGAACTCTATATAAACTTCATAATGCAAAACATCACGGATAAATCATTCATAAACAGCCTCAAAACCAAACATAAGCTTACCAAGCAACAACGACAGAGCAGCAATATATTCTCTAAAAAACCATAATAATATCATTATTATTCCAGCAGATAAAGGTACAACCACGGTTGTCATGAACAGAGAAGACTACATAAAGGAGGCAAACAAGTTACTGTCTGACAGCACAACATATAAGCTCCTCACGTATAACCCAACATCAGATTACAACAATTCTCTCTTGGAATGGCTCAAATATACAGCTTCTAGAGAGCAAATTTCAGAAGGATCTATAAAATTACTGTGCAATGAAAGCCCCTCCACTTCTTAATTTTACATACTGCCAAAGATCCATAAAAATATCATACCTCCACCTGGTAGGCCAATAATCGCTGGTTGTAATTCGGTTACAGAAAGAATCTCAGCTTTTCTAGATTCGTATATTCAACCTTTGTTGAAAAACCTTTCATCATACATTCAGGATAAAAATCATTTCATAGACCCGCTGTCTCAAATAACCCTATCTCTACCTCCTAAAAAAATTTTGATCACCATAGATGTTACCTCTCTTTACCTCTCTACGAAGATCCATCATACATATGGTCTATCAGCTCTCGAAAGTTTCCTCAACAAACGCTCAGACAATCCTTACCCGGCTACAAATTTACTTGTTCACCTCACCAAATTTATTCTTGAAAAGAATAATTTTCAGTTTAAGGGAAGAAATTACTTGCAAATGAAAGAAACAACAATGGGTACTAGGATGGCCCTGTTGTATGCAAACCTGTACATGGTAATTAACGAAGCAGAATTCCTAAAAACTCAAACACACCAACCATTATGTTGGTACGGATATATAGACGACATATTTGTAGTTTGGACTCAGGGAATCTCAACACTGGAAAGTTTTATGAAAGACTTATCACTATTCTCTACACTTCAATTCACCTGGGAGAAATATACAGTAGCTATCACCTTCTTGGGTGTAGATGTAACAATCAGAAATGGGAATATCTATACATGTGTCCACATCATACCGACAAACCATCTACAATACCTCTATTTCAATAGCAACCACCCTATGAATATAAAAAGGTCCATTCCTTACAGTCAGACAATCAGGGGCAAGAGAATTTGTTCAAACAATAGAGCAGTGGAGGACTTTAATAGAAAGATATTACTAACGTTCCAAAAAAGAGGTTATCCTAAACAACTTGTTGTGAATCAAATCCGCTTAGCTCAGTCATCTGATGAACCCAGACCACCTATGGAAGACAACAAACTGTCTTTAGTTACAGATTACCAACTAGGCCTACAGAAGCTGAACAAAATATTAAAGGATGGCTTTAAGATTCTTTAAGCTTCCATCCACACCAAAGATCTTTTCTCAAATCCACCAAATATTTGGTTCAGAGAACCTTTTAATATGAAAATTATTTTAGTACATCCAGAACTACCAGATGAAAGTACAGAAAAACCGCCTAAACTTCCTCATGGCTCCTTTCCGTGCAATAGACCTAGATATAAGACATCTCCAATACACATCCCAACAAATAGTTTCCATAGCCTAAAAACCAATGTAGACTTCAAGATTCAGGGTCATCATACTTGTTCATCCAAAAATGTAATATACAGGTTACAATGTAAATTTTGCCCGGCACAGTACATATGCCTTACCACGGACGGTCTGAGTATCAGAATGAACAAAGACAGGCCAACTGCTCAACACTCTGCTGGTCATAACATCATATCTTTCAATTATTTTTATACTACCAAAATAATTAAGGCCCTCCTCCCTAAATGCAGCCCTTCAGAATTGAGAAGATGGGAGTTGTCATACCAGTGTTATGCCAAATCTAGAGAACTTCCTAACATCAACATCAGACAAAACTCCTTTTATCTTCCTCCTAGCTTCTACCATTTTTATTAACTGCATTTACCTTCCTTCTGACAGACTTTTAATATCTGGTTTCAATTAATCAATATTTATACAAATAACATATAGTTACTACATCATAAACTATAAATCTGAGCATCTGTGAAATTTGCATTTTTATACACATCTGTGGTTCACTTCAGTCATTTCTTTTTTGATTGATAAAGATCATGGTATGATTGAAATATTTCAATAGTGTGATAACTTTTTATATGTTGTATTTATTTATTTCCTATTTAGGAAATTTCTTGATTTTCTAAGAAATCGTACATTGGCCAATCAAACAAACGTCCTGAAACGACCTGAAATTTTAATTTGCCAACCTATTATAATCAAGACACTTGTGAGGTCTTACACAAAAATGTCACGGTTTTTCTTTGCATAATACACAAAATGCAAGAGAAATAATATTACATGATAATTTCTAGTAGTATACTTTTCCACTTTACCTGACAAATTTCTTCCAAGGTTCATAGAATTGTTCAAAAGGTAATAAATACAACTTGTTCACTTTCCCCAACTGAGGCCTATTACGACTAGCAAGAAGATCTTTCAACTCTTTTTTCTGGACTGATGCTTGACTCTTATATTGCTCTTGGACTATGTGCTGCTCTGATGCCAAGTTCTACAAAATACAAATAGGTTGCTTAGTAATTAGAACCATTACACTAGCCACAACAATAAACACCTAATAATAAATTACAGGAATGATACAAGTGGAAAGTAGTGTCTGTGATCTGCATGCGGGCAAGTTCACCCCAGCAATTGTTTAATTTCAGTAAAATTTTGTTAATTTTTAAATGAACATGTTTTATTTCATTATTTTAGCACTTCGATACATTAATAAAGTAATTGGTCTGAGTTAAGTTAGAAAATTGTCAAATTTGTTATCAGGAAGTGAGTAGCATTTATAAAAATTACTTTTAAAATCCATTAATAGCCATTAGTGAAAGCTACCTTATGTACTGCATTAAAATCAGTTACCGATTTAAAATTAGCAAATTTACTAAAATTCATTGTTATTTTATATTTGCTCTTACAGCCATGCTAGATTGAATATAAGGCCCTTAAGTACAAAAAGGAAGCCGACCCTTGTTCTAGACTATAAAAATCACATATTGAGAGCGCTAAATGTCTTATCCAGTCTCTAATGAGATCTCACCAGTAAATGTCTAAATTGAAAATAGCTGACATTGGATAAGTAAGTCTATAGGAAACGTTAACTAAACTACAAAGATAGAATTCTTAGCTACTTTTAAGTGAGAGGCTAGATAATAGCATAAAAAAAACAATTTTTTGAATCTGGAAAGTTACTGAATTAGTACAAATGTAATTAACCCGGCAGAGGTCGCATGAAAAATAAAATGTGAGGAGTCGCACACGGTGGATTCGACCAGGTCATTTTATTAATACAAAAAAAATTACTGAATAATATTTTATTTTAAAAACGTAAACATCGTAATTAAGCATAATGTATTTACTTAAGTTCTATTGGTTTTAATTGTAACATTAATGTATTAAATAATTTTAAATAATATTTTAAGATTTAACGAATTTATTTTTTGAAAAAAATACAAGACTTCACATAAGTTGTCATAACATAATGATTCTTTTACAAAGACTTATGTTTATTGATATGTTCTGAAAGAAAACTTATTTCTGAATAAGAAAATGTACTGGATGTTTACAATGGCTATAAAGTGAAAGAACCAATTTTTAATCAAAATGTGTTGAATGTTTAAGTAAATGTGTCATAATATTACAATTATTGTGATGAAATGAAACCGTAAAAATTTATGATTTTAAACAAAAAATGACATACAATATGTCTAAGCACCTGAGGGTTATAGCAATGAAATTCCTTACAGTTCCTCTTCCGATTGATGCCCTTGGGTGCCGCAGTCTTGACAAGAATGTACAGTGTGTTCCCTGCAGATGAATCTACGACATCTGTTGCACCGAGTTTTTTATTTCCTGTTTTGTCTTTAGTTGCATAGAACACAGCGTCCTTCACATGCATCTTCTCCAATATTTCGGCCTTGCGGCTGTAGGTCCAGCATCTTTTCAATGTTTCTTTCCACGAAAAAGTTGTCTTCTAACACTACCAGAATTTTCAATCCTTTCTTCCTCACGCCTTTCTTCGCTTTTCACGCTATCTAACAGTCTAGCAAATCTTTCTTTCTCTGCTCGATTCATATTGCGTAATAACACAATAAATATAACACACAACGCACTAAACGATTAATGACACAAAAGTGAAATTGAAAATTATGTCACACTTTAGCACACACGAGGGGTTGCGCACGGGGGTTTCCACACTGGCTTTTCTTTAGGCTGCTATACTAAGCCACTCTTTGGCTTAAGCGAAAATACAAACAAAGCATTTGCCAGTGGACGAGTCTATTTGAAGGTACTGAGGGGGTGGGATCTTACAAAAATCAACAGTTCGAGATATTAAGAAACTAGTAAAGGCCCGGTCTAAAAGACCATGACGCGACCTCTGCCGGGTTAACAAAATTCATAACAAATGAATTTCAAATGTAATTTTGAAATTCGAAATGGGTAACAAATTATAGTAAGATATTTAAAATTGTATGACACAGATTTGATACAAATACAAGATTATGTTTTATAACGTATTTTCCAAAATATATTTGACTCACATCTTCTGTCAGTTGCAAGAAACAATTTATCTTTTAAAATACAACCATACTCTCTTAACCTTAACTCAATTCTAAATAGGAAAATAATGTATGGCTATTACTCATTATTAAGAAATACACAATAAATTATAGTGAAAATATAAGCACACAATAGAAACAACCACAATGAACTTTTATAAATGCAATTGACTTTAAAAACTCTGACATTTTACTTTTAGAAAAACCAAAAAAAAATTAGTCATTTCCTACTTAGGATAAAAAAAAATAATTCTAAATACTTTTTATTAAATAATTACAATTAATATAAATACAGTAACATAACTTATGCGTTAAAACACCTATTCTACTACTTAACCTACAACATAAAATCAGCTGTTTTATTAAATCATATGTTACAACTTATTTTAAGCCAAATGGAATGAAATAACTAGATTGCATAGCTTGCCCCTTTTGTGAAAAATGTTTCTCCCACAGAAAACTAAAATTAGTTAATTAATATTTGAAACATCTTTATTAACATCAATTGTCCTCCTCTACAAGTTTAAAAGAATTTATTTTAACTCGAATGGATGAATAAAGAGTATTTTATTAACGATTCAAAATTTGAACAAGATATACATAAGGAGAGTGTGAACTAACAGAAGAAAAGGAAAAACAGAGATTACAATACCTGACATTCCTGGCAGGGCTTTATGTCACTTTTAAAAGTAGGAGCTTCTGGAAAGTATTGTGACAAAATATCCCAAACTGCAGCCGGCACAACTCTCCTTGATGATTCATCTACTGATAACTTTCCTGCAATACGTCATCAAAATACATCAATATACGATAGCCCTTAAACTAAAACCTTATTACACACTATTGAATATTTTCACAACTATCATTAGTTAAAATAATTATTTTTCAGCACTATGGTTGTTTTAATTCAATTCTACATGCTCAAAACAATGTAGCCTATGTAAAGAAAGTTACTTTCTTCAGACGTTTTAGAAATATTTATAATTCTGAATTTGGTTTTGAAAATAAGGTCATAATAATTATTTTAGTTGGTTTTCCTACACTCCAGTACAGCTTTTCTTGTTCCCTTTTATTTTTACTTCAGGAAGCTTATTTGAACTATTTGTTTTAGATGTTACATTCTTACAGTCTTCAGTAAGTTTTATATCAGTTGTTCTTTATGTTTCTTTAACTATCTTCTGTAGAAGATAATTTAATTTCCATGTTTCATAAAGTTTTCTGGGTATGCAACAGATGACAGTTTTTAACTTATTTTCTATGTTTTTTTAATTTTCATACAAAGTTTGCTGCATATACTTCAATAGTGCATATAAGTTTACCCACTACGGAATAAATTATTTACAAATCTGAGAAACCCAAATAAAATGATCCCTGTAATGATTCGCAATTAATTCCTAATATAAAATTAGTTGTATTTTGATTATGGCTTTATTATAAGAAAAATATTCTTACTTATAAAGGAATAAATAAAACATATACATGCAATTTTTTATTAATTATTTTGTATCTTAGTTAGATCATTAATTAGTTATTGGTTATTATTTGCAGTCATAATTAATAAAAACAAACTAAACGTTATGGTTTGAAGTTTGCGTTAGATTCTAGGTTACCCACTATTATTACCTACCCATCAGATATACACAAAAATACACAATTAAAAACATATATTTATACTAAGGTTTATTAATTTAAAATTTTTCTTTAGTGTGAAGAGTTTAAGCAAATGGGTATTAGGTTTGTTATACTTATATGTAATGACAAACAGCGTTTCATCTCAGCCCTAATAAAAAATGTTTATCTATTATCACTTTCCAGGTTCTCAATTTGTTCTTGAGCATAATGATTAGTTTCCCGCACAACCATCTCAAAAAACTCATCACTGCAAAACATAAACTAAAATTATCTAATTCAGTAAAATCATACCACAACTGTTTGAAAAATATTTTGTTCTACACCTGAATGTCCAGTAAATTGCATGTTTTTTTTACTAAGTTGAGGTTTTCTTCCAAAACAAAATTTGAAACTCTTTTTCCTATTTCCTAGATTTTTCATTTTTTTACTGAAGTAAATGTAGGGGGCAACAGTACAGATGTACCAGGGCCTCCAGAGCAATGTCCGGATGTTGTGGGAGTATGGCCAATATTTATAAAGATACTACCATCATTATCACTAAATTGGACCACTAAAAACTGAATGGACAGAGTCGCACTCATAGCCACTACACTTGCTCTCACTCACTTCCAATAACAGGCCATCTCGGAAACACATTACAAACATTGGATACAGACTGACACAGAGTAACAACTATACTGAGCAAGAAAGTTCACTTGACATTTAAACTCATGACGGTTTTGTCATGTCTAGAACCTCTGATAAAAGACAACTTATGGGCCACAAATATCCATCCTCATCTATGCTGCAAGTTTCGAGAGGCGATAAATATTCTTTAAGCAGGACAGATGTCTAGTCTTGTTTGTGACACTACTCTTTTGAACCAAACGAACGACAACAAGAATCATGACAAGCGTATAACAAGAGCGTCTATATAATCTCTACCGCTAATTTCTGATGACAAACATATTTTGTCTGTATAATGGAAAGGGTTTAAGGTACTAAATGGAAAAGATTCAATTGTTTATATTCTAAATTTCACAATTATTATCACCAGATATTACTTCACTGATATAACCTATAAATTTGTTGTTTGACATAAATTTTCTAGATAGACTGAGAGATACAAAAGTATATTTCAAATAAAAATTTTGTTTCTTCCTTCTTTTCTAGGGGAAATACCCTTGCAAATTATATATCACACCTCACACTAAATGACACAGTGCTTCAGCATAATAGAAACCCAAAACCGCAGGGGGTTGTGTTGGCTTCGAAATTATGGTGGTCAACACATGTGGATTATGTTGTATAAAGTTGTACACCTAGGCTAAATGCCTTGAAAGCAGAGACCAGCTGTGATTGGGGCACGGACACAACAACGTTGAAGTTGTTTTATCTCTTGTTTGTGAGGTCAAAGGCCACGTAATGCTGTGAAGTATGGGGTTCTGCTGCAAAAACACATTAATAAAATTCAAGCTATTCAATCAGCTGCAATTCGCCTCTGCCTGGGCTGCACAAGAACGACTTCAATAGCTGCAATAGAAGTTGAACGGGAGTGGAGCCCATTAAATTTTTTATTAGAAGGCAATTGTAGAATATATTTAAAAAATTTAAAACTTTGACAATCAAACAACCGTTGAACAACTTTGGTACTTGTAGGTGTAACATTAAAATTTCATTCATCTACGAACAATATCTCTAGAATGATTCCGCATAACCAACCAGAACAAATACCTCAGTTATATGAGGAATCACCTAGGATCTAGCCGGACATCCAAGTAGTATTGGAAATTCCTCAGAAAGTGGCTAGAAACGATCATGCCGAAATTTTGAAAGCAGTCACGGCAGAAATAATTGATGATGAGTACTGTAGTCATATAAAAATTTTTACAGATGAGTCTTTGGATAAGGATAACAAGAAGTCAGATGCGGACAAAGCAATGATGATCAGTATTACGTACCTACAAATCCTCAATCCAGCATGGATATTGAACTGCTAGCAATCAACGCAGCATTAGCACACTGCTATTCACTGAAGACAATTATATTTGTATTTTCAGCGACTCTAAATCGGTCTTGGAAGCTTTACTCAGATCCAAGATGAGCGCATACTTTTTCAGAATTAATGAGATCAGGAAATAGTTTCTATATCTCCACTCAGAAGGTAAAGCTATAACTTTGCAGGGGGTACCATCATATTGTGGTGTAATTGGTAATGAAATTTCTAGGGAAGCCTGTTCAATGTTTCCTGCTAATAGAAACAGATTCTTCTTAATGCAATGTAATAGCTCAGAAGGAAGGTATTTCAGATGCAACCGGACAGATTCTTGGAAGTCGAGGACCACAGGTCGAAACCTGTACCAAATACAACTGAAGCCACCTAAGGATGACAGATACAAAAATATACTTCGTGCGATTGCTACTTTCGCAGCTAGATCAGGTACAAGTCACATTGTGATTCAAAAATATTTGTTCCTCTTTGGCCTTTCGGCGATTTGTCGCAATGCTAGGTTTGTGGCAAGAACAAGGAGAAGAGCTTGGAGCATACATTATTTAATTGTCACTACCCGATTACTGCAAGGTATATTCTACAAACCCAAGTATCCGTGTAGCAGAAAATACTAAAGAATAAACAATACTGGGCTATTGCATCTATCATATACCATAGACATACGGCTATCGGCTACACCTGAAGCGGGATGCCTGTACTAAGAAGTAAGTAAATAAAAACTAATTTTGTTATATAATTGATTTTGTGTGGACAATAAATACAAAAGTTATAAATTTTTAAATAACCTAAAAATGTCCAGTGAGTCGTGACCACTACAAACATTTTAGCTTAGAAAAAAACTGATAAACTGACCTCCAACTAAACAAAAAAATAATACATAAACATAAAAACACTTTGTTTAGTTGAAAAAAAAATAAGAAAAATATTTATTTAGACTAAAACGTTAACCCACCATGGATGCAAGCTAGAGCTTCATTAAAACCACCTTCCTCTTCATCACTCTCTTCAGATTCCGTGTCTACTTCTCTTTTTTTATCCACTGCTTTACTATTTGTCTTACTACTGCTATCCTCAGCCATCTCATCCTGTTTCATGTCTTCAACCTGTACAATATTTGTTTTCACTTTTTTATAAGCCTTGTCCTCAGTATTAATTTGAGTTTATACTGTAATAAATTATACATTCAAGTATTTTATCTATATTATAATCATCTAATTTTAATTTATTTAATCACTTAATTATTTATCATATTTATTTATTTAAATCATTTATTTAATATATTTTTAACCTGATTTCATATTATATGTATAGTCGGGACCATCTAACCATAAACTTGACCTTGAAAGATCGCAATAGGCGAGACGGGAAATGAAGGGTCAGTAAAAATACTTTCCTACTAACATAATAAGGACTGTCAAAACACTCATGGTTAGTAATTACAAAACTACAGTCTCCTCAGTTGCTGTTCAAATGTGTTTTTGATCATAGCTTTCTGTAACTGATAGTAGCCTTCAGAAGCTGTTGATGTATAGAACACTCTGAAAATGTAAAATATTTTCAGAAGTGGTCCTACATGAGTAAGTGGGAGTGTACAAGTGCAAGGTTTGCTGGATACAACTATACATACTTCTTCAATTAAATAGAACCATTTTTCAACGTCCTCTGATTTATTTCACTAACTATATTATTTAAATTATTTCACCATTACTAACACATTTATCTGTACACAATTCCTCTTCTTCTCCTGATGAGGAAACTTTCTGATTATCATCAGTTGTACCTGGGTTTTCATCCAACTCGTCCAGAACTCTTCTCCTCCATCTTTGTAAGGACCTTTTATCAACTAAATAACCACAATCATTCCTGAAATAAATAATAATAAGATTATTAACTTTTAATTCTAATTTAAAAAGCTTTATGTAAAACAGAAACTATCAATTTATAATTTATTGAAGAATTATAAACTTTAATTTCAAACGGTTCTCAAACCAGTAAAAAAAAACTAGATGGTAAGAAATTCATATGAACTGTTATAGTCATGGATATCACCTTAGTGACATATAATGGGCATCTCTTAAGGAGAAATGACCATGAATAGAAGTTTCCCAATATTTTTTTAATCTAAATATTTACATTTAATATTTTATCCATAAATATACAAAAAGAAATAATAAGATGCATTTTTTTACTTCGTACTACACGTATTTAAACAAAAATATCATACATTCAAATTTAATAACCCAGCACTGCCTTGTACATTGCTAACGCTGCTATTTGCGTACATTTCCTACTATAATCAAAGTTTGCAGCAGTAATGGATCTGCAATGAGATGTTTTATTTATTTAAAAAAAATTATTATTAAAATAAAACAAAACTGAAAAATTTTAATAGTGGTAGGGGAAAGGGGAATTATTACATTTATATGTTTTTAATTTAATAGTCAAGTGGCTTACTCAAAAATCTAGTTAATTGAAATTCTATTGTTTTTATATAAAAGGACATTTATTCAAAAACCTATTCCAAGCTGAAAATTTAAAAAAACTTTTAAATTCAATGGTATTACAAATGGCAATGACTATCTTGTAAAACTCAAATACATACAATACTTTATATTTTTAAAATATCTATGTACATATATTTTAATTTTTTAAATTTGAATAATAATTGTGTAAACATTTAAACAAATTTTTTATACATAACACACACAATTGAAAATATTTATAGAGGCAAGCATTTTCTGTCTGTAATAAAGTTTTTTAATTAATCCTGTATCAATACAAAAGCATCACCACTAAATTAATAAATGACAATGTCATTTTGTGTAATAAACACAAAACATTGTTTCATTTCTACAAAATTTAAATCTAGCGAGAGTAATATGAAGAATAAAGATTGTATTTTTTCAAAATATTATGACAGAAGTTAATTACAACTTCATTAATATAAAAACGTGTCTCCTCAAAATATTACTTTAAAATTCCCTTTCCCACTTGTTTTTTATAATTTTACTGGATATTATTTTTTAATATAAATTAATAATTCACATAGAATAATCATAGACTTTCCTGAATGCAATGCAGAAGGATTTATTTTGTTACGAAAAGTTGTGATGAAAAATAGTTTCCTTTACCCACTGCATCCTACGGACAAAATATGATCGATACCATACGTTAGTGGTAGAGATCATACAGACATTAGTTTCTTGTCGTAATTCTTGTTGTTGTTTTATTGCTTTAAGAGAGTTTATTTTTTGCTGTCTCATCTTCAAGACTTGACGTCTGTGCTTTCTAAGGTATTTATCACCTCTCGAAACTTGCATCATAGATAAAGGATAGTCAACATGGAAAATTATTGTATTATTATGTACATCCGAAATCAACAATAATAGTGGGAGCCTAGAAACTATTGCAAACTTTAAACCGTAATTAACTTTTAATTTGTTTTCACTACTAACAATTATAATTAAATAATCAATTAACAAATAATAAACTAAGATAAAAAATAATGAATACAAAATCGCACCCGAATAAAATTTATAATATTTAGTACTTTATAAGTGACATTTTCATAGCGAAATGCAACTCAATTGACACAAGGAATTTACTCGCACTTGCTGGATCGCTCAGATTCTGAATCGTTTAATCCGCAATAGGTTAAATAAATATAATACTGCTGTTTGACAGACAGTTGAATTTTTTCTAGATAATTTTTAAAAGATTATCAAATATATTTTTAAAAACACTTAATAGATTGTTAAAATAAACTGTCATTCAATGAAACATTGTAACATGTTACTTAAAGCAATAAGACGCCAACTTACAGATCCATTTTTTGCTTTAAAAGGCTTGTAATTCTTTTACTTTCTTCTAAGGTTTTCGCCTTGGTATGAAGAATTAAACATTTGGCTGACACACATCTCTTACAAAACATTTTCTCTAAATGAAGCCTTGGGCCACCATCAAAACGATTGTACAATTCTGATGCCTTAAAAAAATGTGCAAATCATTCTCAGATTATATTATAGCATAACAATAATATCAATAATCAAACAAATTTACTACACTAAATAAGTGATTGTGTATGTGTAGGAAAACAACTAAACAAAAATCAACTTATGAACATATTAAATTCTCAAACATAAGACTAGTATAACTGTTTACTGATCTTTCTTTGATACAATACTCGGAAATTCACATAAATTTAATCATGAAACACTGAGCTCCATTGACCACAATTCTTGTTAAAAAGTTAAGCTTAATTACAAATAAAATCTTATGAATTAGAGATCTAAAGTATTTTGGAATAATTTCTGGTAATGACTCAGGTCCCCACGAGAACAATTCCTCCGGAAGTCTTCAGGTTTAGCTGTTGACCATATTAAATGTTATTATTAAATACTCTAGGAAAAACTATGCGGTGCTACTAAAATGAAACAATGATTTAACAGAAATAAAATCTATTTTTTTTTGTTTTGTTTCGTAACAAAATGTACTTGTTTCATACTAAAAAGGTTATTAAAACTTTAAGATTAAAATTGATGTGCCTAATATCAGCTGAAATGGTATGTAAACGATATTAGTGTTTAATTTTTTTATTAAAAAAAAAAAGAAAAACGCAGGACAATATATGTTGTTAAACGTTTTTAATAGAAAACATTGCACAAAAAGATACAATGTGTGTACATTGCACAAACGGAGATGATGATAATCAATCAGTCCCAGAATATTCTAGTCCCAGGGGGTTGTGTTTATGGAAACATTATGAACCTAGAATATTTGAGTTAAAGGTATGGAAATCAATTTATTTCATCACCAGTTTGATTATGATCTAGTTTCTCACATTACAGTAAAAACAGATAAATTTACACATCTACATATAACTGATAATAGAATGTCTGAGTTTTTGAAGATAAAGCATTTAGTAAAAACCAATCCAATGAACTTTATTCTTTTTTTGCTACTTTGTCCCTACTGCCACATTGTACAAAAATTACTACAAATTCTATGGGTCCACTGAACCTTTGTAAAACTTTTAGCTAAGACAGCAACGTTTATTTATAAAGTAGCTAGTTGTAATCATCTTGAATTCACTAATTAAATTATTAGTAATTATTGCTTAACTAAGTAATACTGTTGAACTTACTTGCTAACAAATTTCGAAACAATCATTTCATTGATGTAGCCGATCCGCTACCGAATGAAGGATAAAAATATATATTAAAATTATTCATTTAATTATGCAATAATTACTTACAATTGAAGTTGTTTTCTTAGAATGAGGCACTTAGGTAGCAATTCATAAGCTCAATGAGGTGAAAACTCTACAACGTTCACCTCATTATTGAAATTTTCAGAAAAAATTCGTTTTCTAGTTATTCTCCATATTCTTTAGATAAAAGCTTAGAAATAGTTCAATAATGTTTTAGAATGGGCAATTTAGTTTCAAACAATACATACCTTCTAAATAGAATTGCTTTGGAAGCAAAATATTTGCCTTGTATAATACTGGCAAAAGTATTGTTTTGGATTTCCTAATCTATATAGGGAAGGAGACTGAACTATAACTCAGAGTATAAAAATTCCCAAGCTTCAGCAAAATCAGTTTAGACTATTCTTCAGCCTAATCTTGGAAAAAACATTCTTCTTTTGTCAACAACTGCTATTCAAGCCCCACATTGTTTCATTGACTATAACATCAGATCATGTGTCCCAATGAGATCAAATAACAAAAGATTACCTTGTTCTTGATAAAAAAAAAGAAAATGATAAAAGATAGCTATCATGTCTCAACTAATGAAAAATTGCTTCTATTGAAATGTTGTTCCGGGAAAAATAAACCATGGTTTCCTCTGTTGATAAAATGAAAACAGAAAAGTATGAAATAAGCACCCAAAGAATAAGATACAAAGATAGTATTTAATTACTGCAAAGGCATGGGCGCAATAGATCACACAGATATGACGATATTCAATGCAAAAAATCCACAAAATATCCACTTGCAAAAATTACATGTTATAGAAAACTATTTTTCTATTTACTACTGGATATTACTATATTCAATAACTGTTGTTATTTTAGTGAAAAAATAGGCAATGAAAAAGTTATTTTAAGCCTTAGTTTAGATATCAGCTAAGATTTTAGTTATGTCCTGAAAATTGGTACAGTTACCAATTGGTAACATAAAGTTCTGTAAATTGATTTTATGTAGCTATTTTAAAATATATAGCGTAGTCCAAATTAACACGTTCGCTGCGGCGGAACTTGGGGCATACCTTGTACCGGAAAAGACAGTTTTCAGAAAAAAAAAATAATAATTTCAATGCTTTTCAGGTGATAATATGAAGTCATAATTTTCGGAAGCCAATAGGCTTCCGCAGTGCTGCTAAAAGGTAACATTGTAAGAAAAATTTTACTTATGACTATTTATTGTCATATATCGTATATAATAATGAAATAAATAATTAATCAGAAGGAAAAAAACATTTTGAATGCTTTTCAGCTAATATTATGATATCACAGTTATCGGAAGCCGATAGGCTTTCACAGTACCGCTAGAAGATACCATTGTAAAAAAATTACACTTTTGCCTATTTATTGTTATATATAGTAAATTATGCAGAAATATCAGTAAATGGTATGTCTCTCATACCAATAGTGTTATAATTACACCAAGTAGGGTTGTAATTGTCTGAATCATCATCATCTGACTCACTTTCATTGTCTGTAGATATAGGTTCACCATCTAGATCGGCGGCATCAATGTCACTGGACTCATCATCGGAACTAGTCTCGGAGTAGTCACCAACATCATTCAAAGCAAAATTTACATTTAAAACCATGTCCCTAGATGTACCAGCCATTATTTTACACAGATATAACACTAAAACTAACACTATTTATTTACAAAAACAAATGAATAATATACCGTCCTTTGGTAAGCGAAATGGGGAATTGTTGCTACATAAGAAACACACGTACACACCCACCACGCTGCGAGAGAAACAGCAAACTAAAGCAATAACTACAGTCGTAAACCCGACTTGTAACGAATATGGACAAGAGAAGCCTATAGGCTTCCGCCGCACCTGAGAAGCCACCACTCGGAAGCCGATAGGCTTTTGCTGCAGCCAACGTGTTAAAGAAATATTTGATATTCTGAGTTTAAATGATATCTTTAACACTTTAGCTGCCACGTCGTACCAATTGGCCTGATGCCCTTGTAGGCTGAACCGAATACTGTTGAGCCACTAGGCCCGACATTGTTGTCTAGTAGTGTTTTATGTTTATTCGTTAACCAGTGTTGCTTCTTTTGGAAAAATGAATGCACAGTATTGGCTGCAATTCAGTAATGGAAAGAATTTCAGCTTTCCTCGACTAACACCTTCAACCCATAGTAAAGAACCTTCCATTACATACCCAGGACATCATCATTTCATAGATCGACTTTCACAAATATCTGTACCTCTACCCCCGGTAACTATTTTGGTCACCATAGATGTCACCTCTCTATACCAACATCCCTCATGCACACGGCCTATCTGCAATAGAGAATTTTCTAAACAAACGCCCAGGCAAGCCTTTTCCCACTACACCTTTTCTTGTGAACGTGACCAGGTTCATCCTCGAGAAGAACAACTTTCAGTTTGAGGGAAGGAACTACCTTCAAATAAAGGGAATGGCAATAGGCACTAGAATAGCCCCATCGTACGCAAATCTGTACATGGGATTGTTGGAAGAAAGTTTTCTAAAGACACAAACACACCAGCCATTATGTTGGTATAGATATATAGAAGACATCTTCCTAATTTGGACACAGGGTGCTTCAACACTTAAGGCATTTTTAGACAGCCTGACACAATTCTCCACACTTCAATTTACCTGGGAGAAATCTACATCAGCCATCACCTTTTTGGATGTAGAGGTAATACTCCAGAATGGAAATATCAACACAGGAATTCACATCAAACCGACAAACCACCTACAATATATCCATTTCGACAGCAACCACCCAATAAACATAAAACGATCCATTCCATACAGTCAAGCAATCAGGGGTAAGAGAATCTGTTTGAATGATAGGGAATTGGAAGATTTTAATAGAAAGATATCAACAGCCTTCCAGAGAAGAGGATACCCAAAAAGACTCATTGAAAATCAAAATTCATTCAGCACAATCCTCGGTTCACCCCAAACGACAAACAGAACAAAATAAACTGTCTTTAATAACAGACTACCATCCTGGTCTACATAAACTCAACAAGATATTGAGAGATGGCTTCAAAATTCTTCAAGCTTCCGTCCAATCCTCAGAACTGAGAAGATGGGAACTATCATACCAGTGGTATACCAAGTCCAGAGAATCCCCTAGCCTCAACATCAGATAAATCCATTCACTTTTTTCCCTAATAGCCTCTTCAAACGTCTCCAATCTCTTTTCCCCTGACAGACTTATATAAACTATAATCACTCATATGCTCATGGAAACAATATACTCGTATATATATCTTTAATCTGTGCATCTGTGACATCTGATTTCTACACAATCTGTTATTACGACTTATATTTATTTTATTTCATTCTCTCATATATCTTTTTGTGTTTCCTCATTGATAGACAAAGACCACTGTGTGGTTGAAATATATCATTGGTTAAGTGCTTTTATGTGTTTCTATTTCAAGACTACAGAGCGGACTCTTACCAAGGTAAGTCTGTCAGTCTCCTAGTCCAAAAAATCTATATATATATATATATATATATATATATATATATATATATATATATATATATATATATATATATAGGAATTTTTTGGCCTTGATAGGAGACTGACAGACTTACCTAAAGGCAATAGTCCAAAACTGCAATCTCTTGGAAATAAGCACATATAATATATGTATATATATATATATATATATATATATATATATATATATATATATATATATGTATATATATAATTCAAAAATAAACTTCAAATATTTTGGCAATTCTTTCAGAAAACACCGATACTGTGGACGTTAATCACTTCACAGGACATTACAGACCATTAATCTTGTGAGATAAAAACTAATAAATAATTTAAGAACAATTTTTTAGTACTCCTCTTCATTTCTTTTAGGAATATTTGTACATTTTCCTGTCTTCTAACTGTCATTGTCCGGTCTACTAAGTTGAAATTCTTGATTGTAGTTTAATATTAAGAAGCAAGGTCTGCAAGTGGTGGGGTATGGCTAAGAGTATATAAAGGCGAACTCAAGATTTGGGCAAACAGGACTATTTCAGTTTTGAAAATGGACCCATTCCAAAACATGTCAAAAAAGGAAAATACTGTTATGTTAGGAAAGGCAGAAAATGTACTTAAATAAATACTTACTAAGATTTTCAAATTTAATATTAGTTTTCTATACAATAATTAATCTAATAAAACCCTAATCAACACATTTCTTACCTTATCCGCCATCACATATTTGCAGTTTGTTATTTGATCTGGAGACAAACACAAATGTGAACATAGCAGTTTATCATTGTTTATTGGTTTTACTGTCTCCTCTGTATTTTGTAACCAGTAAGAAAGCCATTCTAAAGAGATTGCATCAATATCCTGCAACTCAGTGTTTTCACAAACTGACAAAGACCTGTGCATTGCTAATTTTTCTTCTTTTTTTTCAGTTCCTACCTTCTGAAAATAAATTTCCATAAAACGACATTATTTTCTCACTAAGTATAAGCATTACATACATAAGATAAATTATATCACTACTATTGGTAACACTTGGCAAAAACACCACTACTTACTGATATTTTTCAGCTGACCCATTTTGCAATAAATCAGTGAATTGTTCAATGCTGTGAGTCACAGAGAAGAATTTTGCTCAGGTGTGTTGTATTAGAGTGAGTCTGTGGTGTATTGGTGTTCTGTGGTGTGTTATTGTTCATAGAGTAGTTGTTATTTGTGTGTTCAAATATAGGATTTTATTGTGAGTGTGTTTTATTGTTTAGCATGTGTCCTGGTTTGTTTTTATGGTGTTTGTAAATTTTGAAGAATTCTGTTGTGTTTAACTTATAGCTTTGCTCTGTTTATCCTATATTTTGACAATTAGTTTATAAGTGAAAGGCACAACAGTCAAGTGTTAATAGCCAGTGATGCAAAATCATTGTGAGTATAATTAATGGATAAGCAGATTCCTAACATTATTTATTCTGATTCTCAATTCTTTTAAGTTTTATAGGGCAACATGATATTCTCTAATAATGAATTTTGTTGATCATATAAAGAAGCCTTTTGAAAATTCCGTTTTAATATAATAGGCTACACAAAATGTTCAACCTCGATTTATGAATAGAAATTTCTGAAAGCATGACAAACATGTCAGATAAAAGTGGTAAACAGACAGATCAAAAATGCTTCCACGATAGTCTTTGTTGTTGCGTCATAAATAATAATATTTTTGTTATTTGGAATCAGCATTTGCCTTTATCTTTTAATAAATTCAAAGCGACTAATGCATAAGTAAGACATAGTAAATAATGAATTATTTTTACAATACACCACACATGTTATAACAGATATAAAAACAAGAATTGGAATTGGCACTATAATCAATGGAGAATCGAGTATTAACGATTGCCTGATGCCATTGGAATTGACGATTCCTGGAATCGAGAACAAGAATTGGATTTGGCACTTTAATCAATGGAGAATCGAGTATTAACGATTGCCTGATACCATTAGAATTGACGATTCCTGGAATCGAGAACAAGAATTGGATTTGGCCCTTTAATCATGGAGAATCGAGTATTAACGATCGCCTGATACCATTAGAATTGACGATTCCTGGAATCGAGAACAAGAATTGGAATTGGCCCTTTAATCATGGAGAATCGAGTATTAACGATTGCCTGATACCATTAGAATTGACGATTCCTGGAATCGAGAACAAGAATTGGAATTGGCCCTTTAATCAATGGAGAATCGAGTATTAACGATTGCCTGATACCATTAGAATTGACGATTCCTGGAATCAAGAACAAGAATTGGAATTGGCCCTTTAATCATGGAGAATCGAGTATTAACGATTGCCTGATACCATTAGAATTGACGATTCCTGGAATCGAGAACAAGAATTGGAATTGGCCCTTTAATCATGGAGAATCGAGTATTAACGATTGCCTGATACCATTAGAATTGACGATTCCTGGAATCAAGAACAAGAATTGGAATTGGCCCTTTAATCATGGAGAATCGAGTATTAACGATTGCCTGATACCATTAGAATTGACGATTCCTGGAATCGAGAACAAGAATTGGAATTGGCCCTTTAATCAATGGAGAATCGAGTATTAACGATTGCCTGATACCATTAGAATTGACGATTCCTGGAATCAAGAACAAGAATTGGAATTGGCCCTTTAATCATGGAGAATCGAGTATTAACGATTGCCTGATACCATTAGAATTGACGATTCCTGGAATCGAGAACAAGAATTGGAATTGGCCCTTCAATCATGGAGAATCGAGTATTAACGATTGCCTGATACCATTAGAATTGACGATTCCTGGAATCGAGAACAAGAATTGGAATTGGCACTTTAATCAATGGAGAATCGAGTATTAACGATTGCCTGATACCATTAGAATTGAATATTCCTGGAATCGAGAACAAGAATTGGCCCATCCCTAGTGTAATTGAATAAAAAATTTCTGAATGCTTTGAGGTTGCATAATAAAAAAATTCTGTCTGAGTTATATTATAGGAACATATCTGCAATTACTATCAACTGCTACCCTTAACTGAAAGAGTGTGTCGATCACTCCTAGCAGGTATAATAAAGATAAAAGTCTTTAATAAAAACATTTAAAATTTTAAAATATATTTCAATCATCTTAAATGTAAAATGAATTATCATGATATCATTTTTATATGTATAATTTTGTATTAATTAAATACCAAGTCACACTTAGTAAACAATAACTTTATAATAAAGGAAATATGAACACACAAAACATACCTTATTGAGGGCAATGTTGTCATACCAATCATCAAAAGATTTGTTCTGATGTTCCACATATTTTTCTAATCGGCAATTCAATGGTTTTTCATGTTTATTAGATGGGTTGTAATTTTCTGTGGTATATACAAGCATGTAAGCATTGTTTGACCTAAGATGATCTTTTAACAAACGTTTTTTGCTTTTTTGTGTCTCTGAAACAATTTCATTGTAGTAATTTAAAATTAATTAGACCAACATTTATTTTATATGTAGTCATAAAACAACACCAAATTGAAAGAATGTGGTTATTTCACAAAATTATGTGAGAAAATGTACTGTATGTAAAGATAAATTTTAAAAAAAAATTAGTTTCCAATAAGCTGTTATTAGTTTTGCATTAAATAATAATACACTGTTTAACAGGTTCCTTGAACAAAATGTTTAAAGTAAATAATACCTCTAAAACATTCCAACACACACACACACACACCCAATATTATGCTAGCGAGACAAATACTTACATAATTGGTTTTTAGACAACTTTAGGAATTTAATTTCCCAAAAGATCAAGTATAGGCAAATTACAGGTTTCGATATTTAGCTAAAATTTCAGCTTAGGACATTACCATTCCAGAGCCAGTCCGGTAAGTTTTAGGCAAATTACTAAGAAAATGAGTAAAGGCTTGACTTTGAAAAAGAAACGATTGTTTTGAAACGCATCAGCAAGTAAGCTCTCATGTATTCACTTAATTACGTATTAATTAATTATAGGTAAATTACTAAGGTATTATATTTGTATGGATAATGCAGAACAAAAAAAAGGTCAAGGGCGAAAGGTTTTGGATGTCAATACGTCAAGGAAGCTATCCCAAAATAGCACAAAATGTCTATAAAGAAGTACATATGGGATGTCAAAAGCATCTAAGGAGCTATTGCAAAGTAGCTCACAAAAAGAAGAGAGGTCCAGGGATTAAAATTAGGACCAAAAACCCACCAAAATAAGTTAACGTACACTTACCAGGATATAAATAAACAAGAGAGGGAGTTTGTAGTAGGTGACCGTTGACCCATTGCAAAACACACATACACATATATTTCATATATATATATATATATATATATATATATATATATATATATATATATATATATATATATATATATATATATATATATATATTTATAGGTTAGTTCTAGTAGAGCTTAAAGCTTATTTAGGAATTTTTTGGACTTGATAGGAGACTGACAGACTTACCTAAAGGCAATAGTCCAAAACTGCAATCTCTTGGAAATAAGCACATATAAAACACTTAATACACTTTTATTTGAAATATTTCGATCAACATGATCTTCTTCAGTCAAGAAAGAGAAAAAGAAAGAGAAAACAAAACGAAAGATTCTTTTGTTTTGTTTTCTCTTTCTTGACTGAAGAAGATCATGTTGATCGAAATATTTCAAATAAAAGTGTATTAAGTGTTTTATATGTGCTTGTTTCCAAGAGATTGCAGTTTTGGACTATTGCCTTTAGGTAAGTCTGTCAGTCTCCTATCAAGTCCAAAAATTCCTATATATATATATATATATATATATATATATATATATATATAAAATTTTGGACTAGGAGACTGACAGACTTACCTTGGTAAGAGTCCACTCTGTAGTCTTGAAATAGAAACACATAAAAGCTTTTATGTGTTTCCATTTCAAGACTACAGAGTGGACTCTTACCAAGGTAAGTCTGTCAGTCTCCTAGTCTAAAAAATTTAAGTAATCTTTACCAACCAAAACTATATATATATATATATATATATATATATATATATATATATATATATATATATATATCGTGATATTTCACGTTGTCCATTATTTTTCCGTTGCACTGACTTTATGAAGTTATTATTATTACTTGTAAATAATTTTGTCCACTACTAAGTGCAACAATTTTACCTTGTGTGATGAGGCACCTTTCGGTCACTTGACCATTGTCGAATCACTGATTATTTGTCTCTATTTTTCTGATGTGAATGTTCGGTCCTTGATGTTGGTATTTATTGATGTCATACATGTTTCTTCTTCAGCCGTGTGCATAATGTTTTTCAATAGTATGTTGTCTGCATAAGTTGTGTGTAGGTTCATTAAATTGTTGTGTATGTTTTTATAAATGTGGTATTTTTCTAGTGAGTTTAGTTATATTGGGTTACTATTTATTTCGAGTATGGTTAGGTTATTTTAGTAATTTGATGTAATGATCTTTTAACGATCTATTTACCAGATCATTTAAAATAAGATTTTAAGAACATTAAAGAGCATTCTAACATAAAAATAAAAATCATCAGCTGTTGCAGCACACCTAATATCACATAAACATGAAATAACAAATTACGAAAATATCCTAACCATACTCGAAATAAATAATAACCCTATAGAACTAAACTCAATAGAAAAATACCACATTTATAAACACATACACAACAATTTTATAAAACTACAGACAACATATGCAGACAATTTATTATTTAAAAACATTATACAAGAGGTTCAAGAACACATATGTATGACGTCAACAATTACCAACATCTCAAGCCGAACATTCACATCAGAAAAATAGAAAAAAATAATCAGTGATTTGACAATGGTCAAGTGACTGAAAGGTGCTTCATCACACAAGGTAATATTATTGCACTTGGTGGTGGAAAAAATGATTTACAAGTAGTTCTAATAACTTTATACACTATATATTACTTTTAAAATGTACTTATTTATCAATATACTTGTCAAAATCCACTACTTAATGATATATTCCAGGAGATACATTTTCCACTTGTTCAGTACATTGTTTAATGCTGCAAGTTACGTGGAGAGTTAAGGAAGACTCTCTTGTATATGACTCACGCTAACGAACAATGCACTGACCCCGGGAAAAACATGCTAAAACAGATTTCTTACGGTTTGAAAAAATTATCATCACAGTTAATATTTTTACCACAAGTGTTTAAATTAATCTACCCCCTTTCATTTCATTTTAACTTTAAAATCCCTAATTATCTTTATTACAATAATAAAGTTTTCAGTATACTTATAAATTTCTAATTATAATTATATATAATTAATACACAAAATGATTTATAGTTTGAATTCAGTTTTTTAAAATTTCCCTTTGAATATAAGTTTACATGAAAACCAAATTACTTACTTTCTTCATCGTCTTCAGAAAGTTCTAATTTATTCCCTTCTTTTTTTTGCACATTTTCATCATTAAACATATACCACTCATTTGTTGAGCTATTTTGTATATGAGCTGAAAAATAATTACATAATTTTTTATAAAAACAATAATAAAAGACGCATTTAACTTTTTAAAATAGAATAAAATAAGCTATTAATTTGTATATAATAACATTATTCAAAAATTAAAGTATATCAATGATTTTTAACAAAAAACTAAACACTTCAATCAATCGACTAAAATACATGACCATGTAATACAATACAAAAATTCTTCCACAACCTAATTTAAATAGAACAAAATTTATAATAGAAAGTTTAATATATACATAAAGTATTTTAGATGGTCTAGTGTATTTGGTCAAGATGGAACTTTACTTTAAAGTTTGCACATCAAATAATGATCAAAGTTACGATTACTTACATTACTAATTCAATATCCTGAGTTGAACAACTCTAAATTCCAAATTCATTCACATTCAAAATCTATATGTACCCATTGATAATATTGTTTCACTGCTATCTAGGAATTCCATTGTATTAACGACTAATACTATTGTGTAATAATACTATTTTTGCGTTGTCTTTTTCGTTATTGTGTATTAGTTTGTTTTTTATTATATCTATGATTTCTTCTACTGGAATACTAGGGTACATGTTTGTTATGTCATGACTAATTATTTTTGTGTTGTTGTTTGTTCTGTTTTTTATTTTATTAATTAATTTGTATCCATTTTTTATATTGTATGTGTTATAAAATATAAAATAGACAAAATACAGTACACAGAAAACCAATTTCCAACAATACCACAATACACTACAAATCTAACCACCCCTGGACACACAAAATTAACACTTACAGTAACATGATAAATAAAGCAATAAAATACACACAAGGTAACAAACAAAAATTAAATGAAAAATTAGATAACATTACAAATATAGCAATAGAAAATGGATACAACACCTTATAAAAAACATATACAATAAATTTACAAAAAATCCTAACCACAACACAACACTACAACCTGAACACAAAAATAATAAAAATAAAAAAATCTACCTAAAAGATAAATACACCAATAACAATAAAAGAAAAAATAAACAAATATATACAACAAAAGAATACTACACTACAACATACAAAACAAACAACAAAATATCTTAATAACACAAATCACAAAACAAATACAGAAAAACATAACCTATCAGGAATTTACAAAATTACATGTAATGACTGCAACGCATTTAATATAGGAAAAACAACGGAACATTCACACCAGAAATATAGTGAAAATTAATTCAGTAACTCAACAATGGTCAAATGACCGAAAGGTGCCTCATCCCATAAGGTAAAATTATTGCACTTAATGGTGGATAAAATTACTTACAATAGTAATATATTAACTTCATATATATATATATATATATATATATATATATATATATATATATAGGAATTTTTTGACTTGATAGGAGACTGACAGACTTACCTAAAGGCAATAGTCCAAAACTGCAATCTCTTGGAAATAAGCACATATAAAACACAATAAAACACTTAATACACTATTATTTAAAATATTTCGATCAACATGATCTTCTTCAGTCAAGCTATATATATATATATATATATATATATATATATATATATATATATATATATATATATATATATTGTAACATTTTGAAGTAGTATATATATAAAAGGCACTTACAAAATAAGATAAATATACAAATAAAGTCAGTATGTAAAAAAATTACTAAAACATACCAGGAACAAAATGTAAACATAACCTAATTTCACTTGTGTAGAAAATGCACACGGCCACATTTTAGATCTATGTGTATATGAAAACGTTAGCAGCAGATAAGTTTTAAGGGATGGTAACTATATCTACGATAATTTATTGGAAACTTCGTCGAAAATGAATAAGAATAAATATGAATCTATGTTAATAAATATTGAAGCATCGTTGTAACAAAAATATGGTAGTTGTGTATTTAAACTTCGTCGTATTGTAAGGGAGAATCTGCGTTGATATATATAAGTATTAAAACAAAATTTATATTCGTTGATATAGGGACAGTGTAATCGAAGGAGCTATAGATATGATCAAATAGAGGATATGGGATTGCAACCTTTAAAAAAATATTAGATGTTAAACTTCATACAAAATAAACTGAAATGATATAAGAAAATAATTGAACTGGATATTGAAAAATAAAAATAAAATAGGAAGGGATGAATGAATAAGAACAAGGACCTAACCTACAAACAACCTAGACATGCTATGACTCGGTTAGGCTAAAATTAAAAAAAAAAAAAAAAAACACTGTGTCAGAAGTTAGATTATATAGATAAATAAAAAGACTTATGATTGGAAAGATTCCATTCTATTAAAATTAAAATAAGGAAAGAAAAAAAAAGGTTATAAAATGGATTCTAAGAATCAGAAAATGATTAATGTACTAGATGTTAAGAGTAAGAGGATTGTTGATTAAATGTTAATTGTTAATTTATTGTATTGTTAGGAGTTAAGTATATCATATGTAATTAGAGGGCAGCAGACAAGCAAGAAGGATAGAGTAAGAGTTTACTCCCAAAATGTGAAAATTGAGATAAAAAAAAAGGAATTTTGGAATCAAAATTTTTTTTTATCTAAATTTGGGGACTATGTAACATTTTGAAGTAGTATATATATAAAAGGCACTTACAAAATAAGATAAATATATAAATAAAGTCAGTATGTAAAAAAATTACTAAAATATACCAGGAACGAAATGTAAACATAACCTAATTTCACTTGTGTAGAAAATGCACACGGCCACATTTTAGATCTAATCACAAGATTTTATATATAAAAGAAAAAAAAACACACAAATCACTATTTATAAGAAAATGTATTAGAAGTAATTGATAGATAACAATTTAAATAGAAGGGTGGAACGATATAAATACGCTTAAAACTTTCAAACAGCGGGCTAGTGAGTGTTCTGTAGTAAACACGATGGATAACGGATTTGTGGAGTTGCGTGCGCATGACCGGCAAAAGATATTCGTTTAAATATTTCTCGTGGAGATAATCTAAAACAGTTTGGGAAATAAGATTTAAATGCAATTGTTTTGCAAAGAAATTTAAGTGCAGTTGTTAAGAAGAAGAAGTGTATCCGTAAAGAAGAAGAACATGACATCCGTAAAGCTGTTACTTACAAGGAATAAACGAGAAAATAGCGGAAATTCACGACTTGGCCATTTTATTGCTAAAAAAGGTAGCGTCAGGAGGGGTTGGAACAGAGCATTTGAACAAGGAAGACGTGTTCAGAATTGGCTGTAGAAATTTTAATTTTTGTAACTGGTGCGGAAAGTGCAGTATCGTATTCAATTCTAATTACAGAATAACATTAAGCCAAATCATTGAACTGATTGATTAAGAAGACATTATTCAGGAAATTATTTAATTAGAAACCAAATAACTTGTAAAAAAATTTAGCTTGTAAGAATTGTAACTTAGATATTTTTTTGAAAGTGCCAACTAAAATTTTATTATTCAAAATTTAGAAAACCCACCTATTAACCCGAGATAAAGAGAGCTCAAGCTCAAATTAAAGTAATTAAATCAAATTCAATTAATATTAAAATTTATAACTAAACTTCTTGCTGCCATAAACCAATTTTAGACTTAGGCTAATAAAGCTTAATTTTTGTAATTCTTTGTGGATGAAATAAGACTTTGTAATTAGTAAGTGACTTTGTAAAAGAAAATAAGGAATGTCATATTAAGATATTAAAAAATTATTGTAACAAAAGCAGCATTGAATCGTTATTTCTATTAACTTATTAATTTTTAATATATATTATAAAAGTAAAATTTACCAAGTATTACATTTGGCGCCCAACGTGGGGCTCGATTATAAAAAAATTTAAGAATTAACCTTAAGGCACTTTAGATAAGATTATTAATTAAATATTTGTATTAATATTGTTTACTTTTCAGGACTTTGCAACCATAAGTCAATAATTTTTTTAATTTTCAAAATTTAAATAGAATAAAGGGGAATTTTGAAATTTTAGATAAAGAAATAAAAAAAAAATGGAATCTGAAACAGGTACATATAATTTAAGGAGGGAGAAAGCGAAAAAAACAGAAAAATTAGAGGAATATAACAAACATAGTAGGTCTAGGAAGGGTACAGCAATTGAGGAAGCTGCAAAAGGAAAATATGTGACATTAAAAGAAAAAATAGATGAAAAAGAGGAAGAAGCTACAATAGGCCTAATAGAATTGGAAGAAGGGACAAGCCTAGAAATACAAGAGACAGAAACGGAAGGCACAGATATGCCTATAGAAGAGAGTGAGGTGGAAACCCAAGTAGATGAGGCTAGGGGATTACCACTGATGCAAACCCAACAGAAAAAGGGAAATGATGAGGGTGTTGATTTAAGGAATATAATGAGGACTTTAATGGAAATGAATGTAAACATAAATACAGGGAGAGAGGATCTAAATAGACAATTAAATATAAATAATGAAAAAATAAATAGACAATTAAATATAAATAATGAAAAAATAAATAGACAATTAGATAAGATAGATGAAATAAAAGGGGAAATGAAAGAGATGAGTGAGGATATGAGGGAAATAAACAAAAAATTAGAGGAAAATAGAGACGAAATGAGAGAGATGAAGGAAGATTTCAAATTCATAACACAGGAAATAAGGGAGGAAAGTAAGAAAATGATAGAGGATATGAGGGAACAGTTGAGAACAGAGAATAATGCTGGAATAGGAGTTATGAGAAGAGACTTAGAGGAGAAGATTAAGGAGAATTTAGAGGAAACAAAAGAAATAATAGCTGATGTGACAGAAATTAATAAGAAAGAGATAGAGAAGGTAGAAAAAATAACAATACAGAACAGGAAAGAGTTAAGAGTTTTAAATAGGGAGATAGCAATTGAGAAAAACAATAATAAGGGAATGATTAAAGAAATAGTGGGTACTTGTCATGAATATTACCTGCATGCAGGAGCTAAGAAATGTCATACCATATTATCAGAGAGCTTCACTTGGAAGAAAATGGGAAAAAGCATTAGGGGAATTATTAAAACATGTAATATTTGTCAAAGAGCTAAAAATGTAACCCAAGGTAATTTTGGAGAGATGAAAGGGATCCAAGTGGAAAAACCAAAGGAGCAATTGTCAATTGATTTTATAGGACCATTTCAAAGAACTGTAGGAGGCTATAAGTATTTATTAGTAATGTTAGATGTATTTACAAAATTCGTTCAAATCTATAAATTGAAAAAGGCAACCACAGGGGAGGCAATTAAATGTTTAGAAAATTATATAGAAAATTTCGGGAGAGTAGAAAGAATACAGACTGATCATGGAACCCAGTTTAATAATAAGAAATGGCTGGAGTATATTAAAAATAGAGAAATGAAACCAATATTTTCTCCAATAAGGAGGCCACAAAGCAATATCGTTGAGAGGGTGAATAAGGAGATCATTAGATGTTTGAGAACATATTGTCATCATAACCATAGAGAATGGGGAAAATATGTAGAGGTTATTAACCAGGCAATTAATGAAATTCCTCATGAGACTACAGGATACACACCTAACCAGCTACAACTAGGAATTCAGGATGAAAGGTTTTGGCAAAAGGAAATAAAAAATTTAGGCTGGAGTTCAAAATTAATAAATTTAGTAAGACATTTAGAAATTGCTAGGAGTAGAATTAAGAAGAAGGCTCATAAGAGAGCAGAGAAATTTAATAAAACTCATAAAATAGAAGAATTAAATGTTAGGGTCAAGGTATTAGTAAAAGAAAATTGGCAACTACAGGGTATAAGAGGTGAGATGGCAAAATTATTTTATATATATGATGGACCTTATGTGATCACCAAGAAATATGGCAAGGCGACTTATGAAATCAAAGATGCTAGAAGCAATAAAATTAGAGGAATTTTCCATATTAGCTTGTTAAAGAAATTTTATGAACCAAGGGAGGCACACCATGGAGAATCAGATAAATTTCAGATAGAACAAATTAGATATTGTAAGGGAGAAGTCGAGAGAAAGGAAAATAACAAGGGATAATAAGATGGTAACAACAGGAATGACTCAGGATATAAAAGTATTAGGAGAAGGAAGCGAATGTAGGAGGGATAGATAACAAATAAACCGGAAATGACAATGGACCAGAAATGACTTAATAATTAAACAAACACTTAAAAAAAAAAAAAAAACAAAGAAATAAAGAAATATATAAATTTAAATAAAATAGGAAGGGAGATATTAAATATAGGTAAAGGAAGCAATATGAATAAACTCTAGGTGACTATGTGTATATGAAAACGTTAGCAGGAGATAAGTTTTAAGGGATGGTAACTATATCTACGATAATTTATTGGAAACTTCGTCGAAAATGAATAAGAATAAATATGAATCTATGTTAATAAATATTGAAGCATCGTTGTAACAAAAATATGGTAGTTGTGTATTTAAACTTCGTCGTATTGTAAGGGAGAATCTGCGTTGATATATATAAGTATTAAAACAAAATTTATATTCGTTGATATAGGGACAGTGTAATCGAAGGAGCTATAGATATGATCAAATAGAGGATATGGGATTGCAACCTTTAAAAAAATATTAGATGTTAAACTTCATACAAAATAAACTGAAATGATATAAGAAAATAATTGAACTGGATATTGAAAAATAAAAATAAAATAGGAAGGGATGAATGAATAAGAACAAGGACCTAACCTACAAACAACCTAGACATGCTATGACTCGGTTAGGCTAAAATTAAAAAAAAAAAAAAAAAACACTGTGTCAGAAGTTAGATTATATAGATAAATAAAAAGACTTATGATTGGAAAGATTCCATTCTATTAAAATTAAAATAAGGAAAGAAAAAAAAAGGTTATAAAATGGATTCTAAGAATCAGAAAATGATTAATGTACTAGATGTTAAGAGTAAGAGGATTGTTGATTAAATGTTAATTGTTAATTTATTGTATTGTTAGGAGTTAAGTATATCATATGTAATTAGAGGGCAGCAGACAAGCAAGAAGGATAGAGTAAGAGTTTACTCCCAAAATGTGAAAATTGAGATAAAAAAAAAGGAATTTTGGAATCAAAATTTTTTTTTATCTAAATTTGGGGACTATGTAACATTTTGAAGTAGTATATATATAAAAGGCACTTACAAAATAAGATAAATATATAAATAAAGTCAGTATGTAAAAAAATTACTAAAATATACCAGGAACGAAATGTAAACATAACCTAATTTCACTTGTGTAGAAAATGCACACGGCCACATTTTAGATCTAATCACAAGATTTTATATATAAAAGAAAAAAAAACACACAAATCACTATTTATAAGAAAATGTATTAGAAGTAATTGATAGATAACAATTTAAATAGAAGGGTGGAACGATATAAATACGCTTAAAACTTTCAAACAGCGGGCTAGTGAGTGTTCTGTAGTAAACACGATGGATAACGGATTTGTGGAGTTGCGTGCGCATGACCGGCAAAAGATATTCGTTTAAATATTTCTCGTGGAGATAATCTAAAACAGTTTGGGAAATAAGATTTAAATGCAATTGTTTTGCAAAGAAATTTAAGTGCAGTTGTTAAGAAGAAGAAGTGTATCCGTAAAGAAGAAGAACATGACATCCGTAAAGCTGTTACTTACAAGGAATAAACGAGAAAATAGCGGAAATTCACGACTTGGCCATTTTATTGCTAAAAAAGGTAGCGTCAGGAGGGGTTGGAACAGAGCATTTGAACAAGGAAGACGTGTTCAGAATTGGCTGTAGAAATTTTAATTTTTGTAACTGGTGCGGAAAGTGCAGTATCGTATTCAATTCTAATTACAGAATAACATTAAGCCAAATCATTGAACTGATTGATTAAGAAGACATTATTCAGGAAATTATTTAATTAGAAACCAAATAACTTGTAAAAAAATTTAGCTTGTAAGAATTGTAACTTAGATATTTTTTTGAAAGTGCCAACTAAAATTTTATTATTCAAAATTTAGAAAACCCACCTATTAACCCGAGATAAAGAGAGCTCAAGCTCAAATTAAAGTAATTAAATCAAATTCAATTAATATTAAAATTTATAACTAAACTTCTTGCTGCCATAAACCAATTTTAGACTTAGGCTAATAAAGCTTAATTTTTGTAATTCTTTGTGGATGAAATAAGACTTTGTAATTAGTAAGTGACTTTGTAAAAGAAAATAAGGAATGTCATATTAAGATATTAAAAAATTATTGTAACAAAAGCAGCATTGAATCGTTATTTCTATTAACTTATTAATTTTTAATATATATTATAAAAGTAAAATTTACCAAGTATTACAATATATATATATATATATATATATATATATATATATATATATATATATATATAGATTTTTTGGACTAGGAGACTGACAGACTTACCTTGGTAAGACTCCACTCTGTAGTCTTGAAATAAAAACACATAAAAGCACTTAAACAATGATATATTTCAACCACACAGTGGTCTTTGTCAATCGAAGAGAATTGAATAATGAATTATTTTATTTCATTCTCTCATATTTCTTTTTGTGTTTTCTCTTCGATTGACAAAGACCACTGTGTGGTTGAAATATATCATTGTTTAAGTGCTTTTATGTGTTTCTATTTCAAGACTACAGAGTGGACTCTTACCAAGGTAAGTCTGTCAGTCTCCTAGTCCAAAAAATCTAAATAATCTTTACCAACCAAAACTAACCTAAAAATATATATATATATTTATATTTTACATTGTCCATTATTTTTCCGTTGCACTAACTTTATGAAGTTGATATATTACTATTGTAAATACTTTTATCCACCACTAAGTGCAATAATTTTGCCTTGTGTGATGAGGCACCTTTCGGTCACTTGACCTTGTCGAATCACTTATTATTTTTCTGGTGTAGATGTTCGGTCCGTGATGTTGGTATTAGTTGATGTTACACGCATTTTCTCTTGATTTGCATGTATAATGTTTTTATATAGTATGTCGTCTGTATATGTGGTCTGTAGGTTCATTAAATTGTTGTTGTGTGTTTTTATAAATGTGGTATTTTTCTAGTGAGTTTAATTCTATTGGGTTATTATTTATTTTAAGTATGGTTAGGTTATTTTCGTAGTATGGTATTTCATGTTTATGTAATATTAGGTGTTCTGCAACATTTGATACTTTTGTATTTTTATTTTTGAATGCTCTGTAATGTTATTCAAATCTTATTTTAAATGATCTGGTTGTTTTCCCTATGTAAAATGCATTGCAGTTGTTACATGTAATTTTGTAAATTCCTGATAAGTTATGTTTTTCTGTATTTGTTTTGTGATTTATGTTATTAAGATATTTTGTTGTTTGGTTTGTGTAATTAAGATATTTTATTATTTGGTTTGTATGTTGGAGTGTAGTATTCTTTGTTGTATATGTTTGTTATTTTTTCAATTTGTTTTGGTGTATTTATATTTTAGGTAGATTTTTCTATTTTTATTATTTATAGGTTCAGGTTGTAGTGTTGTGTTGAGGTTAGGGTTTTTTGTAAGTTTATTGTATGTTTTTCATAAGGTGTTTGTTGTATCCATTTTCTATTGCTATTTTTGTAATGTTATCTACTTCTTCATTTAATTTTTGTTTGTGATCTTGTGTGTCCAGAGGTGGTTAGATTTGTAGTGTATTGTGGTGTTGTTGAAAGCTGGTTTTCTGTGTACTATAGATTCTATTTTATTATTGTTTATATTTAATATAATGTTAAGATAGTAAATTGTTCTGTTTGTTTCTGTTTTGAAGATGAATTGTATGTATTTAATTTGTTTAATATTATGATGTGTTTGTTGTGAATGGTAGGTTGGTATATTACAAGTATATCATCGACGTATCTTGTCCATAGCAAAATATTATGTGTGTTTAGTTTAGGTTTAATTATTATTTGTTCAAAGTGTTGTAAATATATTTCTGACATGACTGATGATATGGGTGATCACATGGAGAGTCCAGTTGTTTGTTTATGGTATTTATTGTTAAATTGGAAGTAATTTTGGTTACATATGTGTTTGATTAGTGTAATAATACTATTTGTATTTTCTTTTTTGTTATTGTGTATCAGTTGGTTTTTTATTGTTTCTATGGTTTCTTCTATTGGGATATTATGGTACATGTTGGTTGTCATAACTAATTATTTTTGTGTTGCTGTATGTTTCTGTTTTTTATTTTATTTATTAGTTTGTATCCATTTTTTATATTGTATGTGTTGTTGATATGTACTTTGTATCTTATTATTTTGTGTAGTATTTTTGCGATTATGTAAGATGGTGGTATTTTAAAATTTATTAGTGATCTAAATGGTGTGTTGGGTTTGTGTATTTTATGTATGCCTGTTAATATTGGTGAACATGGTTTGAATAGGTAAAAGTCTTGTGTGGTATTTTAATTTATGGTTATAGTTTAGCGTATTTCTGTGTGTTACTATTAGATTTTTTATTGTATTAAGGTATTTGTTAGTTGGGTTAGGGATTTGTTCGTATTAATTTTCTTTTATGTGGTTTGTCATTGAATTGATGTATTTGGTATTTTCAATTATTGCTGGTGTGTTTGTTTTATCTGATTTCAATATTACGTAGTCTTTGTTTTCAAGTTTTTTTTTTAGTTTCATAATTTCTTTTTTATTTATCTATTGTTTTATTTTTTGGGGTTTTTATTAGGTTAATTTTATTATTAATGATGTTTCTTTTGTGTTCAGTGTTTTGGTGGGTAATTTTATGGATGTTAGATTCAGTGTCAACTATTACGTTTTTTATTATTTGTTTTTTGTTACAATTGGGTAGGTTATATTTGAAAGCATTTGTTATTATTTTTTCATTTCAGTGAATTGTGTTTTAGCTACGTATATGAATTTTTTGTTGTTAGAGGTGTGGTTTGAGTGTTGGTTTGTTTTTATGCTAGCTTTTTGGTTATGTTGTTTTTTAGATTTTCAATTATTTTGTTATGTCTATTTATTGAATTTATATTGTGTTTTATTATGATTTGTGGTATTTTTTCGTGTATTATAGGTGTGAGATTATCAAAGGTTTTCATAATTTTTAAATTGGTTGTGTACAGTTGTAGGTTAATTTGGTTTTGTTATGGTAAGCAGATTTAATGTTTTCTTTAATTACATGTAATTCGGCTACTTTTGTGGCTTTCTTAAAGACTGTATTTTGTTTATTTCTTATGTGTAATTTAGTGTATTTTGGTGTGATGTAAGTGACATAAATTTTGCCCGGCATAGTACATAGGCCTTACCACAGATGGTCTGAGCATCAGAATAAATGGCCACAGACATAACGTTGGAACCATGAACATAGACAGGCCAACCACTCAACCTGCTGCTAGTCACAACATCATATCTTTCAATGATTGTTATACCACCAAAATAATTAAGGGCCTCCCCTGTGATTGCAACCCTTCAGAATTGAGAAGATGGGAGATACCAGTGGTACACCAAATCTAGAGAGCCTTCCAACCTCAACATCAGATAAAACTCCTTCTACCTTCCCCCTAACTTCTACCATTTTTAACAACTCCATTTACCTTCCTTCTGACAGACTTTTAATATCTAGTTTCAAATAATCAATATTTATACAAATCACATATAGTACTATATCATAAACTATAAATCTGTGACATTTGGATATTTATACACATCTGTGGTTCACTTCAATCTTTCTTCTTTTTTGATTGACAAAGATCATTTTTTATCGAAATATTTTAATAGTGTGATAAGTTTTTATATGTGTCTATTTATTTATTTCTAAGAAATTGCAGTTTCGGACTATTGCCATTAGGTAAGTCTGTCAGTCTTCTATCTAGTCCAAAAATTCCTAAATAAGCTTTAAGCTCTATAGTGACCAAAAAGTATTGTAGTAATAACATTAGATATAATCTCCACAATGCTATTTTGTTACACAATTGCTACAATTAACAAAGAGACATTTTTTTATTTGAACTGTTTACATTGCCTATTAGTAAACCTATTTTCTTTATTTTTAATCTATTCTAACTGTATACATTGTACTAATATTATAATATATTTATATTAGAATGCAGTGCTATCTTTTGTTAAAAAAACTTTTGTATTATAAAGTTTCATTTGTGTTTAAAAATGTGGTTAAAGTAAATTTGAAAATGAGTACCCAAGTCAATCCAGTGGTAATACCCAAGCTTTAAAGAAAGCTTCACTTGAATATCATATTGCCCCATTCGTACGTTTTATTTCTAATAATCAGGTCTAAGCTGTGCTATTTAAGCCTTTGTATTCAACTGCCGGGTATAAATCGCCAATGACAATATGCTTTTCAGCTACGACCGTCAGACCAACACCCTTAGCGTGTACTCTAAAGCCGGGCTATGTTTATTGTTCTATCCACTCAGAAGCCGAGTATAAACCGACTTTACTTTCCTGGGGTTCCACCCCGGAACTCATTATAGTTTGGAATGTTTAGATTATCGCATGACATTCTGTGGTTTATGAAATAACTTTGTATAAAGCTTTATTTTTTCCTAGGTTGGTGATTCTGCTAAAAGTTATTAATAGAACAACACCTCCTGAGCGTCTTTGTTTTCATTTCACAAATTCTATGTTTTAAGTGCCTGTTTGCTGAATATAATATAAAATTGTTTAGTTTGATTTTTCTAAAGCTTAATAATGTTGATGTTTCTTACAAAGCCTCTCTTTTATTTATTATTTACTCCCAGAAAAGTTTTGTGAGTTTCCACACCAAACAGAAATATAAATACAAAGATTCAATTTTTAAACATTTATCACATAACTTTAACTTTATTTTACCAATAAAAGGTTAAGTATAACTGTAAAATATTTTTTGTTTAAAGCCTTTATAAATGTCAGGGTAAATGACAAAATAAATGTGTTAAAAGCCACCGGAGTGGTAGCACAGACAAAGAGTTGCAAGTCTTGGAGTAGACTCGCCAAACACCTAAGCTGACTTTGAGTGCCATGCCAAATGAGTGTTCTTCTTATATGAGTGCAAGGAGTTATTAGTACAAAAAGGGCTGTTATCATAATTTGTTATAATGAAAGCATAATATTACAATAAATTTTACTTACCTACATAATGTCCTGAATTAGCACTTACACCTTTGTGAATTAAAACAGCACTAAGATTGTAAAGGCAGGGTTTTAGGGGTTTGGATATAAAGTACTTTCCCATGTCTAAAGTCAGCGGAAATTCTAAAGTTGAATTTATTTTCTTTTTGTACCCTTTATGCCTGAAACACAACATTCTATTTTAAGCTTATATTGACAGAAATATTTTGGCCCATTCAAGTCCACTTAAATGAGATAGATATAAATTTCAGGTAGTTGATTTTAGCATGTTTAAATGTATCAAACAAGATTAATTTTACCATTACATGACCACAACAACCTACAACTTCTTTACCCAGGCCAACTGGGACTAAAGGTCATCCGTTCAACCGAAATTCCATTTAATATGATTACATATATTTTGATTGAAAATCATATTTTAAAGCATTGTAATAGTATACAACTATTACAAGTTGTATAATACAGTACTGTAAATATTTTTATAAATTTTAACAAAGAAGTTTCTAGTGTTCTGTGATTCATGCTATGGTGACATTTAAAAGGAGGATGATCACACAACTGACTAATGATCAGCTGGATGGAGTTGTATTTGGTTCAAGAGATTTACATTCTATCTTCACTAATATGAGCCCTTTTACTCCACATAAGAGTTATTAAAGAGGAATATTCATTGTTTGTTGAAAATCTTGGTAGAAATTATTTGCACAGATCAATACATTGCAGATTATATTATTCATGTATTAAGCAACCCAGTAGGTACATATTAATTTCAAATTCAGTCATCATTGTAACTGAAATGGGTTGAAAACAAGGTAAAATCCTTTATCACACAAGGTAAAACTATTGCACTTAGTGGTGGAAAAAATTATTTACAAATAACAATAATAACTGCATTAAGTCAGTGCCACGGAAAAATAATGGACAACGTGAAATATCACGATATATATATATATATATATATATATATATATATATATATATATAGATTTTTTGGACTAGGAGACTAACAGACTTACCTTGGTAAGAGTCCACTCTGTAGTCTTGAAATAGAAACACATAAAAGCACTTAAACAATGATATATTTCAACCACACAGTGGTCTTTGTCAATCGAAGAGAAAACACAAAAAGAAATATGAGAGAATGAAATAAAATCATAAAATCATGTTTTTATTTCATTCTCTCATATTTTTTTTTGTGTTTTCTCTTCGATTGACAAAGACCACTGTGTGGTTGAAATATATCATTCTTTAAGTGCTTTTATGTGTTTCTATTTCAAGACTACAGAGTGGACTCTTACCAAGGTAAGTCTGTCAGTCTCCTAGTCCAAAAAATCTAAATAATCTTTACCAACCAAAACTAACCTCTCTCTACATAGGTAAAAGTTAAAGTAGTGTAATCAAATCTCACAAAAATTAGTCTTTAATAAGAACACAAAACAAACTAGTTTCAGCGACTTCGTCGCTGAAACTAGTTTGTTTTGTGTTCTTATTAAAGACTAATTTTTGTGAGATTTGAGTACACTACTTTAACTTTTACCTATGTGAATAGTTCTCACTAGCTAAGCTCTAAATAACTAAATAACCTCTCTCTCTCTCTCTCTCTCTCTCTCTATATATATATATATATATATATATATATATATATATATATATATATATATATATATATATATATATATATATACATGAAGTTAATATATTACTATTGTAAGTAATTTTATCCACCATTAGGTGCAATGATTTTACCTTGTGTGATGAGGCACCTTTCGGTCACTTGACCATTGTCGAATCACTGATATTTTTCTGGTGTAGATGTTTGGTCCGTGATGTTGGTATTTGTTGACATTACACGCATTTTCTCTTGATCTGCGTGTATGATGTTTTTATATAGTATGTCTTCTGTATATGTGGTCTGTAGGTTCATTAAATTGTTGTGTGTGTTTTTATAAATGTGGTATTTTTCTAGTGAGTTTAATTCTATTGGGTTACTATTTATTTCAAGTATGGTTAGGTTATTTTCGTAGTTTGTTATTTCATGTTTATGTAATATTAGGTGTGCTGCAACATTTGATACTTTTGTATTTTTATTTTTGAATGCTCTGTAATGTTCTTCAAATCTTATTTTAAATGATCTGGTCGTTTTCTCTATGTAAAATGCATTGCAGTCGTTACATGTAATTTTGTAAACTCCTGATAGGTTATGTTTTTCTGTATTTGTTTTGTGGTTTGTGTTATTAAGATATTTTATTATTTTGTTGTTTGGTTTGTATGTTGGAGTGTAGTATTCTATGTTGTATATATTTGTTAGTTTTTCTATTTTATTATTGGTGTATTTATATTTTAGGTAGATTTTTCTATTTTTATTATTTTTGTTTTCAGGTTGTAGTGTTGTGTTGAGGTTAGGTTCTTTTGTAAATTTATTGTATATGTTTTTTATAAGGTGTTTGTTGTATCCATTTTCTATTGCTATTTTTGTAATGTGATCTAATTCTTCATTTAATTTTTGTTTGTTATCTTGTGTGTATTTTATTGCTTTATTTAACATGTTACTGTAAGTGTTAATTTTGTGTGTCCATGGGTGGTTAGATTTGTAGTTATTGTGGTATTGTTGGAAGTAGGTTTTCTGGACTAGGTTACCTGGACGCACAAAAGTAGGTGGTGTTGTTGGAAGTAAGTTTTCTGGACTATTTTACCTGGACATAAAAAAACCTTTTGAAGATAATTTGGCATATACTCTCATACTCGTAAATGCACATTTTTTTGCTTTTATAAATGTTATAAAGCATTTACAGCATTTGTTACACGGGTTTTTTTGTTGTATTATCCAAAGTAATCTATCTTACCTAAAGGTCTTTCATAATATTCAACAAGTTTTCAATAAGTTTCAAGTGTAATGAATTTTCAATCTAATCAAGTACTTTAATTTGTTTTTCCAGTATAAAATGGATGACCAATTGTTAATTAAGATAAGGGCGATGAGTCATGATGAAATGTCTTATATATATTTGGAAGAATATATAAATTTTTGACTTAATATCGATGTTTAAGTACTTGTCAGAATTAATCACACCTTTAAAACGAAATATCCTTAGGTCTGAAGTTCTTACTGTCACCTCGTCTCACAAAATTTACTTCATTACCCAGCACAAGTAAATGAATTTTGTCACTAAAAATTACCTTCTTCTAGTCTTTAGAAGTTCATCAAAATTTCTAACCTATAGTATATGCTTTTTCATCATAAACATTAATTAATTAATGCATTATTAATTTCATCAATAAAAAAATTGCTTTTTGAAGGCTTGATGGTTCTCTTGCCTTTCACCAGGAGTACGGTGAGCAGAAAAAACGTTTTCTAAGTAATCGAATTCTAATAGCATGGAAAAATGGCGCAATGGGATTTTAATAAGAAGAAAAAACTTTTAAAATATAATTTGAATCAGATTGCACAATGTGCCAAAAGTATTAAAAATTATCAAAAAATTCACAAAGTTCAAAATTTAGTAAATAAAATTCATAACAATTTTTTTAACACTAATATCACTTGAATACATATTAATATATTACACTTGCCTACAATAACACTCTTTTTTTGAATACTGATGACGGGCTATAACTCGGTTCCTAGACAAGTTATCTCTCAACCGTAACCATCGCCTACAGCATATTGTCCTAGTGACAGAGGTATTCATTTTGAAGATCCTCACCAAGACAGGATTAATGACATTTTTAATCTTGAAAAATGTTTCCATGAATTTCATTACAAGTATGAGGTCATATTTCACAGAGTTGTATCTTCTTACATTAAGCCATTTAAACAGGAAGGAGCATATGTCTTGATATTGTAACTGCAAGTATCTTTAATTCACTTGTAAGACTTATTTGCGATGTGTATAATTATAATACTTGAATAAGGCAGTCTAATCAGTAGGAATGATTCATTGGTACAGAATCTTTGAAGATTGATTCTGAGTACACTGTCTGGTCTGGATTGCTTTTACCATGTCCAAAAGTACCAATTATCTCTACTGAGATCGGTTTTAGCTATGGGATTAATTCAGATTTAATTAGTACATAATCTACAACAGAAAATTTCTCAAACAAACTCAGGCGTTTTCCAATTTTCCCAGAGAATGATGAAGGTTCCATTGTTCAAACAAATGGCTGTAGAGCAGCTCATTGAGAAGCAGCAAACAAATTAACCACTACGTACATTGTTCACATCAAGTTGCATTAAGGCAATACTATGTAGGATTTTTCCTTTCTGTATTCTAGCAGTACCATCACAACACTGATGTATGTCGAAATTATTATCCCTTAAATTTTCTACAATACATTCGGCTATTTCAATTCCTGTTCCATCATTTGGTGAAATATGTTTAATGTACTGGCTTACTAAGTATGGTAATATGTTTTCCTTTTAATATTCGCTGATACATTTTGTTTTCTACTTTATCTCGTACATGAGTTTTATCTTTTGTGGGTTACTATAAACATGGGGTGAGGATTGAAATTTGTGGGGGATGTAACTATGCACGAAGCTCACATTTTCTTCTAGGTTAGGTGTTAAAATGACCACTTCTAGATAAAAAGTTCTTTGAAATGCTTTTCAGTTAATCAAATTAAGGGTATAAAGTTTAAACTGATTATGCACCAATTATAAAACTGAAAATATTATTTAAAAATGGTCCATTTGGGCTAACTAAAAATGTACAGTAAATCTTTTCAACATGTTTTTTTTAAATGTTCAAGCATAATAAATGAAATTACTTTTACCTATTGAGTTTAAAAAAACAGGATTTTAAAATGTTTTACAATTTTTGAAATATGAAACTTTAAGCCCATTTTGTGCTCTGAAGATTTAAACTAAGTTTTAAAAAATTATTTTTCCTGTTATTATGCCACTCTATCATTGTGCTACTTTTCCGTACAATTAGAATTCTATTATCGGAAAAAAGTTTTTGGCCCACCCTAACGAAAGTTATTTTTTTGGCCCACCCTTGATGTACAGTTGAATTACTAACATCTATTTCCTAATAATTATTTTTTAAGGTTTAAGAGCTTGTCCTCTTTGAGTTACCTATTTTTTATTAAAATCTTGTCTATTGTATGTGGGTGTAGTTTTTAATTTGCACCCACACTATCCTCTCTTTTTTGGAGATTATGATCTTTGAGAGTTCATTTTAGTCTTTGAGTGTTGTTAAAATTCTTGGCGCACCTGATTTGCCTACGACTGCAGAAACGATGTCATAGAACTGTAATCTTCAAGAGCAAACGTTTTTGCACCATTCTTTGAAGCAATGTCCATTTTCTAATACATGATAGCGCCACATATTTCACAGCACAGAGGTTATAACTCACATCAACCTGTCACATCCAAAACTCATAAATGGAACTAGAGTGACAACTCCATTTTAAAATCAATCAAACCGCTTTCTTATTGTTAATGTCAAACAGTTACATAATTAAAACCTACAGTTAAGACCATTTAGCCGTGAACTTGGTCTTGACCGATCCCAGTAAGCGAGAAGGAAAGTAGAGGGTCGATATAAATACTTTCCCACTAACATTATAAGGACTGTAAAAATATTCATGATTGGTAATTAAAAAACTACTACAGTCTCTGTTTGTTGCTGACTGTAGTCTTTATTTTGCGATAACTGATCTTTTCTTACAAAACTTATTTTACAGAAGTTGTGGATGTATAGAACATTCTGAATATGTAACATGTTTTCAGAAGTGGTAGACACGAGAAAGCGTGAGTGAGAAAGTGCATGGTTAGCTAGACCAGACAGTAGATAAAACTAGTTTAAAGCTGTTTCAGAGAAACTGGCAATCAAATAATTTACTGCAGTGAAAAAAACAGCTTATTTCAATTACGAGGGTCATTCAAAAAGTAATGATATCTGGTTGTTGATTGGATGCCACTGTGTAGCTGTATCCAGTATACCCCTTGTAGTTGTCACATCATTCATCGAGTTCCAAACTAGGGTTCAAAATTAGCATTGTAATAAATACTCCTGACTGTGAAGCCCATACTGCGATTTGTTCTGTATATACAGATAATATGAATTAATGAGAAATTGTGACAATATTTTTGTGAAAAAGTTGCTGGTCATTTTAAAAAGTTACTGACGACCCTGTTGACAAAAAGCAACACAATTATGTGCTTGATTGGTCCCAAACTTTCAACTGAGTATAAATCAAAAATAATGGAAACTGTGTTATTAAATATCATGAAAAAGAAAAACCACAATATGACAGATCATGAAACATGGATGTCCTATTTCAAATACTGAGTAAAAACACAGTCAATGGAGCAGGGTCATAAAAATTCATCAAATGTCTTGATCAAAAAACTGCCAATTGAGTTTTGGGATAGAAAAAGGGCCCTTTTGGTTATTTTCATGGATAAATGTTGCCAAGTACACTGAAAATGAGCTGGGGTATTCACAACAAAAAGGGAGACATGTTTGACCACTGACATTTTTCTCTTTCATAACAATTCATACTGATGTTCACACTAAAAAATATTTTAAATCATTTTATTCTTATGCCATCACTTTCAACTCTGATTTGGCTCAAAGAAAATTTAATTTTTTTTCTACATGAAGAAATGACTTGGGCCAAAGAGGTTCAATGTTGACAAAGACTTTAATGTCACCATTAAATGGTCGTTTGACAAGCAGCAGAATTATATTTATTACATAACGAAAAACTTGTACCCAGTTATGATTAGTACTAACGTAAATGATAATTATACAGAAAAATAATTTAAAAATTACTCTTTCATATATAGTAAATAAGCTGTCAATATACTGAGAATTTTTTTTACAAAAGTAAATTACTGTACAAAAGAATGACCCCCGTAAGTTGCACAGTATTGTAAATATAGTCTGTCTGTCAATTTAAATATTTTTTTAATTTAAAAATTAAACTGTTCACTTTAAAGTCTTTAATCTTTTTATATTTAAATAACTAACTTGACTTATAAATATTTTACCTGTCATAAACAAATCGTAAAAGCTGTAAATTTAGAACAGGTGGAAGGGATTCAAGGTTAATAAACCTTAAGGCTTCTTGTTTGTCATTGCAGACAGTACAAAGGTAACAGTTGCTGCCATCAAGTTTTTCTTCCTTTAAAAAGTCATCCAAACAATCTCCAAGAGTATGATGACCTTTAAGATGTAATTCTAACTCATAAAATAATGAAGGACTAACGGATTCCGTTTGACATTTGCAGCACCTAAAATTTACAAAATAAATAGTAAATTTGAAATCCTGCATCAAACAAATAATATAACTATATCAATTAAACATTAAAAAAATAATAATAAATATCTTGATAAGTCAATTTCATTAACAGTTTTCCTTGATAACCATAATTTCACATTACACCTCAACTTACACATTCATTTTTATTAATTAGAGATTGGGCGAATCCAATTTCAGAAATGATATTGAGCAACTGCTGATATTCGTTTCTCCAGTAATTAAATTGTCGATTCCGATTTTTGTTTTTCAACTGTTAAAATACGTAACCAATGTAATTTATTGGAGAAATAATTAATTACCAAATATGTTTAATTTACATATTAGTTGCTTTGAATGAATTAATTGATTAAAGCAAATACTGATTCGAGATAACAAAAATATTATTATTATTATTATTTATGACGCAACAACAAAGACTATCGGAAGTGTTCCTGATCCGTTAGTTTGTTACTTATATCCTATATGTTTGACATGCTATCAGAAGTTCCTAATCATAAATCAAGGACGAACGCTTTGTGTATTCATTACATTGAAACGGAACTTTGAAAAGGCTTCTCCATATGACTAAGATGTTAACTAAATTATTATTATAGAATATCATGTTGGCCTTTATAACTTGAAAAAAATAAGAATCAACTTAAAAATTGAGAATCAAAAGACAAATTTTAGAATTGGAATATAAATTTTAGGATTGGCCGTCTCTATTGTTAAGAGAGTAAATGTAATTACTTGCATGAACAAAAATAATGCAATCAATTTTATTTTAATGACAGTAATCATATAAAGAGAAAAATGTACTCAGGACATTGTAAAAATACAATAAAAACAAGATATTATAATTACAGTTATTTTGTGGTGATAAAATAATGACAGAAAACTGTGGCTAAATAATAGCAACAAAAATAGATTTAGAGGCAAAACTTTAAAAAAGAATTTGATAGCAAACTATTAAAATTATAACAATTACATAACTTTACCATAGTTTTACAAGTAATAAGCAAACAAAGTTATTGTGAAAGCAAAAGTTTAAAATAATGTTATTGAGTAACTCTTGTAATTTATAACACTGTAGAATACAGTTAGCCATTTAGAGGCACTTAGAGCCAGAGTGGACCGTACTTATATGGCCTAATGTTAGAGAATAATGTTAAAGTTTTGCCAGTAAGTATTAGGAGTTAGGGTGCAAAACAGCAGTCTAGAAGACAAGTATAACGAGTGAATAAAAAAAAGTTGGCGATAGATAACAAAGGAGCTATTCTAAAATAGTAATAATTATGAATAATCACTCAGTAAAAGCAGAAATAATACATAAAATTATATATGTTCTGCTAAAATAAACATAAAAACACAAAATAAATAAAATTAGAGGTCTGTTGCAGACTGTGAGATCTGATGAGTAGGTTCGGTGAAGAAGTAGATACGTAAACCAGAAGTGAATAATCCAGTACCCATTCTACCACAAATTGCACAGCTTCAATCAAACACTTGTGTAACTGCTTCAAAACACTCAGGTAAAATGTTGGTTCAACTCCGAAGAAGCCTGGTTCCAAGCCGAGGTTGAGAAAGAAGGGTTGGGTGTGTGGCTTGCTACCCTACCCTTTAAAAAACCATTTCCAACAAAGCCTCAAAACTGGAAAGCAGCTGCACAGGATCAAGCTACCTGGCGAAGGCTCATTGAGGAGGCCAAGATCCACACCGGACTCTAGCGCCATGGAAGAAGAGATGAAGAAAATGTTTAGTTTCAAGATGTTTTCAATGCAAGGTGGGTGTGTTGGCTTCCGTTGGAACATCGGATGCTTTGTTTCGAAATAATAATTTCATCCAAAAAACTTTTCCACCCCTCCCAAGTGGTCCAACAATTCATAGCAAGCTCTGTTAAAACCTGTGTTTTGGTTATTAGTCATTCAGTTAAATTTTGATGTGATTTGTTTCATTTATAAATCTTCTGCTAACATGCATTGCTCTGAACTCAATGAAACACCAGGAAACTTAGTTACGTTTATCAATAGTATGTCTTCTATACTCATACACAAATTTGTGAAAAGCTGGCCCAGCTGTTCAATATATTTGATCTACATATCAACTCATTGAGTCATGAATACCACTCAAACATCCGAGTACTTTCAGTGTGTTCTTTATAAACTGGAGAAAACTTGACTGCTTCTAACACACTGAGTAGAAAACACAATTTTATCACTGCATTCTGATTTCTAAATTTACAAATATTTTAATTAATTTGCTAAGATAGAAAAGATCCTACCCATGCCAAATTTTAAGTCTATCAAATACCTTTTTTCTATATTCAATAAAGCTTTACTGAACTTACAAGTTTTAAATTTATATATAATTTTTATCAGTGAATATTTATTTCACCAACTTATTCTTAATGAATTGAAGTGCATAATAATAACTGCACATGAACAATAACTGTTTACAATAAGCTTTAAACCTTCAGAGCACTTCGAACCATTGGTTGCCTAGTTAGTCACGTTTGGTGGAAAGAAAGTTACTTCGGCATGTCAATATCACCTCCATTTCAATGAGTTACAGAATTATAGATAACCTAATTATAGAATTATGGCCTATTGTAGAACGTTTCAGGAGCGCACTCATGATTTTGTCAAAGGGAGGGGCAGAACTACAACAGGCCGGCGGGGTGGGGTCTTCAATTTGTTCACCCCCCTGTAGAAAATATTGAATTTTCCCCACTCTAAAACTTATGTTTTAAGCATATGCAGCATTAAAAAGACTCAAATTGAGACTGTATCTGTTGTTTTATGTCATAGTATGTTATTTATTTTACGACAAGTGCCTTGGGCATAATTACATTTTGATTCCTGTACCATTGACTTTCATTTAAGCCGTCTTGTTTTTTTTGCTACTCACAAAATGATAATAATCAAAGAACATTTCCTAATCATGGTCTGATTTCTAAGACCATGGACAGCAAAAACAAATCAACCCTTAACAAATATAAGGGATATTTATTGCAATAAGTTGATTTGGTGTTTTATAAAAGTCTCAGAATTTACACCTTAATAAAGACAATGTTTTTAGAACTGGTTATCTGCTCCTCTTGTCATGATATCTCGGAAACATGCTTTAACACTTTCAGCGCAGCAGTCGACTGCCTGTCGACAAAAGCGCCCTCTAACACCCGGCGTCGGTCGACACATTGTCGACACGATCCTTTTCCATTCAAATGGCTCCCCACTTTTACCAGCCTGCTTTAACGGTTCAGTTCTCGTTCTGCCGCCTAGACAAAAGGTCCAAGTTTGTGTTTACGACTCCGCCGCTGTTTTTGTTGTGTCCAATCATTTTTACGTGGTTTTCACCCAATTTGATTCCAATGTAAGTAATACACTTTTTTCTATTATGATAAATATACCTAGGCCTTTTTAAACCTAATAATAAAGTTGTTTGCAGTAGTATTTACGTAAATAAAACAATATATCTACCAATAATAATAAAATTTTTGATTTTTTTCATTTCTTTTGTGCATTTTTATATGCAGCCAAGTAAAATAATTTACCCTAGTTATGAAAATTAATCCTAGGTATTTCAATACTTAGCAAATAAAGTTATTTGAACTATTATTTCCATAAATAAATTACACAAATATTTTAAAAACATTTTTCTCAATTTTGTATATAATATAGCCAGGTATAGATTGATAATTCGGAAAAAAATTCATTATAGATGAGTGGAAGAGTCCCTAAAAGGATGTTGAGTCCTGATAACCAGTCTGCTGGACCATGTTCTGGGGAAACAACACCTCATGCCTCCAGGACAGAAACGTCTAAGAAGAGGGCTGCTCCGGTGAAAAGAAGAATCTTCTCTGAGGATGAATTATGGGAAATGCTCCAAAACTCCGACATTGAGGAGGACATGGATGAAGCAGATACATCTACAGAGGAGGAAGAGGAGGACGAAACCGCAAGTGGAGGAATTGTTGTTGTACCAGAGGCACCATCTTCACCTAGATCGCCTAGTCCAGGTCCTCCATCTCCAATGGCAAGACAATTGTCCAGCCCCTCTGTCAGCCCCATACCGACTCTGCCCCAGACTCAGACCACTTGGAGTTCCTCTCCTCCCAACGTCCCTGCAATTAATTTTTCTGGAGATACCGGTTTGCGACAACTACCTGATTTCAATGAACCCATTGATTATTTTTTTCTAATTTTCTGTGACAACACGTTTGATTTAATAATATCTGAAACAAATTACCAGGGCCAACTTTTGATGAGCCAGACCACAAAGCCCAAGTCACGAATTCAAGGATGGAAGGACATTTCAAGAAGTGACTTTGAAATATTTTTGGGCCTTACATTTTTGACTGGCCAAATCCAGGCTCCCAGTTTAGCCCATTATTGGCAAATTAATAATTTATATAATTTTCCAATATTTAGAAATGCTATGCCTAGAGATAGGTATATGATAATTTTGAGGGCTTTGCACTTTTCGAAAAATCCCCAGGTTGGCGACCCTACTCCGTCCGACCCGATGTACAAAGTTTCTCCTCTTTTCAATGTTTTTCATAAAAGGATGAAGGAAATTTATTATCCTACCAAGGAACTAAGCCTGGATGAGTCCATGTTGTTATGGCGTGGCAGATTGTATTTTCGCCAATACATCCACAACAAGAGACATAAATTTGGCATTAAATTTTATACATTGATCCAACCAAATGGGCTTATTTTGAAAATGAAGCTCTATTGTGGAGCAAAAGACCCCTTGGTTGGAGGAACTGGCCATGTTGACAAAGTGGTCAAATATTTGCTGGATGACTTTTACGGATTAGGTCATTCGGTATACATGGACAATTTTTACTCATCTGTTGGCTTGTCAGAGTTTATTTAGAAAAAGATACCTATTCTACTGGGACTCTGCGGGCCAACAGAAAAGGAAATCCTTCAGAAGTGGTGAATAAGAAAGTGGCTAAAGTCACCGAGACAGCTGCTTATTCTACGACTGGGGTGTGCGTCCTAAAGTGGCATGACAAACGGGACGTGGTTGCTTTATCGTCTGAGTTTGGTGCTACTATGATTGAGCATAAGGCACGTAGCGGAAAAATGTCCCTAAAGCCAGAGGCAATTTTAAAATATAATGAGTCTATGGGGGGTGTAGATCGCTCAGATCAACTCATGAGTTATTACCCCTGTGAAAGAAAAACTATCCGGTGGTATGCGAAGGTAGCTATCCACTTATTCCATGTGACCATATCGAACGCTTACATTCTTCACAAACAGCAACCGGGGAATACAAAGATGACTCTATTAGATTTTAGAGATAGTGTCATAAGGTCTCTAATATATAGAAACCGTACCCCATTAGCTACGCCGCCACCTCAGCCGAGAGCAGCAATTCATGTCCCTGTGCAAGTGGAAAGAAACAAACAAAACCGCCTTATTAGAAAAAGGTGTGCGCTTTGTGCGAAAAGTAAGAAGAGGGTGGAGACTACCTATTATTGCAACCAGTGCAAAGACAATCCGGGGTTGTGTTTACAACCATGTTTTCAAAAATATCATGGGTACTAAGGTATTTTGTAGGAAGTTTTAGTTTAGTTAGTTATTTTGTTTAGGTTTGAATTTAGTTTTTATTAATATTTGTATAATTATTATGTATTAGTTGTATGTATAACGTTATTTATATATTTTTTAAAATTAATACACATGTTGTTAGGTATGCTTAGTTTTTACATGTAATTAAATTTTTTCCAAAATTCATAGCTTGTAATATCGTATTTTCACTCAAAAATGTATATAAAATAGAAAACATGATTTCATTTTAAATTTGGTGTTTTTAAATTTCGTGGGGACTAAGGTATTTTGTAGGCAGTTTTAGTTTAGTTAGTTATTTTGTTTAGGTTGACTTGAATTTTTATTAACATTTGTATAATTATTATGTATTTACGTCGTAATTCACCGTTTGGAAATTTAAACACATGAATCTGATTAGAATAAAAATTGGATATTTATAAAACAATGGCAGACCCCGGATAATCCGCAAACCGATTAATCCGCCCACGGATAATCGGGAGTTTACTGTATTAATTTTATGTATAACATTATTTATGTATTTTTTAAAATGAATACTCATGTTTTTAGGTATGTCTTAGGTTTTATTTATGTATAGTTAATTAGTTTTTACATGTAATTCAATTTTTTCTAAAATTCTTAGTTTTTAATATCTTTTTTTATACAAAAATGAATATAAAACAGACAAAATAATTTCATTTTAAATTTGGTGTTGTTATTTGTAAAATATCCTAATTTTTATGGAATGTTGTTAGAATTGCGGTAAGTAGGAAAAAGGGTAGCGAGTGAGAGGCGATCGAACTTTACAATAGGCTATTCAATACAATAGAACAGTGAAAGGGCGAGACCCTTGCCAGGTAGAATTTTCCCTGGTCTAAAGCACGTAAATATCAGGTAGAATTTATCCCCGGGAATGATGTATTCCAATAGTTAACACAAAAAATAGTATGTCGACAATGTGTCGACATCCGCTCCACATAATGAAATGCTTTTGCCAGGCGGCTGTCGACAACGTGTCGCACACAGGTTTTTTAAAAGAAAAACGGTAAAAAAATCAGTAGAAATGTAAAAATATTTGAAAGACGCTTAAAAAGAATATAATAAGAGAAAAAAAAAATTCAGCATAGGCGAAAACCAAGGTCGGCCCTGTAGACGCATTGAAAGTGTTAAACTAACGGGCCTAATTAAACCTTGACAATCTTCAAAATTGTTAATTACATATTAGGGGCTATTTATGGTTTTTGTTAGGCCTCCTATTTATTAGGCAGTTATTCTTTAACTAATGATCCTACTATAGCGATGCCCTCTGACGATTGCAGAGAGATGTTAACAGCTGCCGAAATAGCCACAGAGGACAAGGACCATAGTTAATATTGTACAAACAGAAGTTAAATAATTGTTAAATCATTAAACAATCCCCTAATTTTAATATTTCCCCATAATTATCAATTATTGAGTAAATTCAATGCTTATTTTGTTATATCTTGAGGTGCCAACTCAAAAACTGTGTATTTTACCGCAAAACATTTTAAGATTTTTTAAAATTAATGATACATTTAAAAATTGTTAACATTTTAAAGTCTAACAAGGCTCGTAAACCCGGATACATCAGACAAAAAAAAAATAATCAAAGCATGTGTTTTATCCACCGGAGTATAGCGCGTTTAGAATAAATATAGGCTATTACAGTCCGTTCACTAGAGGAACTACAAGTAGACTAAATTTTATTTTCTATTGACGTTTGTATTATGCTATACCTAAATTGCAGTTAAACATATAATATTTTTCTTGTCATTTTAAATTTATTTATACATTTTCATTTTTTCTCATGCTAAGGGGGTTAGGGCCCCCTTGACTCCTCTCTAGGGTGCGCCATTGGAATGTTTTACTCTTTAAAAATTATTTGGCATAAAAATCCTGAATGCTCTGTATTAAAAGGTTCTATATTTATGCATTTTTTATATTCTATGCACAAATGAAGTGAACTTCAATTTATTAGCCTGGGAACGCTCCAGCTATTACATTGAATATAACATTTTTAGTTGCTCCAAAGAAATTATTCTATTTTTTCGTTATATGAGCTTCTAAATATGCTTTCTCGAGGATGTTGGCCAGCTACTATCCAAATTTCGAGTAGATAGCATGATTGAGAGGGTAACCCGGGGTAAGAGAAGGGGCAGGCGTCACTCATGTAAGGAAATCCAACTTGTACGAGCGATCATGTCACTGCTGAGCTAGGAGCAACCTAACGGCACGAGTAATTGAGGGAGTTTCTATACCGTGAGCGATCCTGGGTTAAACTTGCCAATGCAAGGTAAGAATGAAAACATTACTTGTGTACTTTTACAAATGAAACGTCAATATTTCTTTGCCTAATCCAAATATTACGACAGATTTTGCAGAGAAGCTAATTTTTATTTCTATAGTTTGAAACTCGGCTCAATCTAATTTTTAAATCATTTAGCCTTTGGTGTAACCTTTTGCAACTATATCATCCAATTTTGTTTCAGAAATTTTGTACAGCATCTTCCACAAGTATTTTCATTATCAAAATTCAATTTTTTTACTCTGTTGAAGATTGTCCCCCTATCAAGCTGACAGAACTAGCATTTAATCCTTTGATTTTTTTCCTTTCACATTCCATAGCATTTGTCTTTCCTATTAAAATTTAAACTGACATTGGCAATTTTTCCAATCTCTGTTTAAACCACTAAGAAACTGATTTATATTTTCATGCTCGGAATGCTTTATCAATTCTACTTCTCATTTCTGTGGAATCTACTTCCACACTAGATTTATTTTTCACTCACTCTTGAAGAAATACCTAATCCTAAATACATTTCTTTTAGCTAAGATTTTTTTTCAGGATTTTGTTCCTTTGTTATAACCATTTAATACCACTTGTTGGATATCAAACATTAAAACTGCAATATACAAAAGATATAGTATTTTAATGACTACAAATGCTGTAACAATCCCAATATAAAAATAGTACAATGTAATCACTATAGTAAAAGTAGCAGTGACTGTCTTATAGTAATAATAGCTAGAATATTATATTAGTATTATATTACTAATATTTAAGGGTGGGCCAATTCTGATTCTTGATTCCAGGAATCGTCGATTCTAATGGTATAGAGTAATCCTTGATTCTCCATTGATTAAAGAGTCAATTCAAATTTTTTTTTATTAAAATATGGGTTTGGTGTAATTTATTGGGAAAATAGTTAATTATTAACTATATCTTATTTATGTATTAGTTGGTTTGAATGAAGTAAACGATTAAAGCAAATGCTGATTTGAGATAACAAAAATATTATTATTATTTATGACGCAACAACAAAGACTATCGGAAGCATTTCTGTTAACCTCTCTTCTCACTCTCACTCTCACTCTCACTCGTGCGGAATCTACCTCTTTCTCTTATCTCTGGCCGCTATCGCTTCATAGGTGTCAAAACAAGACACAAAGAAAAAATAGTTGAGATTTTTCCAATTATACAAACTGAAATAGCTATTACTGAAGTTATATTGTAATTGTGAACTGAGGTTCATATTTGTAATTTTAAATAAATCACTAGTTTTGTCCGATATGTTGTTCCTATTGTTTCCTATTCATAAATCAAAGGTTGAACCCTTAGTGTTGCCTATTACACGAAACGGAACTTTTAAAAGGGTTCACCATATGACCAAGATGTTGACTAAATTTATTATTAGAGAATATTATAATAGGCCTATATAACTTAAAAGAATCAAGAATCGACTTAAGAATCGAGAATCGAAAAAGAAATTTTAGGATTGAAAATTTTAGGAATCGATTTCAGATTCCTACTAAATATTATATACTAGTAATAGTATATAATAATATTATTATAATACCATAAATTATTTTCTTACTTAGAGCTTTACCTTGTGACGTATGAGTACTTTCCTTGAAAATTGTTGATAATGAGGTCCCTTACATGAGGTAAGACTTGATAACTTAGACGATTTTCTAGAAGAGAGATGAACAATTTGGAAAACTCCTAAACAAATTTTATAATTAATATACAATAATTTTAAATTTCCAACTAAACTCGCTTAAAATTATGCTAAAAATATTTCATAAGTTTTTAAGTTAACCTAATTCTTTGTTTTTCCCTGCTTAGAGTTATCCTTTTTTTTACATATTTACCATTTAGTTTACATGTTTAATAGATTTTTCGACCGTCAAATATTTAAAAATAAATAGTTTGGGTAGTGGCTAGTCTCCATTGCTTCAAGTGAAGGCTGGAGATTTTCTAACATTCTTTTGTTGTTCAGTTATACTCTTTCCCTTCAATTTTCTAATAAGAAAGTTTTATCACAAATTTTAATGCTTATCTACTCATATGTATAATATTATTCACATTCAAATTATTTATAATTTTTTTGAAATATTTTAAAGTGTCTACATCTATTATTTTTAAAAACATCTTTTACTTTTTATTTAATTTTATTTTGTAAATATAGCATCTAGAGCATTGCCAACACTGGCCAGAACTTAAGCGCACACTCAGTCCAAATTCTTGGATTATTTTTCAAGTAGGAAGGTGGGTTAAAATAAAAATACTAACAAAAACCTCAATACCACAAAAATAACTTATATTACAAGTTACCTAAGATATCAGTCTAATTTGTAAATTATTGTAATTTTGTAATAGGATGATGATGATGACGTGGTCATTGAAATGTACGTTAGCCTTAGGTAACTTGTAATGTTAGTTATTTTTGTGGTATTGAAAGTTTTGTCAGTATTTTTATTGCAATGTATAGTACCATTGTGCTCTTGATATTATATTGAAAGGTAGCAATAAAACACATGGTAATTATTACCCTTATAAAGTTTTATTAATTAATAAGGTTTAATAACCCAAAAGTACATTTTTGAGGAGTTTGGGATAGTAACTTGAAAGTTGGGGCAAATGTAAATGGGAAAAATTTAACAATATCGTGCTGTAAATAACTACAAACACCCAAGTTTTATAAATTTTGTATAAAAAACTAACTAGTAAATATTAATTTTAAATTTAGGATAAAATTATTCTTGGAAAAAATTTTAATTTGCCAAGAAAGAAAGAGCAAAATTGTTTCGTATAGCTCAAGATCAGTTTTGTACGCATAAAATTTTCTTAGAAGTGGGCTTCATTGTGTGAAAACTAAAATAAAAAAGAGCTAAAGGAACCCTATCAAGAATTTTTTGTTAGTTGCAGGTAAAAGTTTGACTGCTTATAAAAAACGGCTTGATCTAAGTGTTGTGCAACCGCCTCACCCAGACTGAGTGTGTGACAATTATTTTATTTCATTCTCTCATATTTCTTTTTGTGTTTTCTCTTCGATTGACAAAGACCACTGTGTGGTTAAAATATATCATTGTTTAAGTGCTTTTATGTGTTTCTATTTCAAGACTACAGACGGGACTCTTACCAAGGTAAGTCTGTAAGACTCCTAGTCCAAAAAATCTAAATAATCTTTACCAACCAAAACTAACCTAAATATATATATATAGATTGTTTGGACTAGGAGACTGTCAGACTTACAGGTCGTCAAAGTTATGTTAGCGTGATGCGCAGAGACAGATTTGGTAAAGATATGATGGTGGGGAGAAAGAGTAGGGAGGGTAGTGCGGTAGAGGAGGGGGCTTTTACAGCTGACTCGCTGGAATGCACAACACAGCAAATAGTACCGTTATCGCTTTAGTTTGTGTAACAGTGTTTATGTGTTTAGTGTATCGACCAAATCAGTATTTTTCAATACTAAATATGCCTCAACCGAAGACAACAAGTCTGTTCGGCAAAGGAGTAGCGCTCAGAAGCCAAACTAAATGCATTATTATTAATGTATTTAAAAACATATCTTCTGAAAATCCCAACATGTCTTGCTCGGTAATTCAAGACCGCGTAGCAAACCTTTGTGGAATATCTGTTCATACATTAAGGAAATTATTGACGGAGGAAAAACGACTAGGAGAAAACAAAACATTCAGTACACCGGGTAATATTCGTCCAAGAAAAATTAAAAAAGTCAACATCGATGATTTTTAAAAACGTGCATTATGAAAAATAGTTCTTAATTTTCATACGACTCATCACACGCTCCCAACATTGAAGAATGTGCTACAAGTTTTAAAGCTTGAATATCCAGTATTAGAATTTAATTTCACTCATGAAAATTTACGCAAAATTTTAAGATCCATGGGATTTAAATGGAAAAGAAAGAAGGGTTATGATCGAAAAACATGACATACGCTTTAAAAGAGTATGCTATTTAAATAAAATTCGACAGTATAGAGCGGAAAATAGGCCAATAATATTTTCAGTGAGTCTTATATTCATTCGACACATACCACGAATTTAGCATGGACTGATGAATCTGTTAACGGCTACAAAAAAAATATTTCAAAGGGATCAAGACTAATCATAGTCCACGCTGGCAGTGAAACAGGAGGTGTGGAAAATGCCCTTTTGGTCTTTAGAGCAGGCCAGAAAACAGGAGACTATCACAACGACATGAATGCGGAAAACTATGAGAAATGGATTGAAAATCAGCTAATTAGAAATCTTCCATAAAAATCTATTCTTGTGGTAGATAACGATCCTTATCATAATAAATTAGCGGCTGTTACTCCAAATTCAAACAGCAGAAAGTCAATATTGATGACATGGTTAAAAGAAAGAAACATTCCATGTTCTGAAGGAATGTTAAAATGTGAACTGTATGAGTTAGTTAAAATGAACAAGTCACGGCACGAGGAGTATTATTTCGATCGCTTATTGGAACGTGAAGGTCATAGAGTATTGAGACTGCCACCTTACCACCCAGACTTGAATCCCATGGAAATAATTTGGGGGAAAATAAAAAATGAGATTGCTATAGAGAACGTTACGAATGACATTCGTAATGTGAAAACAATGGTTGAACAGAAGTTAAGTGAATTGGGTACGGATTTTTGGAAAAAATGTTGCGATCATGTATTAAAAATAGAAAATGAATATTACGAGACAGACAGAGCTATGGACATGCAGTTAGAAAGTCTAATAATTACAAATGACAGTGACAGTAGCAGTGATGGAAAATCTGAGAGTTACAGTGAAGAGTCTGACGCAGATGACATTGTGCCATTATAAATAAAATTATGAGTTACAAGTAATGTATTAAACCGATGTAGCCAATACTGTAACCAAAATATATTTAATGAATTTTCTGGTTTCTCCGTACCATAGGTTTATATGGTCTAGGCCTACGGGAGCCTCTGTTTCCTAAAAGAGCGACCTCCAACATGGTGGAACGGTTGACGTATCCTTGGAGGCTTTTTACTAATGTCCACTGACCACAGATAATAAAATTGTTGACCGTAATAGCTACTACCCCCTCTTTACTCAAGCTGGAGTAGAACGAGCCAAAGCACACATTAGCAAACGTAAGCGTCTAACGCGAGTCATCCCTTCTACAGCCGGCCTATTCCCCACTCACTTCTACTGCATGCGCGAACTACGCTTACAAAACTTTGACAGCCTATACCTTGGTAAGAGTCCACTCTGTAGTCTTGAAATAGAAACACATAAAAACACTTAACCAATGATATATTTCAACCACACAGTGGTCTTTGTCAATCAAAGCCACGCATTAATTAAGATCCAATGTTAACATACGCACAAACACTAATTTATAGGAAGAAATAAGCTTTCTTGAAAAGACCATGAATAATTTATAACAAATAGAAATATAGTTTCAAACTATATTGTAAGAGATTCTTACAAAAATATGTGTAGTATATTTGTAGCAAGGGAAATTCTTATGGGAATAATAACTTGAACCAACTGTGGTGTAATTTTTAATATAGATAAAACCCCTTAAACCACAAAAACTTATAATTTTTTAAAATTATTTTAGTGAGGTGGTCCTTACCATTTGTAATTGATCGGATAGTGTAAGAGGCGTGACGAGGGCTATATATTGAATGTAACAGACCAAATATAGTTGGTCTTGTAGCAATATCCTGTGAAGATGATTGCTTCATCAGCACATAAATGAAAAGTTTCTATGGTTTAAGAGGTTTTATTTATTTATTTATATTTAAAAGGATTATTGTTTTTTGATTATTAAGAGATTCTTACTTGAGCGTCTTGTTGAGTTCCTGTATCCAAACCTAGAGCTTCTACAAACTGAGTAGGATCTATATATCGACATCTGCTGAACTTTAATAAAGAAAAAAGCCGTTGTAAATGTCCAACAACAGATTGAGGCACATATTTATTTTCATCACTAAGTGATGTATTATTCATTTCATCTGGATCATTTAGCGGATCCCAGTCAAAAATGGCACTTCTGTAAAGCAAATTTAAGTAAGTGATGTATCTTTTTTTTATGAAACATTATAGGATAGTAAACATTTAAAACACTATTCAAAACTTTAAAAACTAAAAACTAAATTGTAACTTACCACAAATATAATTTGGAATGTGTTCTACTGAAGAGCATGTCTGGGTATTGTATATATAGCTGACAGTGGTTACATGGGGTGTAATGTGTACTATGCTTCATATGCATACTCTGTCGAGACTATGATGACCAAGTTAATGCCAATATAAACAATCCTACCTTTATTGGCAACAATTTCGAGAGGACAGTTACAAACGAAGTTATGAGCCTATCATTGAGAAAGAGAAAACGTGTGCTGCATGGAATGCAAGAAGATTATATGCAAGTAGAAAATTAATATAACAGCAGAAATGGAAAGGCAAAAACTGTTTATATTAGTATCAGCGATGTAATGAGCAGTTAAAAACCACATGTTTTATCATTCAAGTAATGATGATGATGTTGGCATTTTAGCAAAGAAATTAACAAATCAGAAGTGAGTTTCACCCCATATTCTGACCGAATTACAACAATGCAAATTATATTGGATAAAGGAGAATTAACTTCACTCTGGTAAATGCAGAAATAATTTTAGCCTTAAATTTTATAGCAAAAAAAACTTACCTGGTGACGCAGGCAGACCTAAAGACAAGGAAATAAAATATGAGACAAACTTCTTAGCATTCCATGGAATCACAGTGTGGGTGGCAGGTCCATCATGTGGCAAAGGGAGTAACCCTGAGTAGCCCCATGACTTGTGATTCTGGGTGTAGGTTTTAAGAGGCCTCTTTGTGATGATCATCAACATTCACCTTTACTACGCATGTTACACCCTCTACCTAGCCAAATTTTATAGGAGCCTGCTAATGCTTGATGGACAAGACAGGGAGAAAGGGAAATGATAAAAATAATGAGTATGAAGAAGTTGAGGAAGCAAGGTGTTAATTTTTAGAAACCAGAGGTAGTTTAACCCTGAGAGATGATAAGGGTCCAAATGGTAGACGCCCTGGGAGCCAAGGTTGAAAGAGGTGTGGGAATCAAGAAGTCGTGAGAGATACAAATTCTGAAGAACATCATTTGACTAACCAAGGAGGAAGAACTGTATAAAACAACTGTGGTGTTATGTTTCACATAAATACCTATTTTTATTTTGATTGTAAATTACCTCTGAGGATGATTGCTGTGCAATCGAAATGTACATAAGATTTTAAATAAAAGGTTTAGAGGTTTCATTTATTTATGTTAAAGGAGGAAGAAATTCCTCCTTCATCTTGGAAACAAAGTGGACCGAGCCAATGTAAAAGAACGCTGAGGATCAACCAAGCTTATGCAAATTCTACTTATGTACTTTAAGGTACTTAAAGCAAACAAGTACATTCAGGAAACAGGCACATTTAACTGATTTTAATATATAGGCCATAACATAGTAACTTCACGCACAGAGATAAATTCAATTAATTATAAGATGTTACTTGACATACATATATACCTATACAACCTAAAACTAAATCATTGTTAATTGTAAAGATTTTTTTTTCTGTTGTTTTACTGATAAAATTAAGCTGGTTGGTAGGGCATCAATATCTAATATGGAAATGTAATTTGTTTATCACTTGAATATTATAGATGGGTCAATCCATTTGAAATCACCCAGTCCGTGTTGCTCAATATTTTTAATTTTCCTGATTCTTTTATCATGGATACCCTATGGGTAGATATTCACAAAAATGCAATTTAAAAAATTTTGTTAGCCATATTTTTTTTTTGGCGGCCATTTTTAAAGTGACGGATTAGTGAATTTCATGAAAAAATGTGGTTTACGGAATATGTAATTGCTAAGTTAGTTTTAAAGATATCAAAATAATTTCAAAACCAGTGTGTTCAGCATGAAATGATCTTCAAAATGAATGTATTTTATTTTATTTATCATGCAAGAAAGTCAGTCAAATTTTTTCTCTAAAAACTCGTAAAAAAATGAAAAATTTGTAATGTTTAAGACTAAAAATTTTTAGGAGGGAAAAGAGACTCACTATTAATATTTTATTTCTGTGTTCAGTACTCATAATACTACCAGCAACATAAGTTTTAGTCTTGAGAATGAACTACTTTTTTTTCTACGACTTTTCAAAAATGGCTGAAAGCCCGTTAATGCCAAATTTCATGGGTCAATATCTGAAAAGGGACAACATGCAAATAAGTGAAAATTTAATAAAATGTTCTTTATACAAATAAGAATATCTCACAAAAAAATTATGACTGAGACTCAACTACATTTTGAGTTATAGAGGTGTGAATTTCAATAAAAATGCTATTTTTTTTATACACACATGCAATGCTAAATAACTAACAATAAGCTTTAAATTATCTTATTTGACAAAGTTAACTGATGTTTAAATCTATAAATTATTATTTAGAGTTTTAAAATTTAATTAACTTAGTCTATATTTAAATTTATATAAATTTACATTTATTAACATGAACAATTTTTAATTTTTTTACGAGTTTTTAGAGAAAAAATTTGACTGACTTTCTTGCACGATAAATAAAATAAAATACATTCATTTTGAAGATCATTTCATGCTGAACACACTGGTTTTGAAATTATTTTGATATCTTTAAAACTAACTTAGCAATTACATATTCCGTAAACCCCATTTTTTCATGAAATTCACTAATCCGTCACTTTAAAAATGGCCGCCAAAAAAAAATATGGCTAACAAAATTTTTTAAATTGCATTTCTGTGAATATCTACCCATAAGGTATCCATGATAAATGAATCAGGAAACTTAAAAATGTTTAGCAACAACAACAAATAATATTTATATTGGGTGATTTGAAATGGATTGACCCAAGTTCATGTTCTTGTATTGTATGTTTGTAACCTAAAACCTTCATTAACTATAAATAAGTTTATTTTTTTTCCAGAATAATTCATTGTTTAAGTATTCAGTATGAGTTGTTTTGTGGGTGAACTAATAAGTGAACAGTGTCATAAACAACACTACAAGAATGAAGTGCCTCAAGATTTGATTAAGATGAGTGACTTGCCAACTGAAGAACAATGTTTGTTAAAATTAAGAATTTCTAATGAAATTACTAATATTTGCCATTACCACAGACAGAAATATATAGAGAAGTACAGCCACATTTTTGGGAAAAAATGTTGTGACCCATTTCGTCGTCATAAAAGGCCAATCAAAAATGGTTTGCGTAAAATACTAATTGAACACATTTCCAAGAGTAAAAATGTGAACATTAAGCTAATTCCTGGAAAGGCTCTATGTCCAACTTGCGCATCCAAACTATTTATAGAAAAACTGCCCGAAGATGAAATAAATAATGTGGAGAATGATCCTGAATTTCTTCCTGGTCCTTTTGAAATAGTAGAGGAGAACCCGTTGCATCAAGTGGAATCTATTTGTGAAACTTTGGAAATGTCTCCTTTATGTAAACTAACAAAGCTTAACACAGAACAACGACTGTTAGCTTTGCAAAGAAAAAGTGATAAAATTACAACCGCAATCAAGCGAAAATTGGATGAATCTTTCTGTAATGACTCACAAACTAATAATTTAAATGTTACACAAACTTCAATTAATGAGTACGACATACTCATTACTAAACTTAAAGAAAAATTTAAAGAGTCTAGTAAAGATGATAAAATTAAGATAATTAGTCTATTGCCAAACTCATGGTCAAAGACACAAATAGTGGAGTACTTTGGTGCATCCGAATACATGGTAAAGTTAACTAGGCAGCTAGTAAAGGATCAAGGTATCTTACCACATCTTTCAAAAAGACAGAACAACAAAATAAGTGAAGCTATTATTAACTGTGTTAAAGAGTTTTACGAAGATGACGATAATAGTCGCTTATGTCCTGGTAAAAAGGAATATGTTTCAACTGTGATTGACAATGTCAAGGTGCAGAAACAGAAAAGGTTAATTCTTCTTTCACTAAACGAACTCTACAGCATATATAAACAGAAATATCAAGATCACAAAATTGGTCGCTCTATGTTTTGCGCTCTACGACCAAAGTGGTGCGTTCTTCCGGGTTCATCAGGAACTCATAGTGTATGTGTTTGCAAACATCACCAAAACCCAAAGCTTATGATAGAAGGAGCAAAGCTTAATGCAAATTATAAAGACCTCATAGCTTTCATGGTATGTGATATTGAAAATGAAAAATGTATGCTTCACACCTGTTCAGAATGTCCTGGACCAGATAGCCTGCTTCATGTCTTACAAAATGAAATTGACAATCTGCCTGATGAAGTAGTTTTCAAACAGTGGGTGCAAACCGATAGAGCTGAGCTCATAACACAAGTAATGCCCAGTGATGATTTTCTGCATCTTCTTGTTGATAGGCTTATGCTTTTAAAATCCCATCATTTTATATCAAAAGCTCAAGCTCAATATTTCAAGGAAACTAAAGAAAACTTGGTAGATAACCACTGTTTAGTGATCGGTGATTTTGCAGAAAACTTCACATTCACAGTGCAGGATGAAATACAAAGTTTTCATTGGACTAATACACAAGCAACTCTGCATCCGTTTGTAATATACTACAAAAAAGAAGGAAAAGTGTGTTGCAAATCTATTTGCGTTATTAGTGACCACCTACATCATAATACAACAACTGTGTACACATTTCAACAGCGCCTCATCCGGGAAATTAAGAATATTATACCAAATATTGAAATGGTTGTGTACTTCAGCGATGGTGCAAGCAGCCAATACAAAAATAAGAAAAATTTTGTTAATATCTGCCAACACAGAAACGATTATGGTGTGGAAGCAGAGTGGAATTTCTTTGCCTCATCGCATGGGAAGAATTCTTGCGATGGGATTGGTGGAACAACAAAGCGAGAAGTAAGACGCGCATCCCTTCAAAGGCCTTATACAGATCAAATTTTGACTACACAAGACATGTTTAAATACTGTCGGGACAACATCACTGGAGTGAAATATATACATGTTTCTTCAGCTGAAATTGAGCGAATGGAAACAACACTGACTGAGAGATTTGAATATTGTTTACCAGTGAAAGGTACAAGAGGCTATCACAGATATGTTCCCTTAAGTAACAATCAAATAAGGTGTTTTGTTACTTCCAAAGGCTCGAGCTTTGATGATCATCAGACTTCAATATTATTTACAAATGTGTCAGCTTTCACAAATAATGACTTTGTTGCCTGTGTATATGATGAGAAGTGGTGGCTTGGAAAAGTTGCAGACAAAAGTGAAGATAACAATGATGTTTTGGTGCATTTCTTTCATCCTTCTGGACCAAAAACTGCCTTTCAACTGTCAAAAAATGATACTGCTTGGGTACCAGCAAAGAAAATAGTACGTAAAGTGACTCCGTTGGAACTCACAACAGTGTCTGGAAGAACACACAACATAACTGATAAACTGTGCAATGAAATATCATGTATGTTCAACTCCTTAATCAAAATTACAGCTGCCAAGTTTACGTCAGTGTAGGACATGAAACATATCATGGGTATGTAAAGTTCAAGAATTTTACCTGTGGGTACTATTATTAAATATTGTCCATTCTTATTTAATAGAAGTAATAAACAGTGTATCTATTGTTAATTTAATTTAACAATAAACACTAAATAGAGATTATCATTTAACTTTGTCAATTAAGATAATTTAAAGCCTATTGTTAGTTATTTAGCATTGCACGTGTGTATTAAAAAAATAGCATTTTTATTGAAATTCACACCTCTATAACTCAAAATGTAGTTGAGTCTCAGTCATAATTTTTTTGTGAGATATTCTTATTTGTATAAAGAACATTTTATTAAATTTTCACTTATTTGCATGTTGTCCCTTTTCAGATATTGACCCATGAAATTTGGCATTAACGGGCTTTCAGCCATTTTTGAAAAGTCGTAGAAAAAAAAGTAGTTCATTCTCAAGACTAAAACTTATGTTGCTGGTAGTATTATGAGTACTGAACACAGAAATAAAATATTAATAGTGAGTCTCTTTTCCTTCCTAAAAATTTTTAGTCTTAAACATTACAAATTTTTCATTTTTTTACGAGTTTTTAGAGAAAAAATTTGACTGACTTTCTTGCATGATAAATAAAACAAAATACATTCATTTTGAAGATCATTTCATGCTGAACACACTGGTTTTGAAATTATTTTGATATCTTTAAAACTAACTTAGCAATTACATATTCCGTAAACCCCATTTTTTCATGAAATTCACTAATCCGTCACTTTAAAAATGGCCGCCAAAAAAAAAATATGGCTAACAAAATTTTTTAAATTGCATTTTTGTGAATATCTACCCATAGGGTATCCATGATAAAATAATTAGGAAAATTAAAAATGTTGAGCAACAAATTTTGTTTATATTGGGTGATTTCAAATGGATTGACCCAGATCAATTATAATTGAAAACGATTCGTACTAAGTAAAATTTAAAATCATTAAGGTTAAATAAAATAATACATGGGTGAGTTTTTTGTCAAGTCCATAAATTCTCATAATCTTTCACTAAATTTAATCTGTTCAAAATACAAATTTGTCACCTAATTAATAACTTTATTATTAATTACTACCAAATGGTTTTACTTCATATTAGCAATGTAAAGATATTACATAATTTTTATAAATATAAAAATGTATATACTTGTTTAATAAACAAATGTTACAATATACACCAATGAAACTCATTTACCTTCTTCATAAAAGTTCAAACTAAATTAAATAATAGAAAATTTACAAAAGGTGTTTCAGTTATAGGTTACTTCTCTTCACTGATAAAACAGAAGCTTATATAATTAAATTTAAAAAATTCAAGAACATTTAATACAAAAATATTTATTCATTCAAAATTCATCAATGTAAATTTTGAATAAATGATTCTTACAGAATGATTATTTTATATACGCGTTAAAATACTAATAAGTAAAACACAAGCAATATTAAAAAAAATAATCAATCCCTATTTAAATCAACAAAGACAACTTTTATTTTATTTTTACTAAACAATTACAACTAATATAAATATGTATATACATATGTCAGAATAGCCATATTGTAGCAAAAGAAGGTGAATTTCTTAGCATTTTTCCAATTCCCTTTCTGGTGTTGGACTATTATTTTTCTTTGTTATTATTTAAATGCTTTCTTTTTTATGTCGCTTACATTGTGCTGTAGTTTCTTTATGCTTTATCCGTTTGTGAACCAAGGTTTAATAATGTTAATCCAGTTTGATTATTTTAATCTTTTCTGTGTTGTACATCTTGAGGTTTTTGTATGAATTACGCTATTTTTGTATTCAATTGGCAGTGAGTCTTGTCAGGGGACTCACAGCATTAAATAATGCATTGACCTTGTGTGAAACGCATCTGCTGAATAAATCAGTAAGTAGTGGTTTTTTTGCCAAGTTAATACAAAAAAAGTGTTATTCTTTTCATTCATTTTTAATACTTGAGCATTATTTATGATATTGTGTGATAACCAGATAGGAGCAAAAAAAAAATTCATATACTTTTTTGAGAGATACACTTCTAGCTAAGGGAAAGTTGGCTCAGTGCCAAAAGCACTGACTTTGAACATGAAGATACTCAGTTTGAATAAGACACAGACCCCCAAATTTTTATAATTTAATTATTGAATAAATATTTGAAAAAACTGTGTTAACATCAATTGTCATCCACTACATGTTACAAAAACAATGCATTTGAATGTGATTGGATGTATAAAAATGTATTTTATTAACGATTGAAAATTTTTACAAGATACATATAAGGAGAGTGTGAGCTGATAGAAGGAATTTAATAATGATTAAATCAATGAAAATGTTCAACAACTTACCTGAAAAATGGGTTATGAAACCAAAGTTGGAGTAAACTGTTAACATAACAAGTTGCTCCCAAGTTTTTCAGCCCCACAAACAACCCATCAGCTCTTTTCTCCCTTTCCAGCTCTTGAGAAGCTGATTCTCGACTGGCATCATTTAAATTTGGTTCTCCCAATCCAGCTAGACAGTAAGGGTTTCCACGGCAGTTGCGTCTTTAACAAATTTAGTTATTGAAGATCAAACATTTTTTTAAAAATGTATGTATTTTTCTAAAGCATTGAGAAAATTTAAAAGATTACAATTATTTATTTAAAATGGGGCAAAGTTTCTTCACCACCTTCTTTTTTTATTTTTACATATTTTTAAAAAAGAAACTTTTAATTTTAAATGTTAGAAACAATAATTAGTACTAACTACAACATAAAATTACTTCCGACCAGACATTCTATTAATATAAGTTGTTCAAATTTTTAACTCACACTTGGAGGGTTATAAATTTTAATAACTCATATTAGTAAAATGTCTGGTTGCAAATAATTTTATATTGTAATAGGTGATCAACAACCAGCTCGTCATGAACAACAAATTTTCAAAATTTAATAAATAATACTTAAAATTTATGTTAAATACAAGTAGAAATACAACTATTTTCACACATTTCTTAATGAATTAATTGTTGGCAAAATCACTGCACTATGTTGTACCACATTACTAAAAACCTACAGTTGGAATATGTTGATATTTAAATAAATAAAAAACTACATTAGGTAATGTTCGGAAAATCAGTTTTAATAAATATTGGCTATTGGACAAATTTATTTTCATTTTAACACAGTTTGTACATTATTAAATTTGATCCCGTTGTGATTTTTCTTTACTGTATTTGTGCAATTTGGATTGGTAGTATATTTTCATATTTAGAAAATATTAATTTACTTGTTCACTTCTGGTCAATTCCACTAATAGATGAATTTTAAACCTAGCATATACAATTTTCTCTTGGTTATATTTTGAATATAATCACACCTATGATCTCCATTTATCCATCAAAATCTTTATACCTTACAATAAATAAATCTACCTCCCCTTCCAATCTCATAGCATCATACCTAAAATTTTTTTAAATCAGTTTTCTGTAATTTCTTATAGACCATACACTGAGAGAAAAGAAAATATTCTCTCCCATCAACAAGTTTTCCTTGATAATTAGATTAGATAAGAATAACAATCTTTAGTTGTCCTTAACTTAAGTGTTAGGTTACTGTAAATAAATACAAACCTTGTGATGTAAAAATTGTATGAAATTTGTTGGATTTATATATGTACTGCAGAAACGTTAAATAGTATAATTAAAGGTAAATTTTATTTTTAAACTTTTTTAATATAAACCTTCATAAATATTAACATTTTTGGAAATGTCAGAAAATGTTAAAATATTCTGAAATATACTTCAGGTGGTCCTAAATGTACCTGAGATAAATTCTAACTCAACTATTTTAATACTTAGAGAGGTACTACAAAACGTTTGCACTTCCATGTACATATCACATGTGAGGGAGTGCATGAGTGTTAGTGTCTGTGAAATTGTAATTAAAAATTGGCAGTTACTTTTATAAATATGCAGTGTTTGTGTTGTACGTCTTGAGGTTTTTTACAAAATGATTTTATTGATATCACTTAGCAAAAAAACCATAACTTATTGATCTTTTTCAACAGATGTGTTTCACATTAAATCAGTGCATTGTTCAAAACTCTATGACCAGTATTGGGGGGAGGGGAATAACCGGGGGGGGAAATTTTAAACATTTTTATCTTTAGAAATTATAATTTATGCTATTTTAGCACTTAAAATTACACGATTGTCGGGAAGCTGTTTTGCTAAAACATACTAGGCTATAAAATACATTTTATACACAAGCACTATAAATGAGCATCTATGAATATCATATGTTGACACTAAAATGCTAACTTTGCTGTTAGGTCAAGCGCAAAGCTGTGGTTCATAGTGTCCTTTCACTAAAATAGTCAATATTAATTTTGCTACCAAGTACTGGTGGACAAGAATAAATATATTTTACAGGTTAATATTTTTCTGCTAAAGCTAACTGGTTTTTTGGGCGCGTGCCTACTGTGCCCACTCCTGGTATGCCATCGCCTACGACTCAATTGACTCCATGACAAGAGTCTTGTCCATGACTCATAGCAAAAAAAAAATGCACCAATCTAGTATGAATGGTATCTGCTGAAAAATATCAGTAAGTGGTTTCTTAGCCAAATGATATCAATAAAAACATACTTTTTTTAAAAATAAAACGTGGAAAAAATTAATTAAACAAGTTAAGAACCAAAATGAGAATTTTGTAAACTACACTTTACAAAACAAAGTTTTATAATTTCCAGAATGTATTTTCAAGTGTTTTAACTAGCCAGTTATCTACAGTAAAATGCTACTGATGTCAACTGAATCTTATATTAAAAACATTATGTTGCAGTAGGCTAATTTTAAATGTAGTTTATTATAAAGTTTATGAGTCATAAAATGAAGTTTATAACTTTTTTAAAAAGTGTAAGTGATTACTAGTAGCTCACGCGAAGATGGAATCAACAAATGTTAATATTGCAAACCGAGCATCAACCATCCATCGAGGACACATCTCCCGAAACGGCCGTCCTCAACAAGCAAAGTAAGTGCTACTATAGGCAAGTTAAAACATTTTTTTAAAAGTGTAAGTGATTACTAGTAGCTCACGCGAAGATGGAATCAACAAATGTTAATATTGCAAACCGAGCATCAACCATCCATCGAGGACACATCTCCCGAAACGGCCGTCCTCAACAAGCAAAGTAAGTGCTACTATAGGCAAGTTAAAACATTTTTTTAAAAGTGTAAGTGATTACTAGTAGCTCACGCGAAGATGGAATCAACAAATGTTAATATTGCAAACCGAGCATCAACCATCCATCGAGGACACATCTCCCGAAACGGCCGTCCTCAACAAGCAAAGTAAGTGCTACTATAGGCAAGTTAAAACATTTTTTAAAAAGTGTAAGTGATTACTAGTAGCTCACGCGAAGATGGAATCAACAAATGAAGTTTATAATTTTTAAAAATTTAACGAATATAACAATATTATAACAATAACTATATACGAATATACCTATAAAGCCTCCAGATAGGATAGATTTGGTTGTAATTTTGGTAAATATTGAGACTTATTGCCAAATTTATAGCAAAAGGTACATCATTACAACCAAGTCTATCCTGACTAGATACTTTATACGTATATTTTAATATAGGTACGTAGTAATGTTGTATAGAATTATAATCAAATCTATCCTGACTAGATACTTCGTAGGTAAATTTTAATAAAAGTATATAGTAATGAGGTATAAAATTATAACCAAATCTATCCTGACTGCGATACTTTGTTGGTATATTTTAATGTAGGTGTATATAGTAATGAGGTATAAAATTATAACCAAACCTATCCTGACTAGATACTTCATAGGTATATTTTAATATAGGTACGTAGTAATGTTGTATAAAATTATAACCAAATCTATCCTGACTGGATACTTCATAGATAAATTTTAATGTAGGTATATAGTTATGTTATACAAAATTATAACCAAAAGTTAAATATTTACATTTTAAGTTTAGTAATAAAATAAATTGACTCGTATGTAAAGCTGTAGCTACTGCACGCCCAGTTCATGCCATTATTGACTAACATTTAAAATATGAAAAGACATTAGCTACTTTCTGTATTTCCCACAGAAACAAAAGGTGATATTCGTGTTCTACACATTAAAACAAGTTTTTTTAAAAAACATTGGCAATAAGACTCAATATTTACCAAGAAATATTACACATGACAGATAGGCTTTTTTTACAAAACTGTCATAAATTAATAGGCTATAATCTACTGTTTTTCAGTTGTTTTTTTTTTTTTTTAATTTACTACTATTGATAGTAAAATTAAATTGTAGGTAACATTGGTAGTTTTCCTACAAAATACAAACTCTGCAACCTTTGAACTGTACAGAGTCTTGTAAAAAATTAATTTTGTACGCTCTATTAACCCGTAAACGCTCGAGCTATGGAAACTTCCCCTATGCAACCAAATAAAAAGACTATTTTTTTGAATAATTTTTCATATTAAAAATATTCTCCTCTGCCTTTGTTTCTAGCATTGTCTCACTAAAAGGAATATGGCAAATTGTAACCAATAAATTAACTATATTAAATCACTCCGGTAACTACAGAGAATGAACGCCAAACTGCTATTTTTCAAACTGAAGTGATATGTAATGAATAATAGTGAGTAAAAGTCTGGTTCCAACCTGACAGAGCAACAAAGCATGTGTCAAGCCATTGAGTGTGATTAAATGTATAAATCAATCTGTAAAATGTGAACAACTAATTTAATCTTAATTTATGAGTTTATATTAATAAAATTAAAGACAAATGGATTGCAATATAACTAAATACTTCACATTATGATTGATAGGGGAGAATTAAATTAGCAATTTTTGTCACACTCCATTTACAAAACATTAAAACTCTTGTTTAGTGTGCTATTATACCATACTTAAATGAAATATGAGACTTGGTAATTTCTTTTACAAACATATTTGTAAACGCAAAAAACTTTGTTTTAAATATTATGAAATTAAAATTTCCTAAATAAATATAAATTAATCTAAATATATATAAGTAAATTTACCTGCAATTACCAGATTTACATCTTGGAAATTTAACTCTGTATGCAGTTAACAGATTTTCCTTTGTAATGCAATTGGGATCAGTCTTATCAGCCCAACTCCAAACTGATTTATCTAAAAGATCTTTTCTTGTTGGAGCCATAATTGTCACAAAAATAACTACAAACAATTTTGGTCTACAGTTATAATAATCCTAACCTACAAATTAAACAACGGCATTGCTTGTGTATACTGCACAAGTAATTTCAAACGTTTGATTCACTAACATAGAACTACAAATGGTAGATTTCCGCCTTAATAAATTCAGAAAAGTACTAGTAGGCTTTAAGGGCTATGGACGTCAACAGCTATGAATTTGAGTCAAAGAATAGAATTTAAAATGAATATTTCAAAACCCAATTAAAATGACTATAGTCTACCTAAAGTATAACGAATGGTATACATTTTATACACTTAATTTAAATAAATAAGTAGTTTAAGTGTTCACAAAGACCAATTATTTAAAACTTAGAGTAATAATTGTACTTGCCGTACAATTAAAATAGGGTAATTAGAGGAACTTACCCCATTGATAGAAAGTAAAATTTGTTACTTGAAGATGTGGAAATCCTTAAAAATCAAAGTGATTTTAAATAGCCCAATTTTTAGCCACTTGAAATGTTTAATCTTCGAAAAATATAATATAACTTAAATATACCTTAAAAAACCTCATAATACATAATTTTAACAATAATATAAATTTGTGCAATGACTTAAAGAACCCATTATTTTACTAAAAAAGGGCACAAAATAATAAATATTTTCATAGGAAATTAACACTTACAGAATATCTATAAAAAAGGCCATTTTAAATTAGGAAATAGCCGACAAGAAAACAGTTTTGTGCCACAATGATATATACGCAATTGAGTCATTTCTAATTCCATTTGATAAATTTAATTAATCTAATGTAGGCTAATTATCCAGCTTTATTTATGATAGGAAAGTGTCAGCATAAATATATCTTATCTTTAAACACTTGTAAATATTTACAGGTGTTTAGTGAAAACTAGTAGCTCACGTGAAGATGAAATCAAGAAATATATCTTATCTATTAGGTAGAACACGTGAATACAAAACTAAAGGTTCTAGATTCGATTCTCAGCAGCACGGTATAGGCCTATAGAGTAAGACGGTAGGTCGCACAAAGCGGATGCGCAGTGGTAAACCGGGCCGATGTCGTTAGCGGCACCTAGCCATTTGAATCGTCATTACACACGTACATATGTGTTGTTTCTTATTGTGCTATAATTAGTGTTGTTGCTATTAACACTGGAGTGCTCCCATGGTCTACTGTTGTAGTCTAAAGGTGTTGAGTTTTTAAGTTTTAGTTGGTTGACAACATTGCACAACCTTGAGGTTTACCTTTTCTTCCCATCACTAGATCACACTCAGTGTAGTGGTATTAGTCGACCTGAGTGTGTTGATTATTTACGAATTTTTATATTACCATAGTCTACTATTGTAGTCCACGCAGTACTCTCGTGACAACTAATGTTCTTAAGTTTTTGGTAGTATATATAAATTTCAATATCATTGTAATGTTTTTTTTCTCATCTTTTTCTGTGTTTTAATGATTTTTATAATATAAAATGGAAGTAATGAATACACAAAAACCTCTTAGCCACAAACTTTCTTTATTTTACCCTTATGTACATTTCAGTTACCAAGTAACCATCCTCAGAGGGATAACATACAGAGACCTTTCTTTGTCCTCAATCTTTTTATGTTATCCCTCTGAGGATGGTTACTTGGTAACTGAAATGTACATAAGGGTAAAATAAAGAAAGTTTGTGGTTAAGAGGTTTTTGTGTATTTATTATTAAATTCAACCACAGTATATTCCTAATAAATAATAAAGTGAAAGATTTATATCTCATTACAGATATTTTAAATTTTATTTTAAAACATGCATATAACTATAAAAAATTGTTCATATTTTGCAGAAAAAATGTTAGTATTAATTCTTTATAAAATAAAATGTTATTTTCTATATAAACATGTTTTATACTTCTCTAAGAACCATTAACCATAATATAAAGTTATTAGCTAGTCAACACCCCTAGAAAAAAACCACAAAATGGACTACTATAGTAGTCCACGCGAATACTCGTATTTCAAAAATTCGACATGAGCACTCCAGTGTTAATTACTACTTTTAATTAATTACCATTGGTGTTGTTAACTGTGTATTAATGTATGTTTAGTGACTAGTGTTAATATTGTGTATGTTTGTTATGGTTTTATTTTACTAACAAGTCTGCTCTGAAAGCAATGTACGTACCCTAGGTCTAAACATATTTCAAATAACTACAATGCCTTGTTGCTCCATTGCGGGTTGTACAAAGCACTCGAACAAAGCCAAAGAGTTTCATTTATTGCTTCATAAATTCCCAAAGGATAAAAATATACACAGAATATGGGTGCATGCATGTAAAAGAAAAGATACTTTTAATTCCAGAACAGGAAGAATATGTTCTGAGCACTTCGTATCAGACGATTTTGAAAGAGATTTACAATCCAAGCTATTGGGTCTCCCCCAAAGGCATGTTTTAAAGGTAAATTCGTTTCCTAGGCTAAAAATACCCACTAAACACTTGTAAATATTTACAACTTGCCTATAGTAGCACTTATTTATGTTTGTTGAGGACGGCCGTTTCGGGAGATGTGTCCCATTGTCAACTCAGACCGTCACAGGTCTGGAGTTATGGTCTGAGTTGACAGTGGGACACATCTTCCGAAACGGCCAACCTCAACAAATATAAGTAAGTGCCACTATAGGCAAGTTGTAAATATTTACAAGTGTTTAGTGAAAACAGGTAGCTCATGTGAAGATGGAATCAACAAATATAAAAATACCCACCTTATCAAACTTAAAAAATAAACAGACTAACAAAGATAGAAGCTGTAGAACAACAGTTCAGGAGGGCAAGAGATTGGTGCAGTCATTATTAGATCAATCTTGTACAACAAATATGAATGGAAACCGTGAAACTTACAACCATGAATTTACAAAGGAAATGCACATTTTAAGGAATTCAAAAACAACAATCGACGTAAACACTGTTTTACTTGAAAATAAAATGCTCTAAGAAAAAATGCTACTTTAACAAATGATCTTGAAATAGCTAATAGCTAAATTTTACAATTTTCCTGTTAAGGAAACCCACCAGCATTGATAGAGTTATACACAAGACGTCCAACCACCTGACACTGCATAAACATGCTGCCTTTAACTCCATCATACACAGACAAATGAACATATAAACAAAGTTCGTGGTTAAGAGGTTTTTGTGTATTTATTATTAAATTCAACCGTAGTATATTCCTGATATATAGTAATGAACATGCCCATGAACAATGAAGACAAAATAAATTAACTAAACACCTTGATAGAGAACATAATGCGCAAAAACAACACACACATTACACAACAATAACACACAAACCCAAAAATACATAACACCACAACAGACAAAAAAATACAAAATAGCTTCCTTGCTCCGCAAACTTGAATACAAAGTAGCATTCACAACATCTAACACAATTAAAAACCCCTACACAGTTAAAAAACACATCAGGATAAATACGACAGGGCAGGCGTATAAAAGATTACATGCAATAACTGTTGCAGCTTTTACTTAGGATAAACAGGGAGAACATTTACCACAAGATACAATGAACACATAAAACAGATAAAAAGACACAACCTAAATCAAATTTCGCCTGACATACAAAACACAATACACTCACAGTCTGGCATGGATACCAATCTAAAAACCCTACCCTACATCAGAAAAAGCAACAAACTTAACACAGTAGAAAACTACGAGATATACAAACACCATAAATAATATCCACAACACATTCTAAATGACAAAACTCACTCACAATCAAATACTATATTTGAGCACATAGTTAACAACTACTCTATGAACAATAACACACCACAGACTCACAGAATCACAACACACCTGAACAACAGTCTTGTCAGTGACTCACAGCATTGAATAATGCGCTGACCTAGTATGAAACGTGTTTCCTGAATAAATCAGTAAGTAGTGTTTTTTTACCAAGCTAATACAAAAAAGTGTATTTTATAAAAGTAAGGGCTACTATAGGCAAGAGTGATGTATTAATGTTTTGTAAATGTGGTGTTTAGCCCTTAAGTTTGACAGAAAAGAGACAGTAAGAATTAATAAAATATCCGGAGAACCACACAGATAAAGTTAGAGTCAAATCTGTGAGTTATCTTGAGTTTATGAAAATTGCTAAAAACATTATCTTATGTCGAACAATAACTTATGTTATTTACATGTGTAGTAAAAGATGTTTGGGTGTACACACCTCTTTCCACTAGAACTGTCCACTAAAACACTTTAAAGTGGCTGAGTTTAAATATTCACTAAAGATTAAATTACATAAAAGTTTCACAAGTAGTTGACCACTTTCAACTATTTATTTGGTTGAATAACGTTTAGTGAGAAATGTAAAGTTAATAATTAGTTCAATTTGATGAAACAAATAACTCTTTGATTTGAGATTGATCCCAACACTTATTTGAGGAAGGAATAAATAAAATGGTGTCCACGAATGAGCCAAAATGGCGGAGAGAAAACAAAGATAAGAAGAGAGACATGTGCCTTGGCTGAGTAATTGTTTAACACTACCGGAAAATGGCAAGAGTTTGCGCAATAGTGTGTGCACCATATATCATTAGCAATAGATTTTACTCAGTAGTTTGACAGATAACCAAGCTATAAGGATTTTAAAACTTTTACCAAACAGTAACATTAACTTGAGAATACTAAAACAAAATTAACTGGAATATCGTTAATATTTGGATAAGTAACAAGATGGTGAACAAATCCTAATTTGGAAAGTTAAGATCAAATAAAACAATTTTGGGAAATTATCTATCTGCTTTGTAGATAATTATCTATAATAGCAAGCAGCATGCCCCTCAACAATATAGCACACACTGGAAACTAGGCAAACCAGGCGAGACATATGTTCCAACAACTATTAAATAGTTGCTTCAAATTTTGTGTCAGATCTAAATAGACAAATGATTCAATGGCCATCTTGACATTTTATACAGTAAAATTAGTACATTAACTCAATAACCTATAATACCGAACCTAATATTCAGTTCCACTTACACTGCCTATTGAATCAATCTTTTTGTAAACTTTCTACATAACAAGAATTGGGGTGAAAATTATTGAATCTCAGTTCGTAACAAACAATTTTTTTCCCTAACACTACTTAAAGTTGTCAATGCGACACATCTCCCGAAATGGACATCCTCAACAAATACAAGTAAGGGCTACTATAAGCAAGTTTGTGAAATATTTACAAGTGTTTTAGTGGAAACTAGTAGCTCATGTGAAGATGGAATCAACAAATATGCTATTTAAAAACTATTTTTTTTTATAGATGTAGAAGAACCGATGGAAGTTTACATACTCTCTGGCAAAATGGGCTTCATTTTTCATTATTTTCTAATACTGCCTATTGCAATAACATACATTTTATATTTTAGTTTAACTGAGTTTAACTATATTATTTGAATTCATGAATTTTGTAGTCCATTACGTTTGGTGAATCTTATTAATCACTTAAACAATAGTTTATGACTATCCGAACTTTATATTTAGTAAATTTGTTAAAACTTTCTGAGACAGAAGGTTTTTGATCGCTATGTGCCGATCTTGGAAGACACTGATGAAGATCGGCACATAGCGATCGAAAACGTTCTGTCTCAGTAAGTTTTAACAAATTTACTAAATACAAAGTTCGGATAGTCATAAACTATTGTTTAAGTGATTAATATATTATTTGACTCCATCTTAACATGAATCTAGAGTTTAGTTTTTAACTAAAACATTTATAGATGTTAAAACTTTTTGTGTTGTACATATTGAGGATTTTTAAATTACTACTTTTGGTATGATGTTATACTTGTCTATACTAAGACATACGTTTTTGATTATCAAGGACAAAATTAAACAATTTTAATTGTATTGTGCTATTCACTAGTATTTTTACTATTATATTTTATTAAAAGAGTTTGGTATCATATAATTATTAGTAATATAATTTCTTGTTTTGTACATATTTGTGTGCATGCGTGAGTGAGTGTGTGTTTAGCTGACTTTTTATTTTAACATTTTTAGATTTATTTAAACTTATTTTGAATTATTTTATAAATATCTACTTGGATTGTTGTAAATGAAATATAAATAACACTTGCAACTAGAGTTTATTCTAAGGATATGCTAACCAACCATGTAGGGATTTCATTATTCAGCTTTACATTAATTTAAATCAAATTGTAAAACTTGATTCTTTGTCATTCATAATTTTACATTACTCAATTATATTGAAATCTATGTTAATTTAATATTAATCAACAAATGCCATTCTAAAATTGAGTTTATATACTTATTTTATTCTTAAAATTAATTATGTGTGTGTATGATGTGCTTGTGTGTGCGTGCATATGTGCATGTGTGTGTGGTTGTGTGTTATATATATATATATATATATATATATATATATATATATATATATATATATATATATATATATATATAATATTAAATATGGTGATATGTTATTCTTGTAATGTAGTTATGAAATTAAAAATATTTCAAAAACAAGAATACTTTTAATGAATATATTTATTCAAAGCTTTTCGCCGATAAATCATTAGATAATTATTTTCCTGAAGATGCTGGTACTATTTTATCGGCGAAAAGCTTTGAATAAATATATAAATTAAAAGTATTCTTGTTTTTGAAATATTTTTAATTTCATATATATATATATATATATATATATATATATATATATATATATACATACATATTTATAAGATTAGCATTTCTGGATCCAACTAAACTATTACTAGCATATTTGTTAATTTTATGTCTATGTTTGCAACCTACAAATTCTTCATAAACAACACAGAAATAACCAACGTTACACAACTGAACAATACGAAATATACAGACATTTCAAACCACACCCTACACACATACTCAACACACAACAATACATTACCTTACAACATACTAAATACCCTATCGAAATAATTTTAAATGTTGATACCATTCTCTTGTAAGTTAATATGGATAACTTCAGAATAAATCTTCTTCCCCCAGTTGGACTCCAGTATAATAAAATATTAAAATTTATGCCCAGACATTTCACTATGTACAAAGAAAACACGAGAGGAAGAGTGTCTATCATTCTTACTATTATTCTCATGTTCACGAAAATGAACACCAACCTGTCTCTTAGTCTCGCTCACATAAGAGGCATCACACTCCAGAGAGTTCAGTTTATATACCACATTATTATTATTTACACATAATCGACCAGTAATATCTTTACCTCTTATGATAAGATTACTTAGATTATTGAAATTACAGGAACTGTTTTAATGTATAATCGTCTTATATTATTAGCAATTTTCTCCCAAATACTTTTAATATAAGGTAAAAATAATATCCTTGCAATTATTAGTAGTCAAATACCCTGGTAATTATTACTAATATTATATTTATAACTATTCAGCCCTCTTTTTCAAACCCACTTTTTAATATTGAAACCCGAAATGTTGCAATATTAAAATAAATATCTTTGACTCGATATTCAACCAGTTTCTCATTTATTTGAAAAAAACCTGTAATACATAAACTGATTACTGAATAGTTTTCAAAACTTGCCTACTAACTACATAATATTAGTTCTAGGAAAAATAGACATATTTAAATAGATATTTAAAAACATATTCAAGTAATAGACATAAAATACAAATATTATTCTACAAACACTTTTTAAATGTTTTAAACTTGCCTATAGTAGCACTTACTTTGCTGGATGGAACCAACAAATGTTATTATTCTACAGTAGAGGTAAAGTGTTTTTATTATTCTACATTATCATAGCCGAATTTGTAAATTAAACTAATCCTTTTTCTTTCAAAAGTAATATGTACTTTTAAAAACTAGAAACAAAAATTTACCTAGTATGACGAGAACTTAGTTGGTGGTGATGATGTAGGTGCTGGTGGTTCTGGTTCTGGTTGCTGATGCTGGTGGTTTGTGAGATGGCAGCGGTCTGATGAGAAGGAAGTAAGAATCTAAAAACAAGAATTTAAATATTTATTAAACACACACACACATTTATATATATATATATATATATATATATATATATATATATATATATATATATATATATATAGGAATTTTTGGACTAGATAGGAGACAGAGTTACCTAATGGCAATAGTCCAAAACTGAAACCTCTTGGAAATAAACACATAAAAAACTTAAAACACTATTGAAATATTTCGATAAAAAATGATCTTAATCATTCCCTTAAGAAGGGAAAAACAAAAGGCTCATATATATATATATATATATATATATATATATATATATATACGAGGCATGTTTTTAAAGTAAGTACCGTTTCTAAATTTCCCCGCCGCAGCTCTGCGGTCGGCGTTTAGCGCATGCGCGCAGTGTAGCTACATCTGTTGGGAAGCTACAGACGCCATTGTGACGCCGTTTGATCGAGTCTTAGTTTGTTTACGTGATTTTAAAATGCCGCAGACAATCGAGAATCCCGCCGACTGTGAAGTGCGTGGTGTGATTCGTTTTCTCTGTGCTAAAGGCTTAAAAGCAATTGACATTCAACGTGAAATCAGTGAAGTTTATGGTGAAAACATTATGAGTGAAGGAATGGTGCGGAAATGGGTTAGGGCCTTCAAAGATGGCCGCACAAACGTTCATGATGAGGAACGAAGTGGGCGACCTTCAGTCATTACCGATGATCTCATTCAAAAAGTGGACTGTAAAGTGAAAGAGAACAGACGGTTCACAATTTCGTCCTTAGCTGTAACATTTCCTGCTGTATCAAGAAGTGTTCTCTACGAAATTGTGTCTGAACGTTTAAATTATCGGAAACTGTGTTCACGGTGGGTACCGAAAATGTTGACTGATCAGCACAAAACCAAACGATTGGGCAGTGCATTGAGCTTTCTCGAGCGTTACCGTAACGAGGGCGATGATTTTTTAAGGCATATCGTTACAGGTGATGAAACGTGGGTAGCCTACGTTACACCAGAATCAAAACAACAGTCAATGGAATGGCGGCATTCAACATCCCCTAGGAAAGTCAAATTCAAGCAAACAATTTCTGCCCAGAAAATCATGTGCACGGTCTTTTGGGACAGAAAGGGTGTGTTGTTGGTCGATTTTCTGCCTCGCGGTGAAACGATCAATGCAGCCGCGTACTGTGAAACTTTAAAAAAACTGCGCCGCGCAATCCAAAAAAAAGACGTGGCATGTTGAGTGCAGGCATCGTTTTGCTCCACGATAATGCTCGTCCACATTCAGCAAATCTAACGCAAGAGCTCATCACTTCATTTGGCTGGGAACAATTGGACCATCCTCCATACAGTCCCGATCTAGCGCCTAGCGACTACCATTTGTTTCTACACTTGAAGACGCATTTAGCGGGGAAGCGTCATTCCAATGATGAAGAAGTAAAAACGTCTGTGCAGCAGTGGTTGTCCAGTCTGGCGGCAAGCTTCTATGACGACGGCATACAAAAGCTGGTCCCAAGATACGACAAGTGCCTTAATAATAATGGAAATTATGTAGAGAAGTAGAGGAAAGAATGCTCTTTGAGGTAAATAAAGTTTTGTTTGAAAAAATTTACTTGTTCATTTTTTATATCAAAACGGTACTTACTTTAAAAACATGCCTCGTATATATATATATATATATATATATATATATATATATATATATATATATATATATATATATATATATATATCACAATACGTATTCTTGTGTATTAATAAAGAACAAAAGTCAAAATACAAATACAAGAATTATATTTGAATTTACAATTCATAGTGAATTGTATCATTTACAATTCATTATATATATATATAATTGTAAATTCAAATATAATTCTTGTATTTGTATTTTGACTTTTGTTCTTTATATATATATATATATATATATATATATATATATATATATATATGTGTGTGTGTGTGTGTGTGTATGTGAAATAGCAAACATATTAAAATATTATAGTCAAGACATATTTTACACATAGTATAGCTACCTTCATATGTGTTGACAGAAAACAGGTTGTTGAACGTTTAGCTTTACCCAGGGTGCACCACGGGGAGGCGCCCAACTTCACACCCCCTAAAACAAACAAAGGGGTTAGCAATATTTGAATTTACATCATGTGTTTAACCTTTTAAAAATTTGATGTTCTTAACAAAATGGAGTTAATGTAATATAAATATTATGTTGTTTTAATTTAGATTATTTGTTTATTGGTTGTAATGAACCACGCTTTCTATACATTTTAGAAACAAATACCAACTTTATTTCCAGTTATTGTTTAAAGAATGATATTGCTCTTCAAATATTATTATAAACACATACATAAACCGAAAAGAAAAAAACATCCATTGAAACTATTATAGATCTTTCATCAACACTAAACATCTAATACTATTGCAATTGAAGGCTAGATATTTATCACTTACTGCAATCTTTAAATAACATAGCTCAATGATTAATCTAACTTTAACAAAACTAAAATTTGATATTCAAATATCAAGCAATTTTTACCAGTAAAACAGCCTAATACTTTTAGTTTTAGTTATAAAAAATTTTAATGTTTCCTACTAGAGCAAAAATATTATTTTATTCTATTCAGATCACTTCAAAATAAAAGTTTGTGTTTTAAAAAAATATTTAAAAAATTTATTTACTATCCATTCTGGTTTAGTATTTTTAATGTTAAAATTATTTTCTTACTGAAAATAATTTTTTAAGACTGTAAATACAATAAAGTAAGTAATAAATAATACACACAACCTCTAATTATCTATTGCCAAGTCTCGGAGGATGGTTACTTTATAACCGAAATGTACATAAGACTAGAATAAAATATTTCTGTTTAGAGGCTGTGTGTATTATTTATTAATAATAAACCACTGTGAATTATTTCTAATAATTAGTAATAAAGTAACTATTTTGAAAAAGTACTAAATTATGTTTACAAATTTCAATACTCACGGAGGGTCAGCAGAGGAGGGAAGCTGCAGCTGCAGATTCTAGAAACAACACAAGCACTTAGAACAACTTACAGACAACATATATTATATCCCTTAAGCTAAGTAGTACAGCAAAACCTCTCTTTATTGACACTCCCATTTTACAAACATCTCTGACTTATGAACAAATTTTCAATCTTCAGTCCCATTGCAAAAAATCATCTATCAAATCTCCCTCAACAACACACACTCTTAAATAGAGGCCAGTATATTTGCTTGTTTTGTTAAAAAAATAAACACTTTTTCAATTTAACTTGTCACAAAACCATTACTTACTGATATTTGTCAGTGAGCGCTTTTCCCACAGAAGGCATTTAATGCACTTGCGTTGTTGAATGCGGCAAGTCATGGACAAGACTGTCTGCTCAGGTATGTGGTCAATTAATGTTCTGTAATGCGGGGTTGTTCTCTGAGTTTATTATGTTATTATTTATTCGTATATAGTGTTTGATTGTATTTTTTATTGTATTTTATATCATTAGCTATGTGTTCTCTTTTTTATGTTGTTTGTATGTGGTATTTCAAATTTTGCTTTTGTTCTGTTTATTGCTGTTATAGGTGAAGTCTAGAATATCTAGGTTTATGTCTATGTTGGTGTATGTAAGTAAGATGTCTTGCATAATTATGCTGAAATATGATTTTAAGTTGTGTGTTTTTGATGTATTCCTTGTATCTTGTGGTGAAGTTTCTTCCTGTTTATCCTATGTAAAAGCTTGAGAAATCTTTACTTTTCAATGGACTTTAGGTGAGTACGAACAATGTTCGTTGGTTGGAAGTTTTGCTGTACTATAAACGTAAACTAAATCATTAGTATTTATTGTGATAACAGAAAGAATAATTATGAACTTACTTACTGACACGATTATTTCATTGGCTAAGCCCCGACCTGCTGCAGTCGGGAACAGCTCAAGGTTGCAGGACCTATTACTTATGAGGGTGGAGAAGGGGGTTTGGATTAAGCAGGTGGTTTACTATATAATGGAATAAGGTGTTAGATTCAAAGTGTGTGTGGTTGTTAAAGATATGTTGTTTTTGTGTAGTGTGATGTTTGAACATTTAAAACTTTTATGTATTGGTTAGTCTTTTACTATAGTTTAATATGTAGAGAATATATAAATTAGTATAGATGTGTGTATTGGGTGTTGTGCAGCTGCATTTTGGATTTATGTTTTATCAACAACATAAAAACATATATATTAAACCTAGGTAAAAAAACTAACTACTAGAAAAAAATTTGAAATATTTAAAAACCACACAACAAAAAAACAACATATCTTATATGCTAACGATGCTTTCAAATCAAACACCTTGTTTCTTTATATAATAAAAAAACCTGCTTAACACAAACCCCTCCAATCTTCATAAATCATACGTCCGGCAACTTTGATCAATCACTGGCAGTAGCAGGTCAGCTTTGTTTCAGCAAATAAGTTCATAACTATTTACTCAGTTATGCAATAATTACTCAAGTTTACATTGTTGGATATGATATATTAGAACAAAGCTATTGATAATATTTTATTAATAGCCTCTTTTGTTTTAGTCTGTAAACCTTAAAAACCTTTTACTAGTAATTAAAATTATAAACTTCCCTAAACATAGCACTCTTTGATTTTATAGAAGAAGTTGCTATTGCTGGGAGATGTGTATCCGACCATAACTAATGTATGCTTAGTATGAATTGTAGATAATGTTCATAGTAAATCTATATTAGATGGCTTAGATGTGAATCAGGGTATGAGAACTGTTTTGTAATTGGTTGCTGTTGCTGGGAGGTGTATATCAGACCATAACTAATGCAGGCTTAGTATGAATTGTAGATAATGTTCTTAGTAAAACTATATTAGATGGCCTAGATGTGGATCAGGGTATAAAAGCTGTTGTGTAATTGGGAATAAGAGGTGTGAAAGAAATCAAGAAGAATTTACTCAAGCTGGAACTCTTCTAAAATGGTCAAAAGTAAGGCCAGTATATACAGTGCCATATAATGATATATTTCCAAGTCTTTACATGTGAATTAGGACCTAGAAGTTGAAAATTGAATATAAAATATAAAATTACCATTAATAATAAAAGTATGGTAAAACAAAAAAAAAAGAATCTGTTAGATAAATTGAACCAAAGAATAGGATTGAAACTTACCTATAGTAGCACTTACTTTGCTTGTTGAGGACGGCCGTTTTGGGAAATGTGTCCCTTTGTCAACTCAGACCATAACTCTGAGTTACGGTCTGAGTTGACAAAGGGACACATCTCCCAAAACGGCCGTCTTCAACAATCAAAGTAAGTGCTACTATAGCCAAGTTTAAAACATTTAAAAGTGTTTAGTGATTACTAGTAGCTCACGCGAAGATGGAATCAACAAATGTTAATAGGATTGAGTTCAATGATACCATTTTTATTGTGTCTAAAGAATAATAAATAAAAAGAAATACTTGTCCAATATTTGAAGAAAATATACAGGTTGCTCTGTTTCATAATTAATAATATTAAACACAACGACAAGAAGACTAACTTTGCAAAAGTAGCACAGATAGGTATTTAATGTAATTGAAATATTTTGTTCTTACAAAAGTTGTGGATGGAAGCTATCTTAACTTATACACTTTAATATTTATTAATGTGTGACATTTACCTGATAAACTCTATTTGTTTAGCTTAATCTGAAAAGTATTAGGTGACAGAACAAATACCTTTAAATGTACAAACAATTTTTGTAAAATGTCTTATGGCTTTTCTTACATAGAGAATATTGGTTTCATCTTGAAAATGAGTTACTAAATTTTACACTTTAAGAAATATAAAGTACTGTTCTTAGAGTAGAACTACATTTATGAGGCAACACTACCCATGTTTAGCCATAACGTTTCCTAGCAGCAGAGGATTGTTCTTTACTTCTCTCTATTTCTCTTACCCTTCTTACAAAGAAGTGTAGCAACCCTTTTATTATTATGAATTGTTCGTATTGTAATACAGAATAGATTTACTTCAGCAAGATGACCTTGCACAGGTGATGTTTTATACCAAGGGGTTGTATAACCCTACCCTACTCCTATTATTCACAATCCTTTGTCACTCTTCATGGGTGACCATAATAGAAAAAGCCTGGAGGTCTTAAAACCAAATAAATAAAAATAACTATAGAATACAGGTGGCAGTTTCAAGAGTTATTTTCTTCTTGAATTTTGTAGTCCATTACGTTTGATGAATCTTAATTAATCACTTTAACAATAGTTTAAGACTACCCGAACTTTAAATTTTGTAAGTTTGTAAAAATTTACTGAGACAGAATGTTTTCAATTGCTATGTGTCGATCTTCATCAGTATCTTCTGCTTGGAGATGTCAGGTCAAGCGGTGACGGTTTTAAAGGCAGGTTTTTGATAGTATCAAAGAGTATGTATGATTAGTATTGTGTTTGATCATTTAATATGTTTGTACTTTGTGTTTTTTGTGTCTGTAAATTTGATATTGTTTTAGTGTGTTGAGATAGGGTATTAAAAAAGGAGCAGACCTCAACACACTAGAATAATATGAAATTTACAGACACACAAAAACACGAAGTACAAACAAATTAAACGAACAAAAACAATTCAAATCACACATACTCTTTGATACTATAAAAAACCTGCCTTTAAAATCGTCACCCCTTGACCCGACATTTCCAAACAGAAGACACTGATGAAGGTCGTCACAATGCGATCAAAAACGTTCTGTCTCAGTAAGTTTTCACATTTTACAAAATTTAAAAGTTCGGATAGTCATACACTATTGTTAAAGTGATTAATTAAGTTATTTTCTATTTAACCATATGACAGTTTTTTTAGAAAATGGGACGATTCTTAAATATCAGTGTAATTACTACATGTAAATATTTAGGGGATGATATATTTCTTGGCTATCTTTGTAACAACATATGTCTATACATACCTCTCATTATCTGGCCCTCCGCCTTTTGTAGATCATTCCAAGTTCATTTCCAGGCCTCCAGCCCTTTCCAGGTCCATTTCCAATCATCTCACTACTAAGCTCCTCCAACTCCAATTTACCCAATGTCTCTCCATGTAACACTCTGTTTTCTAAAATAATTGTGGCACTGTCCAAACAAGAATTCTGAGACTGTTTTGGAAAATTTAAAATGAACATTAACTTCACTGGTGTCAATAAAAATGCCTCAACAGACACACACAAATATCACACCACACATACATACAACCATTACATCAAAGACATTATTAGAGGTAAATTGTATTTCATATAAATAACTTCAAATCAGTGAACCGACCTTGTATCAATCTCTTATGTAATGGTATTTTATCAGAATCACACATTAATGTTAACAACGGATAGTAACATAATTTACTCACATAAATTATTTTCTGCAGGATATTTCTTCACTATCTGTTCAAATCACAGATCTTCTTTTCTTCTTTTGTTGTCATAAAAATCAACCAAAACAAGTTTCTTATTTCATAAATGAGAATCAGATCTTCTTTTCTTCTTTTGATGTCATAAAAACCAACCAAAAACGTTTCCCGTTCATAAGAACACAATTTAAAACTAAAATTGCATAGAACTAAAAGAGCCCATTCGATGACGAAGAAGATGCTAAATCGCTCAAAACTCTTCTATTATATTGAAGATTTAGAAGAAAACTTATAGAAAGACCTAAAAACCTGAAACAGATGCATAATAACACAAAACATCCTACACTAAAAATCCTAAAATAAGACATCCTAACAATCCTATCAAAATGTCATGGAATGACAAAGGGGCCGCGGTATCTAAATTCATCCCCCCAAAGTCTATAGAGCTTACCTCAGATGTGACCTCTACTAATGGAGGTATTTCTCCGCAGCATCTTGATAGTGTAAAGTGTAACACTTGGCTATTTGTCAAGTGTGTGTATATGTTAGTGGTGCTAGACGTCACAGAAGTAACTTCTGCTTATTCTAGTATGTGTCTGATGATAGCTCAGAGAAGATTATACCCACCCTTCTCTGAGCTCTAAGAGTAGGTGGACTGAAAGAGAAAGTACAAGTTAGGTAAATAAAACTTTAAAACTATCTTGATCCATTTCAAATACAACAAAGCAAATAGATTTTAAAAGTATTATAACTTGATCTCAAAAAACTTTGTCTTTGCAAACTCAAAAATTATACTATATGATATTTGTCAAAAGTGAATGGAAAACTAGTAAAATTTATTGTTAAAAGGTCCTGAATTTAAATTCTTTAATGATATACTATATATTTTCTCAAAAACTGAACAATAAACATAAAACAATGAATTTCTTTAGTCTAGTAAATTAGATATGTATTTGTAATCAAATTTTTTTCAAATAAAATATTAAATTTAATAGTTTATAATTAATATTTTATTCAAAACATTTGTATGTTCAAAGTGAAATAATGTGATATTTTTAAAAAGTATTTGATTTGTGTTGATTTATATTAGTGATATTATAATTAGTGATGTATTTTATTTCTAAGTGTTTTAAGTGTACAGAAAAAAACATACACCTAATACTTTCATTCTCTGACATTGTTCTTATTTTTTTAAATGTATTTTATATTATATTATTGAATCCTGGTACAAAACACACTATTTTGTTTCCCTGACACTACCTAATACAATAATATTACTTTTCTAAACATACTCTAACATTATAGGAGTGAATCCTGATGCAGATCCCACTTTTTGTTTCCCTGACACTACCTAATACAATAATATTACTTTTCTAAACATACTCTAACATCATAGTAGTTAATCATGATATTTTCCCTGTGACCAAAATCATTGAATAATGCACTAATGTAGTACAAAACGTTTGTGCTGAAAAATGTCAGTAAGTAGTGTTTTTTGTCAAGTGATATCAATAAATATATATTGTATAAAAGCTTCAAAATGTACAACACAAACACTGTAATTTCCACTATATTTTGTTTCTGACACTACCAAATATATTTATTATATTTCTGCAAACATATTCTACAATTATAATAGTGAAACCTGATACAGAGCCCACTTTTCCCCATGATACTACCTAATACAATAATCTTACTTGTGTAAATATATTCTAAGCTTATAGGAGTGAACCTTGGTAAAGAACGAATTATTTTATTCCCTTGACCCAACCTAAAGCAAACTGCTTGTATATAATTATCTATAAAAATAAACAGCATGCATCTGAACAATGTAGCATACACTACATGGGAAGCAAATCACGAGTAAAAGATGTTCTGACAACTATCTGTGTCACCTTATTTCTCATCATATCTAAACAAACAAATGGTTCAAATGCCATCTTGACATTTCATAGGGTAATAGGATTACCTAAGACAGTGCACACTGATCTAATACAGAATACACTATTTATTTTCACTTTAAATGTGACATTTTTTTTTTGTAAATGTTCAAAACTAAAATCATCGAAATCTAAGGTCTAAGCAGTCAATTCTATTTATATAGCTTATGACTTATTACCCTTAGAGGTAGAAAAAATACTTTAACAGTTCATAACACTGAACCATTACAAGTTCTAAGGTTGAATTGTCTTAACACTTTTTCATAAATAATTCTGTTGCACTAGATAGTCCCAAGCTGAGTAGAATCGACACTCCATTTTTCCAAAACGCTGCTGCACTAGATGCTCCTAAGCTGAGTAAACTTGATGCTCCATTAGTCCCGCCTGTTCTATCTCCAACTTCTGGGAGCCGTGCATCTGGATTGTGTAGTGTAGGTGTCCAGAGATGACCGACTCCTACTCCTTCCAGAATGTCACTGCACTAGACGTTCCCCAGTTTAAAAGACTTGGTGCTCCATTAGTCCAGAATGTCACTACACTAGAATTTCCCAAGTTGAGTAGACTTGAAGCTTCATAGTCCAGAATGTCACTGCACTAGAAGTTCCCAAGTTGAGTAGTCATGATGCTCCATTAGTCCAGAATGTCACTGCACTAGAAGTCCCCAAGTTGAGTCGACTCAATACTTCATTAGTCCCAGATGTATCTGCACTAGAAGTTCCCAAATTGAGTAGACTTGATGCTCCATTAGTCCTGAATGTCACTGCACTAGACGTTCCCCAGTTTAAAAGACTTGGTGCTCCATTAGTCCAGAATGTCACTGCACTAGAATTTCCCAAGTTGAGTAGACTTGAAGCTTCATAGTCCAGAATGTCACTGCACTAGAAGTCCCCAAGTTGAGTAGACTTGAAGCTTCATAGTCCAGAATGTCACTGCACTAGAAGTTCCCAAGTTGAGTAGTCATGATGCTCCATTAGTCCAGAATGTCACTGCACTAGAATTTCCCAAGTTGAGTAGACTTGAAGCTTCATAGTCCAGAATGTCACTGCACTAGAAGTTCCCAAGTTGAGTAGTCATGATGCTCCATTAGTCCAGAATGTCACTGCACTAGAAGTCCCCAAGTTGAGTCGACTCAATACTTCATTAGTCCCAGATGTATCTGCACTAGAAGTTCCCAAATTGAGTAGACTTGATGCTCCATTAGTCCTGAATATCACTGCAATAGAAGTTCCCAAGTTGAGTAGTTTTGAAGCTTCATTAGTCCAGAATATCACTGCACTAGAAGTTCCCAAATTGAGTAAACTTGAAGCTCCATTATTCCAGATTATCAATGCACTAGAAGTTCCCAAGTTGAGTAGACTTGATGCTCCAATAGTCCAGAATGTCACTGCAATAAAAGATCCCAAGTTGAGAAGACTTGAAGCTTCACAGTTCGGAATGTCACTGCACTAGAAGTTCAAACGTTGAGTAGACTTGAAGCATCATTAGTCCAGAATGTCACTGCACTAAAAACTCCCAAGTTGAGTAGATTTGATGCTCCATTAGTCCATAATGTCACTGCACTAGAAGTTCCCAAGTTGAGTAGACTTGAAGCTTCATTAGTCCTGAATGTCACTGCACTAGAAGTTCCCAAGTTGAGTAGACTTGATGCTCCATTAGTCCAGAATGTCACTGCACTAGAAGTTCCCAAGTTGAGAAAACTTGAAGCTTCATTAGTCCTGAATGTCACTGCACTAGAAGTTCCCAAGTTGAGAAGACTTGAAGCTTCATTAGTCCCGAATGTCACTGCACTAGAAGTTTCCAAGTTGAGTAGACTTGAAGCTTCATTAGTCCTGAATGTCACTGCACTAGAAGTTCCCAAGTTGAGAAGACTTGAAGCTTCATTAGTCCAGAATGTCACTGCACTAGAAGTTCCCAAGTTGATTAGACTTGATGCTTCATTAGTCCAGAATGTCACTGCACTAGAAGTTCCCAAGTTGAGAAGACTTGAAGCTTCATTAGTCCAGAAAGTCACTGCACTAGAAGTTCCCAAGTTGAGTAGACTTGATGCTCCATTAGTCCATAATGTCACTGCACTAGAAGTTCCCAAGTTGAGTAGACTTGAAGCTTCATTAGTCCTGAATGTCACTGCACTAGAAGTTCCCAAGTTGAGTAGACTTGATGCTCCATTAGTCCAGAATGTCACTGCACTAGAAGTTCCCAAGTTGAGAAAACTTGAAGCTTCATTAGTCCTGAATGTCACTGCACTAGAAGTTCCCAAGTTGAGAAGACTTGAAGCTTCATTAGTCCCGAATGTCACTGCACTAGAAGTTTCCAAGTTGAGTAGACTTGAAGCTTCATTAGTCCTGAATGTCACTGCACTAGAAGTTCCCAAGTTGAGAAGACTTGAAGCTTCATTAGTCCAGAATGTCACTGCACTAGAAGTTCCCAAGTTGATTAGACTTGATGCTTCATTAGTCCAGAATGTCACTGCACTAGAAGTTCCCAAGTTGAGAAGACTTGAAGCTTCATTAGTCCAGAAAGTCACTGCACTAGAAGTTCCCAAGTTGAGTAGACTTGATGCTCCATTAGTCCATAATGTCACTGCACTAGAAGTTCCCAAGTTGAGTAGACTTGAAGCTTCATTAGTCCTGAATGTCACTGCACTAGAAGTTCCCAAGTTGAGTAGACTTGATGCTCCATTAGTCCAGAATGTCACTGCACTAGAAGTTCCCAAGTTGAGAAAACTTGAAGCTTCATTAGTCCTGAATGTCACTGCACTAGAAGTTCCCAAGTTGAGAAGACTTGAAGCTTCATTAGTCCAGAATGTCACTGCACTAGAAGTTCCCAAGTTGATTAGACTTGATGCTTCATTAGTCCAGAATGTCACTGCACTAGAAGTTCCCAAGTTGAGAAGACTTGAAGCTTCATTAGTCCAGAAAGTCACTGCACTAGAAGTTCCCAAGTTGAGTAGACTTGATGCTCCATTAGTCCATAATGTCACTGCACTAGAAGTTCCCAAGTTGAGTAGACTTGAAGCTTCATTAGTCCTGAATGTCACTGCACTAGAAGTTCCCAAGTTGAGTAGACTTGATGCTCCATTAGTCCAGAATGTCACTGCACTAGAAGTTCCCAAGTTGAGAAAACTTGAAGCTTCATTAGTCCTGAATGTCACTGCACTAGAAGTTCCCAAGTTGAGAAGACTTGAAGCTTCATTAGTCCCGAATGTCACTGCACTAGAAGTTTCCAAGTTGAGTAGACTTGAAGCTTCATTAGTCCTGAATGTCACTGCACTAGAAGTTCCCAAGTTGAGAAGACTTGAAGCTTCATTAGTCCAGAATGTCACTGCACTAGAAGTTCCCAAGTTGATTAGACTTGATGCTTCATTAGTCCAGAATGTCACTGCACTAGAAGTTCCCAAGTTGAGAAGACTTGAAGCTTCATTAGTCCAGAAAGTCACTGCACTAGAAGTTCCCAAGTTGAGTAGACTTGATGCTCCATTAGTCCAGAATGTCACTGCACTAGAAGTTCCCAAGTTGAGAAAACTTGATGCTCCATTAGTCCATAAAGTCACTGCACTAGAAGTTCCCAAGTTGAGAAGACTTGAAGCTTCATTAGTCCAGAATGTCACTGCACTAGAAGTTCCCAAGTTGAGTAGACTTGATGCTTCATTAGTCCTGAATGTCACTGCACTAGAAGTTCCCAAGTTGAGAAGACTTGATGCTCCATTAGTCCATAATGTCACTGCACTAGAAGTTTCCAAGTTGAGTAGACTTGAAGCTTCATTAGTCCTGAATATCACTGCACTAGAAGTTCCCAAGTTGAGTAGACTTGATGCTCCATTAGTCCAGAATGTCACTGCACTAGAAGTTCCCAAGTTGAGTAGACTTGATGCTCCATTAGTCCAGAATATCACTGCACTAAAAGTTCCCAAGTTGAGAAGACTTGAAGCTTCACAGTCCGGAATGTAACTGTACTAGAAATTCCACAAGTTAGGTAGGCTTGAAGCTTCATTAGTCCAAAATGTCACTGCACTAAAAGTTCCCAAGTTGAGTAGATTTGATGCTCTATTAGTCCATAATGTCACTGCACTAGAAGTTCCCAAGTTGAGTAGACTTGATGCTCCATTAGTCTAGAATATCACTGCACTAGAAGTTCCCAAGTTAAGTAGACTTGATGCGTATTAGTCTGAAATGTCACTGCACTAAAAGATCCCAAGTTAAGTAGACTTGAAGCTTCATTAGTCCAGAATGTCACTGCACTAAAAGTTCCCAAGTTGAGTAGACTTGAAGCTTCACAGTCCGTAATGTCACTGTACTAGAAATTCCCAAGTTAGGTAGACTTGAAGCTTCATTAGTCCAGAATGTTACTGCACTAACAGTTCCCAAGTTGAGAAGACTTGAAGCTTCATTAGTCCAGAATGTCACTGCACTAGAAGTTCCCAAGTTGAGTAGACTTGAAGCTTCATTAGTCCAGAATGTCACTGCACTAGAAGTTCCCAATTGGAGTAGACTTGAAGCTCCATTAGTCCAGAATGTCACTGCGCTAGAAGTTCCCAATTGGAGTAGACTTGAAGCTTCATTGTCCGGAATGTCACTATACTACAAGTTCCCAAGTTGAGAAGACTTGAAGCTTCACAGTCCAGAATGTCACTGCACTAGAAGTTCCCAAGTTGAGTAGATTTGATGCTCCATTAGTCCTGAATGTCACTTCACTAGAAGTTCCTAAGTTGAGTAAACTTGAAGCTTCATAGTCCGGAATGTCATTGCACTACTAGTTCCCAAGTTGAGTAGACTTGATGCTCTATTAGCCCAGAATGTCACTGCACAAGAAGTTCCCAAGTTGAGTAAACTTGACATTCCATTAGTCCAGAATGGCACCCCACCAGATGCTCCCAAGTTGAGTATACTTAACACTTAACTAGTTTACCATGTCACTACACTAAATGCTACACTAATAGTAAACCACTATTTTCTTTCTCTAAAACTACCTAATACAATGATGTTTTTTGTTATAAATGTACTCTAATATTATTCTAATGAAACCTGATGCAGAACTAATGTTATTGTCCTAAATCTACCTAATCTAATTATTCTTTTATTTATAAATGTACTCTAACTGTATACTAGATAATTCTGATGCAGAATCCACTGTCTTCTTTCCCTAATACTACCTAATGTAATCAAATACATTTTATATCCTTTGTGTAACATATTCGTCTCAAACTGTCTAAACTAAAAGTTTCTTATTAAATTTTGCAGAAATTGTTATTCATAATGTTCAACTAAATACTAGAACATGTGTAATTATATGTACACATGTTTATTTACATACTGTTATTATTTATGAATAATAATTACTGAACATAATTGTAAAAACTTCAGGCTTCTCAAAGACTAATATTATTTATTATGTATCTGTTATTTTTAACTGATTATTTTTTGTATGTAAACGTTTTAGATTTATTAAAACTTACTTTTGAATTGTTATATAAAATTCTGTTTGGATTGTTGTACATGAAATGTGAGCAAGACTTACAACTAGAGTTTATTCTAAAAGTACATGCCAGCTAACCATGTAGGGATTTCCTTATACATCTTCGCATTAATTTAAATCTAATTATAGAAATATTTTACTTGTCATTCATAATTTTACATCACCCAATAAATTTGACAAAAATTGTTATTTTTAATATTAATCAGAATATGCCAGTCTAAAGTTGAGTTTATATACTTGTTCTGTTTATTTAAATTAACATTTTTTTTATGTAAAGAAATAAATAATTACTTTTATGTCTAATTGAATATTTGTTTTCTATGCATAAGTTTCTTTATTTGTTGGTTTTTTATTTCATATTATAATTTCAATAGAATATTTTAATATTTTAGTCTCATTCGTAACACAAGTTTTTTATAACTACTGATACATATATGTTATTTTTTTAAAATTTGTTTTTTAAAATTATTTATTAATCCTTATATTAAAGTTTTTTAATGTTATTTCTTTTAATACAAGAGTGAACTAAACTGAGATCCATACTGAAAGCAACTTGAGTATAAAACATATACTAGTACCTGTTCTTGTAGAAGGTATATAGAATACAATAGGTTAAAACAATCCCTGACCTACTAAACTAAACCTAACAGATGACTTATAAATGGACAAAAACTGAGAAACCCTACACAACAAATATAAAAGCATCCCAATACTGCCATGCTATACTGTACAACAAGAGCAATATTCAGGCGAAAATCTCAAGAAATTATAACCTACAGACAAAAAATCTACAAATCCTACAAACATAAATACCTCCCAACACTACCTTGCTATACAACAAGACCAATATATATACCTAGATTTATTATTGCTATCCTTCTTTACCCTGAATACCACGTTTTTACCAAAGCGTTACAGTCATGATCCAGTCTGTCCAGTTAGTCTCCGTATTCAGTTTGTACCCTAAGTATTCCCAAAAAGTAACCCAGAATTGTGACAATGTTTTAACCAATTATCTTATATAGCTATATATTTCTACTGAACATTGCACAGTGTACAACACTATTTACTCTCAGTATTGGAAACACAACTTTAAGTCATCATATAGTGACAAATAAATTAACACTGGACACAAAGACGTATTGGCTAAAATTATAAACTTGTATAGGTTTTAATTTCAATTTCTGATTAATTTAATATTTGCTTTAAAAATTATATAAAAATAATAAATTTATTTGATTTAATATTTGATTTAGAAATAGTATATGCATTAAATTTTTAATATGTTTTGTGCATTAAATTTTTAACATAATAAAAATATTACTATTTATTCCTTTGAAAACTATTATGTTTTAAATTTTACATAAATAATTATATTGTTTTATTTGTGTTATAAAATTGGGTATGATAAATCAGGTGATATTAAACTTTAGTGTAAAGTTAAGATGAGAAACAATTTGAAATAAATGAGAGAAATGTAATGAAACCGAAAAAGGAGGGGTGGTGGGATAAAGGAACCGATACCGATTATAGATACTGTGCGTCAGCGGCGAACCGATCTAAGCTTCTATTCCATTACATTTCAGGAAACTCCATCACATCTTTGCATTACTGGGAAGCAGAGACAGGAGTGGTAACTTAAAACTAACTTAACATTAACTGAGGGGTGGGCTTCTCCGGATCTGAAATTTAAAAGAAATACCTGAAAATTAAAAAAAAAGAAACAGCTGAAAACATAAAGGTACCTGAAAGAGGAAGTACATATAGACCAAATGAGGCCCATGATAAAACCACCCTGGTATCTGCAGTGTTTAAATTGTTTAAGATGAAATCTTTTTGGTTTTACCCATCTTTAAAAAAGGAAACAAAATCAAACAAAGATAGTGATGGATATACTGGTTAGCTGACATGACCACTACTTGCTAACATGCACGTAAATTTCACGACAGCGAAACGCGCAATTATTTCTTTTTATAACGGACTCGGGCTTAAACTAACACTGACCTGCTGTCTGCAAGCTCTGGGCTTCAGACTACAAAAACCTGAAACAAAAGAAAAACATTTACAAGTAAGATTTGGTTTTTAAAAACTAAAAATAAATTATAAAAGTCTTTATGAAGTTTATTTAAATAAAACAATACTATTTACTGTTGCATTCCTCATTTTTTAAAATTTTATGTAGATAAAGATACATAATTTTTACCTATTTATAAGTATTAAATTGATATGTTATTGCAATAACACTAGATTAATAATAAAGTCTTGTTATAATAACTGATAAAATAATTGATATAGTATATTTGACACTATATTGCTACAATGGCAATATTGGAATAAACTGTTTCATTTAAAAAACCTTTTCCTCCAAAACATTAAAGCTTTGGTCTGTAAAGAAACAATATTTATTGGGAAAAGTTAAGTGATCTCAATATTCTAAAAAATTAAAGTGCAGTTAATTACCCCTATCAACTAAGCCTCATTTTATTTTGTGAATAAAGTCAGGAGAAATGCGGTTTAAGCTACTACTACTCAACTAATACCCACAGTTCATTCCCTTAAAAGTTTTGAGTTTAGAAGCTCTAAAGTTGTTATCATTGTTATTATTATTTAATTAGTGATTTTAATTTTTTTTTTCCGGGAAAGGCCATAAAAAAAGAGAAGTTATTAACATTTGTTGATTCCATCTTCGCGTGAGCTACTAATAATCACTAAACACTTTTAAATGTTTTAAACTTGCCTATAGTAGCATTTACTTTGATTGTTGAGGACGGCCGTTTCAGGAGATGTGTCTTTTTGTCAACTCGGACCGTAACTGATCTCAAGGTTTACGTAGGTTAGGGTAGGGGTAGGATATTTTGGTGATGTGGGTGTATTTTGTATAGGATATTTTGTATTAGGAGTTATGATGTCAAAAAGTGCGTGTGAGTTGTAATGTAATTGTGTATTGAGTATGTGTGTAGGGTGTAGTTTGAAGTGTCTGTATATTTTGTATTGTTCGGTTATGTAGCGTTGGTTATTTCTGTGTTGTTTATGAAGAATTTGTTGGTTAGATGTTAGATATTTCAATAGTATGTAATGTTTTTATATGTGTCTATTTATTTATTTCCAAGAGATTGCAGTTTTGGACTATTGATAGTAGGTAAGTCGTCTCCTATCTAGTCCAAAAATTCCTAAAACAAGCTTCAAGCAACTAACCTATATATATATAGTGAGCTTACATTATTGTAATTTTCATTCCTGATGATGTTGGTACTGGTTGCCAACGAAAAGCTTTGAATATAAATTAATAAATATTCTTGTATTTGAATAACCTATGTTGTTTTAAAATATATATATATATATATATATATATATATATATATATCACTTTCACTTATGTACTTAAACAAGAATCTTACTTGGTATTTATGCAAACGCTTTCAGAGACTAGTAAGTGCCTCCATCTTCTGGCATACTGAACGTATTTTGGACTGCGAGCTGTGTGGAATCTGCTGTTGACCTTGATGTACCGTTAACTTCTATTTTTAGTTTCACTGCACTGTGCGAGTTTTTAGCGTTTGTCTTGGGGTTTATACTGTCTATTAGATTGAATAATTTGTCGTTTTTTGATTTTATTTGTATCTGTTCGTTATTTGTATCCGTTCCAATCTAATAGACAGTATAAACCCCAAGACAAACGCTAAAAACTCGCACAGTGCTGTGAAACTAAAAATAGAAGTTAACGGTACATCAAAGTCAACAGCAGATTCCACACAGCTCGCAGTCCAAAATACGTTCAGTATGCCAGAAGATGGAGGCACTTACTAGTCTCTGAAAGCGCTCGCATAAATACCAAGTAAGATTCTTGTTTAAGTACATAAGTGAAAGTGATAAGTGTATACAAGAAAACAGTGTTGCATAATCTACAAATATATATATATATATATATATATATATTTGTAAAATATCAAATAGGTTTTCCTGTTAGAATTATTTTCAAGATTAAATAAAATACACTAATTACAGGAATTAATTTATTGAATAATACACTCAAAGCTTTTCATTGGTTGACATTACCAACATCCTCAGGAATTACTAAGAATGACAAAAGAACTCAAGTTCTTCAGTTCTTTTGTCATTCTTAGTAATTCCTGAGGATGTTGGTAATGTCAACCAACGAAAAGCTTTCAGTGTATTATTCAATAAATTAATTCCTGTAATTAGTGTATATTATTTAATCTTGAATAAATATATATATATATATATATATATATATATATATATATATATATATATATATAGGTTATGTAACTAAGAATTGTAGATTTAGCTACTATTAAGATTACCTAGCCATAATTTTGCTGCTGCAGGTTATCTGTATTGTGCACCAGTGGACAATAGTCAAGTTAGTGTGTAACGAACTTTAGAAGAGAACAGTTGTCTCCACTCCAACTGGATGTACATCAGTTATTATTTGTTAAGCCTAATTTTGTAATAATTTCAACTTCAAGTTATTCTAAATTTAAGAAAAGGTTTGTAAAAATAAAATCATTTTTAAAACCTTTGGTGCTTAATAAAACACGTAACTGGCGCAGTCGGTATAACACCTCGGGAAAATTAATGAATATAATAAATATAATTTCTTTTTAAACCATTTACCGAGATACTGCAACCACGATAACATTGTAGAGTGTATATCTGCAACGATATCGGAAAAAACCATAGAGCAAATATCTACAAGAAGAAAAAAGCATCACTTAAAATGTAAAGTGAAAGTGCTATTTGTTCAGTGAAAAATAAGCGTTATTTTGGATTATACTATAAGTAAATCCTAGAAAATATTATTGAGTAAAAGATTGTTATATTTTCACTGTATATTTTAATTTTAAATTTTTTGTTTTGAAATTAAATATAAAAGAAATATGGCTACTCCAACTCTAAAGAAGGAATTCTTAGATATGATACCAGAATTTTCTGGAGAGCCTATAATGCTAAACAGATTTGTCACAATTTGTAATAAAATAATAACTAAATTCTTTGTTGCTAATAATCCGGATGACTTTCAAAATAAATATTTGATGTCCTCAATTTTAGTAAAACTAAAGTGACAAGCTTTAGAGTTAGTTGTAAGTTCAAACAGTTATAACTGGTTAGATGTTAAGAAAATTCTTTTAACTAGTTTCCTAGATATAAGAGATTGTTTTACATACAATCTTGAAATGGCAGAGCTAAAACAAGAAGTAAGTGAATCTCCTTTTAAATTTTATGAAAGGATACAACAATTATTAAATTTACAAATAGCATATTTTATCAATAAAGAACCAGTTAAAGCTGTTGATACAATGTGTGATTATGTTCAAAAATTAGCATTAGGAGTTTTGTTAAGAGGTCTTCAAGAACCACTAGGGTCTTTAATGAGAACTAAAAACTCCACAACACTAGCAGAAGCTAACTAATATGCTAACTAACGATTTTCAGTTTAAAAATAATAAAATGTTTGCACAACCGAACAAACAATCAGTTTTTCAGAAAGGTCAAAATACGTAATACTGTAAGAAAACAATTTAACCCAGAGACTAATTATCACCAAATACCATAACAAACTTACCAACAGCCAAATCCTTTCTATAAATCATCTTTTGCTAGCCATGGCCAACCTCAAAGAGGACAATTAATGAATAATAGTAAACCTCATTACCCTCAGAATAAGAGTTATCAACCTACCCCTATGAGCATATCCAGTAGACAGACAGACAAACCTTCTAGACAAAATACTAAACTTGATCAAATGATGAGGCAAGGAACAGAAGACGGCGAATATTCAATGTACCAAATTAACGAACAAGAAACATTCGCTTCTGACGAAAATTCCGAAATGACGAGTATTTCGCTGAGCACCAAAACTTACCTGAAGACTGTGATGAAAATGAAGAGACCATCCAAACCGATCAAAATATTTTTTTAGGGTGTACAAGACTCAGAGCCAATTTTCCATAATGAATTTGCAGAGTAAAAATAATGAATTACCTTGGTACTCATACATGATGCAAATCCTAAATTAAAAATATTAATTGATACAGGTAGTACTCGATCGTTTATAAAAAAATCACTAGGTTGGAAAAATTTTAAAACGTGTAAGAAAAGAGCCGTTTGAAGTAACCACTGCACTTCAAAGGAAGACTTTTGCTGCAAAATACCCCTGTTTTCTAAAAAGGCAATTAAATTTTTCTTATTTGATTTTCATCAGTGTTTCGACCTATTATTGGATCTGGATAACATAAAAGATTTAGGAATAAAATTAGATTTTGTAAACAATAAACTACTACTTTGTGGTAAAGAAATCCCTATACATTATTTTAACACAGAAGAACCAAACAATAATAATACAACTGCTGTTGAAAATAAAACTACATGTTGTTTAATTAAAGCCCGTACTAAACAAACCATTAAGGTAAACATTCTTAATATGAGCAATGGGAGAGGAATGTTACTCTATAAAATACAAGACGGAATAGAAATACCACAATGTATAGTAAAAGTCGAAAATGAAGCAAGTTATTGCCCAGTAGTATATAACACAACGGCTGATAAACGTATAGAGATCAAAGCAATCAACGTAGAATCGCTAAGTGATTTTAAAATTTATAATTTAAACAGTAATCCAGTAATTGCTACAAATTTTAACACGTTAAGTCACAAATATAATGAATTGAACTTTACGAAAATTAGAACAGATCACATGAATAACGAAGAGAAACGAGAAATATTAAAATTAATTTATGAATATTCTGATTTAATCCTCCAAGATAATAATTGTTTGACATTTACTAATCAAGTTAAATACGTAATTAGGACAACTGACGAAATCCCTGTTTATACCAGAAACTATAGACATCCAGAAATTTATCGAAAGGAAATAGATAAACAGATTCAAGAAATGCTTGCTCAAAAAATTATTCAACCCTCTTTCTCACCTTGAAATTCACCTGATGGATTGTTCCCAAAAAAGCAGATACTTCAAATAAACAAAGTTTCAGGTTAGTGATTGACTTTAGAGGATTAAATGTGAAACTATTGAAGATAAATTTCCGCTTCCAAACATAACCAACATATTGGACAAATTAGGAAGATCCCAATATTTTAGTACACTTGATCTTGCTTCAGGCTTCACCAGGTGGAGATGCACCCGGACAGTATAGATAAGACAGCCTTTTCAACAGAAACTGGACACTAAGAATTTCTGAGAATGCCGTTTGGACTAAAGAACAGCCCACCTACATTCCAAAGGATAATTAACAATGTGTTATGAGGCATACAGAATGAAACATGTTTAGTTTATCTTGATGACATCATCACATTTTCCACCAGTTTGCAAGAGCACCTGCTAAGATTAGAAGAAGTTTTTGATAGACTAAGAAAATCTATCTTTAAGCTACAGTTGGAAAAATGGAATTTTTGAGAAAGGAAATTGCTTATTTAGGACACATAGTTACACCGAACGGAATAAAACCCTATGCCCAAAAAATAAGAGCAATCAAGAACTATCCAATACCAAAGACTACTAAAGAAATTAAAGGATTTTTAGGACTATTAGGATATTACTGAAAATTCCTTAAAAACTTCACAAAAATAACACAACCTTTTACTAACTGTTTGAAAAAAATGCAAAAATTAATATTAATAATCCCGACTCTATAGACTGTTTTGAAACATGTAAAAATATTTTGACTAACGAACCACTTTTGCAATACTCGGACTTTGAAGAAGAATTATTCTAACAACAGGCGCAAGCAATTATGCAATATAAGCAATTTTAAGTCAAGATAAAAACGGAAAGGACCATCCTATAGCTTACGCCAGAAAAACTTTGAATGACAGTGAAATTAGATATTTTGCAATTGAGAAAGAACTATTAGCAATTGTATGTGCAACAAAACATTTCAGGCCTTATTTAATTGGATGAAAATTCAAAATTTATTCAGATCATAAACTTTTACAATAATTATTTTCTGTTAAAGAACCAAATTCCAAGCTTCTGAGATGGAGATTAAAGCTAGAAGAATATGATTATGAATTAAAATATAAGAAAAGTAAATTAAACCAAAACCCAGATGCCCTTTCAAGAATACAATTAAACATCACCGACAAAAGGTCAATAAACTCTCAACATTCTGTAGATGACGAGTTGCAAATGCCTTCGGCTGACTTAGTTCGATGTTACTTCTCGGAATTGGATGATAGCCAGTCTATGATAGTCACTGATATGGAAGAAGATGATGCCGCTAATCACGAAGATATCAATGAAGAAAGCAACCAAACAGTTCACTCCAATTTTGAAGGAAACACTCAGACAGAAATACCAATTTCCGACGAGCTTGTAAACTTTGGCAAAAATCAAATATTTTTATCTCTAGTAAAGTATCAACCTAAAAAAGTGAAAATAATAACATTATTTGAAATTTCGAAAATGGAATTAATAGTTGAAATATCAGAAAATAATCTAAATAATGACATAGTTAACTTTATAAAATCATATTTGGCACCTAAAGTAAAATATAACCTATATTTTGAAGATGACTTTTATGAGAGATTTGCATCATGTATAGCCAAAAACTTTGAACAGTCTGAACTCAATTTAGTTAAATGTAACAATATATTATTGGATTTAACTTCTGAAGATGAAATGCTGGAAATAATAAACAACTATCACATTAGCAAAACTAATCATCCCGGAATACAAGAAACTTATTAACAAATTAAACATAGATATTACTGGCCCAACATAAAAGGACACATTCAAAATTTTATCAACCAATGTGAAATATGTCGAAAAAATTAATACGGCAGAACCCCTTTAAAACCAGAAATGAATCTTACACCCACACCAACAAAGCCTTTGCAAGTAGTGCACATTGATAGCATATCACTAGGAAAAATGCTTTGTAAGTATAGTAGATGCCTTCTCGCGTTATGGACTGATGTATCATGTGGGCGGTGCACAAACAACAGAGCTTGCTTATAAGCTACTAGATTACTTCGGATGCTATGGTGTACCTGCAGGTATTATATCAGACAATGGCACGGAATTTAACAATAGAGTGGTAAAAGAAATATTGGATCTGCATAAATTAAAATACATTTTATAAGTACACAAAACACCCAATCAAATGGATTATGTGAAAGATTTCATTCCACGATAATAGAACACATAAGACTTAAATAATCAAAACGAGTTCAAAAAGTATGTTCGAGTTAGCGCTCGAAGTTTCAATTTGCTTTGACCTACCTAACAGCTGTACCGTGACGTATTGGTCACGTGATCTCTGACCCGCTAATCGATATCCGAAAACTATTGATTTTCTTGGATGAACTCTATGCACCCCCACTCCCTTCTTATTTTCTACGTTAATTTCCGCTTCAACACAAAGTAGAATCGTTCTGACCCTCGAATAGTGCAGTCCTACGTTAAACCTCGTAGCCTATTCCGCATGGCTTTTGTTTCAGACAATTTAAAGTACCGCTTTCGTTCGTTAATTGTGCTTAAGGTGCGGACCGCGTTAATGAACTTTTAATGAACATTTTAACTGTATATTTTCGCCGTGTTAGTAAAAGTGTCGCCCGATTTCGCCGGTTGCGCAATCTTAGTGCGTGTACTCGCGGCAATAAACTAAGTGCTTTGTAAGCTTAACTTTTACGTTTACTCATATTTCAATTGAGTTTTTTTAGTTGCGTGATCGCCTTCAAGAATTCTACGCTGCCTGAGACGACCACAGTACTGTGGAGACTTCACCTCGATTCCAACGTCGCATCACTTCTTACCTATGGTAAGTGCGTAGTTAAGGAATATGAACAATTTATAATTTATTTGTATTAAATTCAGTGTCGTTGCGTTTTTAGTGTTAAATGACTCTATTTTGCTTAGAACAGTGCTTAAGCTTGCTATGTTAAATATTAACGTAAATTACGCAATCCAGAGTAACCTTGTTAACAATAGGGCTTACAGCACCTCGTGGTTTTAATTCTAACTTTTAATCTGCGGATTAAACATTGGTCCCCACTGGGCCGGATTATTTGAATTATTTCAGTGACCTAGGGTTTTTCTTTAAATTTCACGATAATTGTATTAGTGACCACGTGGTTCCTTTGTAACCAAATTAAACATTTGTTGAGTTATTTCAGCGATAAAAATTTATAAATTTTTAAAATTTTTAAAGCTGTGACTAACGTAAGCATGTGCTTACCGCGACGTGGAGAAATGTGCGTCACATCGATACAGGAAAATGGTAACGATAATTACCGGTGCCACATTGCGCAATAAGCCACGTGGCTCATAGTTGCACGATTACGAGCAAGGAAGTGTTTATGCTTGGTACGACTTACAAATTTTATATAGTCCACTTTATTATCGCGTTTGAACTTATAGTGAGGTTTTTTAATTTCAATTGTTTGTGGTTTTGAAATTTATTAAAATGGAAATTAATACGGAGTATTATTTGTCTAAATTGAGAGATATTGTAGGCGAGCTGGAACAAGTGAAAAATGTGCTTAACGATAAAGAAATACCAGAAGGCCTCGCACGGGAAATTCGACGAATTCAATCTAATTTTATCGAAACTTATGAGATATTAGAGAAAACGTTCGCCAGTCAAGTTGCCGATCTTGCTGAAAATGCCTTTAAAATTAAAAAGCAATTTCAGGACACGTATTTGCCAATGTTGGCTAAATATCCGAACATTATTAAGACCGAGGTGAAGTTAACCTCGCAGGTCAACCCCGGCACAAGTTCGCCTCACTTACCTAACCTTACAATGCCTAGCTTTTCAGGCAATAGTAATGAATGGATTGACTTTATAACAATGTTTGACTCAATGGTGCATTGCAATAGCAATATTAATGCCATACAGAAATTTCAGTATTTGAAGTCAGCGCTTAAAGGAGACGCTTTAGCCATCGTTACGGGACTTACAATATCTGAGCATAATTATGATATCGCATATCAAGCCTTACGCAATCGTTATGCTAACCCTCGCCGTTTAGCCGATCATTATTTTCAAATCATTAAAGACTTTAAGCCTATTAAGAACGCGTCTCAGAGTGAACTTAATCGATTTTTAACCGCACATTCAAATGCCGTGTGCGCACTAAAGGCTGTCCAGTTAGACGACTTAGCGGACTTCTTACTTTTTCAAATGTCTGTTGGTAACTTAGATGCACAGACTCGACTTAACTTTGAAACCAGATTGGGAACAAATCAAATGCCCACGTACAGACTTTTAAATGATTTCGTCACTGAGCAGGCTAGAGCAATGGAGTTGCTCAATCAACCCTCTGCCGCGACTGCAGTTAACTCAAGATTAGGTCAGCAACCTCGAGTGATGGTCTCTGCGTTGAATGACTCAAATAACAGCGGTGCCCCTAATTTAAATATTGACCATGTCGAAGCTAACCTCGAAGCTGAACATAGTCCAACGGTCCAGCCGTCGACGTCTTATGTTAGTACGGCTACGTCTCAAATGCTACCACGCACTTATGCGCCCAGACCTATGATGCAAAGCCCCATACGGCCGTCTGCAGGAGGGAGACAAGGAAATGTGCCGCCAATTATGAACGCGCCTAGGCTTTCAGTTTTCCGACATCGGTTGCCACCGCTTCACATGGCTCAAGCCAACATATCAACCACTCATACTGGGATGTGTTATTATTGCGGCTCAAACCATAATGTTTTTAATTGCCAGTCGTTTCTGGAATTAACTGTGTCCGAACGTAAAAGTGCCATTGTAAAATTACGACGTTGTTTTAACTGTCTTGGATCACACTTTCAGTCCAAATGTAAATCTATGAAACAGTGTAAACATTGTGGAGAGTCACACCACACATTGTTACACGACAACTCTCCTGCACAACAATGACTAGTTTCACCGCGACACCCTCGTTCAACAGCCAGACCCGACCTCGCTACTCAATCGCTACCGCATGCTCTTTCTTGTAATATTGAAACTTCTCTCGCCCTGTTAGGCACCGCGCAGGTCATCATTCAGGACCAATTTGGCCGACCGCTTCCATTTAGAGCACTTATAGATCCAGGCAGTCAAATCTCTGTCATAACTAAGCATGCGAGCACTCTGTTGAATTTACCCGCTTGGAAATCAAATCTTTCTTTGATTGGTGTCGCAGCCAAGACAACCCGCATTCATGAGTACGTCACTTTGCTTATTTTCTCGAGACATGACCCAGGTGTCATGCTCACCGCAGAAGCCGCTGTGCTTCCCCGCATTACTGACCCGCTTCCATCTACCGCTTTGGCGCCTTGCATACGCGCTCAATATCAGCACTTACCGCTGGCTGACCCTCAGTTCGACACCCCTTCCGGTGTTGACATCATTCTAGGTGCTGACATTTTCACACAGATACTTGTGAACGGACCTTGTAATATTATCCACGGACAACCCTCGGCACTCAACACCAGGTTAGGTTGGGTCATCATGGGTCCCATACCTTATAGCATGCCTCAGCAGCCACGTGTATTCATCACTACTCTGAAGTCAATCGATGACAACATTAGACGCTTTTGGGAAGTTGAGGAAGTCGCACCAGCAAATCACCTCAGCCCTGAAGATCAACTGTGTGAGGAACTGTTCGCAACCACTACTGATCGTGACGCAACGGGAAGATACATCGTAGCACTTCCATTTAAGCCGGAAGCTATCTCGCTTAAGTCTAACCGTAACACTGTTCTTGCGAGTTATCATGCGTTAGAAAGACGTTTAAGCCGCCAGCCTGAGGTAGCCATACAATATCATCAGTTTATGGCCGAGTATATCGCTCTCGGGCACATGTACCCTGCCCTCAAGGCTTCTGACTATCTTATTCCGCACCATTGCGTATTTAAGACCACCAGCTCTACTACTAAGCTTAGAGTGGTATTTAACGCGTCATCACCCGATTGCCACGCAAACACTCTGAATCAGCAAATGTTATCCGGTCCTAAACTGCAAAAGGACTTGGCTAATTTAATCATCTCTTTCCGGTTATATACCTACGCTGTCTGCACCGACATCAAGATGATGTACCGTCAAATTTTGGTCCGACCTGAGGATCGTTCTTACCAACACATACTTTACCGTGCTTCACCTCAATCTCCGTTAACTGAGTATGAACTTGCTACGGTCACCTATGGCCTAACCCCTTCCGCTTACTTAGCTTTGCGAACGCTTGAACAACTAGTAAAGGATGAAGGAACCCGCTATCCTACAGCCTCCGAAGCAATCCTTCATCAGACCTACGTAGATGACGTCGTCGCTGGAGCCGACACGCCTGAGGCCGCTAAGACGCTAATACAAGAACTTATTGACATTTTCGCTCGCGCCGGCCTGGAACTCAGAAAATGGTCGTCGAATGAACCCTCGCTACTCGCAACGCTACCTTCCTCTCACTTGGAAAATCCGCTGTTGTTTCAGGACGAATCCGCTGCAATTAAAATATTGGGTTTGCAATGGAACCCCTCGTCAGACTCGTTCTCATATCAAACTCAAACTTTCACGCTGGTGCCTACCAAACGCACCATCTTATCCTACGTCGCTCGCACTTTTGACCCGCTTGGCTTCTTAACGCCTATTACCTTTTGGATTAAGGCTTTTCTTAAACGCTTGTGGTTGGAGAAACTGGACTGGGACCAGCCTCTGTCAACCCCTCTACTCGATCAATGGGACAGCTTCCTTGTCCATTTCGCTTGTTTGTCCGATATTCAAATTCCTCGCCATGTAGGCACGCGATCAGCCAGTCATCGCATCGTTGGGTTTTGTGATGGTTCCGAGGCAGGCTATGCTGCTTCTATCTATTTGAGATCTGAGCTTAACGGGTCCGTCAACGTCAGCCTGTTGAAAGCTAAAAGTAAGGTAGCCCCTGTTAAATTACTTACCATACCTCGTTTGGCACTTTGCGGCGCACTACTGCTAGCTAAGTTATACAAATCAATTCAACCAGCTCTTAATTTCATTCCAATCGCTAACACTCTCTTCTTTACTGATTCTGAGATAGTACTTCATTGGGTTCAGACCCCGCCTCATCAATTGAAAACTTTCGTAGCTAACCGCATCACTGAGATTGTGTCAATCACCTCCATGGATCATTGGTTTCATGTCTCGACTCTTGATAACCCCGCAGACGTCGCGTCTCGCGGTTGTTTGCCTGATCAACTTGCTACACACCCGCTCTGGTGGCATGGACCTCCTTGGTTAATACATTGTCCTACCACTTGGAATCTGTCTAGGCCTAAAGGCACTAACCCGGATCAGACGGAAACAAAGGTTGAGGCTAAGGTTAATTGTACCGCTGTGCAAGAGCCCAACCGTCTTATGGAAATCATTGAACAGCATTCGAGCTTAACTACTCTTCATCATGTCTTCGCGTACGTATTACGATTCATCGACCACTGTCGCAACAAGAGCCTGGCGATCGGCCATCATCACAACACACGCTATAAGGCCAAAGCAGCCTCAGTTAAACCTACGCTACGACCGCTGTCAGTACAGGAGTTGGATAACGCAAAAGCTGTATGCGTTAAGCTGGTACAAACCTCTGGCTTCAGTGAAGCTCTGCAAAAGCTTCAAGCTGGTAAACGCGTCAACGACCATTTACGCAACCTAACACCATTCATCGACGCCCATGGTCTACTCAGGGTGGGCGGTAGACTTGATCATTCGTCTCTTAGTTACGATTCTAAACACCCGCTTCTGTTACCAAAGCGCCATCATTACGTTGACCTCATCTGTGACCATTATCACAAGCTGGCCTTGCATTCTGGACCGCGTACCACCCAAGCCTTGATCAACAGTGAATTTTGGGTCATAGCTCTGCGATCATTACTTCGCCAACGCATCCATGCGTGTATTCGATGTTTCCGCATGCAAACTAAACCACGCCAGCCCATGATGGCACCTTTGCCCTCATCAAGAGTTACGCCGTCTCCACCTTTCTATAGAGTCGGAGTAGATTTCGCTGGACCTTTTGACACAAAGGCCAACCATTTGCGCACCTCCAAGCTATTGAAAGCTTACCTCTGCTTATTTGTATGTATGACCACTAAAGCAGTTCATTTGGAATTGGTGACCGACTTATCTACTGACGCCTTCCTCGCCGCATTACACCGCTTCACCGCTAGACGAGGTTTACCTTCAGAAATTTATTCCGATAACGGCACGAATTTTACTGGCGCTGCTAACCGACTTAACGATGTCTACAAGTTTCTGGACCGCTCTAGCTCACTTATTGAACGCAAGCTAGCTGACCAACGCATCAGTTGGCATTTCAACCCTCCGGCTGCCCCTCATTTTGGAGGACTTTGGGAAGCCGCTGTCAAATCCGCTAAGTTGTTATTGCGACGCACTGTAGGCAACACCACCCTCACCGCTGAAGAGCTATCTACTCTGTTCATCCGGATAGAAGCCATTTTGAACAGTCGTCCTATTTTCGAAGTTTCGCCAGACCCCAGTGAAGGAGCGTCCTTTCTCACTCCTGGACACTTTCTGATTGGCCGTCCACTACTGTCACTTCCCGAAGAATGTTATACTGAGCCTCCGCTTAAATCTCGATGGTCTATGCTCCAACAGATGTCCAACCGCTTCTGGAAAATTTGGTCCACTCAGTATCTACACACTCAGATTCAACGGCACAAGTGGAATAAGGACTCGACGCCACTCAAGGAAAATCAACTCGTCTTCATAACCGGAGAACACTCAAGCCCCCTTCATTGGCCTATGGGAAGGATCATCAGTCTGCATCCTGGAAAAGACCACGTCTCTAGAGTAGCCACGATCCAGACCGCTCACGGACAGCTGAGGCGACCGGTCAACAAGCTTGTCGGCTTTCCGCTTCATCCTTAGTTTTTTCACCGCTTTTCTACAGCTTCTTTCTTTGGCGCTCTTGCCCCTGTTGTTTCTTTTGGTTTTCTTCGTTTTCCCTACCACTTTCTTCTTCGGCACCCTCGGGTCCCGGTGCTTTATGGTTCTTCGCCCCCCACCCACCTGGCGGATTAAAAACATTCGTTTTGGTGGGCGGTATGTTCGAGTTAGCGCTCGAAGTTTCAATTTGCTTTGACCTACCTAACAGCTGTACCGTGACGTATTGGTCACGTGATCTCTGACCCGCTAATCGATATCCGAAAACTATTGATTTTCTTGGATGAACTCTATGCACCCCCACTCCCTTCTTATTTTCTACGTTAATTTCCGCTTCAACACAAAGTAGAATCGTTCTGACCCTCGAATAGTGCAGTCCTACGTTAAACCTCGTAGCCTATTCCGCATGGCTTTTGTTTCAGACAATTTAAAGTACCGCTTTCGTTCGTTAATTGTGCTTAAGGTGCGGACCGCGTTAATGAACTTTTAATGAACATTTTAACTGTATATTTTCGCCGTGTTAGTAAAAGTGTCGCCCGATTTCGCCGGTTGCGCAATCTTAGTGCGTGTACTCGCGGCAATAAACTAAGTGCTTTGTAAGCTTAACTTTTACGTTTACTCATATTTCAATTGAGTTTTTTTAGTTGCGTGATCGCCTTCAAGAATTCTACGCTGCCTGAGACGACCACAGTACTGTGGAGACTTCACCTCGATTCCAACGTCGCATCACTTCTTACCTATGGTAAGTGCGTAGTTAAGGAATATGAACAATTTATAATTTATTTGTATTAAATTCAGTGTCGTTGCGTTTTTAGTGTTAAATGACTCTATTTTGCTTAGAACAGTGCTTAAGCTTGCTATGTTAAATATTAACGTAAATTACGCAATCCAGAGTAACCTTGTTAACAATAGGGCTTACAGCACCTCGTGGTTTTAATTCTAACTTTTAATCTGCGGATTAAACAAAGTACAATATAATTAAGAAAGTAAAATATGTGATAATAGCATACATTCAGTTACTAAATTAACGCCATATGAAGTTTTATTTGGTGACATAAACTCGAACGCCCTACGGGATGTAGATGTAGAAAACCAATTTTCAAATGATTACGTTTTAAGCCATAGAGAAAAAACAAAAACACTGTACGAAAACATTAGAAATGCCAATCAAAAAATTTAAAAAAATATTTTGGAAGAAAGGAATATAAACAAGGAATTACTTCCAGAAATACCAACTGAAGTTTATGTAAAGAGAATTCAAAAACAGGGCAAGAAGAAATATGTTCTGTTAATAGGGAAAGGAAAACAGGTAGAATAAAGCCTAGACACCATTACACAGAGAAAAAATACATTTATCAAAAATTAAAAGACCTAGGAAGATAAGAAACATAACTAATGATCAAAATTCTTTTCCAGGTTCCTCCGTTCGTCCTTAGCACAGCCAAATTAGAATCTTTGTACCATAACTTTGCCCATTTTACATAGGAAAACACTTTTATTTTAGCGTAGGAAAGCTCATTATACATTTAAATGACATTCATTCCTATTATTATGATGTACTACAAAATTTTGAAATTAACTGTGGCAATTGTAACGGTAGCCAAGATGGTAATCAATATGTAACAGATAATGGTCATAAAATTAGAGAATATGATTAAAGTTAATTGTAAATGAATTCTGAAAAAATTGTATAGTTTATAAACTTACCTATTTTTGAAAATACATATTTTAAATTGTATAAATTGAACCCTACAAAAAAATATGAATAAGTTTATGTAACAATAATACCAACAGTAAGGTACATGTTAGTAATTAATTCTGTAATTTTATGTTTAGACAGTGATTGTAGTGGTAGAATGAATTCCAAATACTTTTGCTAATTTGGCCTTTTAACGCACCACCAATTAGAATGTGAAACGTCCATCATTAAAAAAATTAACGCCAACTGCGAGTATACTGCATTGGAAGTCAGGACAACATAATCAACTGGATCCCAGAAATCAACCATTACCTGGCGACGTTCCCCAATAAAGAGGACTAAACTTCGCCACCTCCCGAAGTTTTATTTAGAGATAAAGTAGTTATGTAACTGAGTATTGTAGATTTAGCTACTATTAAGACGGCCTAGTCATAATTTTGTTGATGCAGGTTATCTGTATTGTGCACCTGTGGACAATAGTCAAGTTAGTGTGTAGTGAACTTTAGAGGAGAACAGTTGTCTCCACTCCAACTTAGTGTACATCAGTTGTTATTTGTTAAGCCTAATGTTGTAATAATTTCAACTTCAAGTTATTCTAAATTTAAGAAAAGGTTTGTAAAAATAAAATCATTTTTAAAAACCTTTGGTGCCTAATAAAACATGTAACTTATATATATATATAAATATCGCAGTATGTTTTCTTGTGTATTAATAAAGAACAAAAGTCTAAATACAAATACAAGAATTATAATTGAATTTACAATTCAAAGCTTTTCGTTGGCTAACAGTACCAACATCGTCAGGAATATTAAACAATTAAAAGTAACATATGTGCAAATTAGATCAAATAAATAGTTATGCCAAATCAATTACAATGTTGTTAAAATTTTAACAAATTGGCCAAATTAAAACTTAACTTGCCAATACGTTGGGCGTCATATTATAACTTAACTTTTGTTATAACTAAAATTATGTTTAAATGTTATTTAATTACCTTACCTATTGAAGTCACACCTTCAGGTTTATAAAAGAATTAACAATCTTATCAATTTTTCACCATCACTTGCATTTATTCTCTACAATTATTTCTACACATTATTCCTAATTTATATTAATATTGTGCAGTGACAGGCTTGATGTCTTAACTAAACTACAATAATAAAGGTTGACTTCTGAGGCTTTAGATTCTAATAGAATAACAAAAAACAGTATTAAATTTTATTCTTGCTTTCGGGGTCTCTATTATGGGAACTTGCTTTTAAATTTGAAATGGTGACTAGAATTAATTATATAAATTTTGATGAACTTAAATTTGTTTTAAACTAAAAGATATATGTCTGTTGGCTACAATTATTTCCAAATATACCTATTGTTGTGAAGAGTCCCTGGAATCCTGGCTTGTTCACTTCCGCGCTAACACTTGATACAAAAAAAACTTACTTTCTATTTCAAAAACTTTCACGTCGCACTTTACTAAATCTTACTTATATTAAAAAAAACTCTACTTAAATTAACAAAATTCTCCCTTTACAACACTTCCATCCTTGTCCCCACCAACCTGTCTTTCTCCCTCCGAGACTCTCTTCAAAACTTCCTTTAAACTCCCGATTATTTAGTTTTTATGAAATCTAATCTCTCCCACTACCACCAATACGTTCTTGTCAGTTTCCCAAAGTTCCACAATTAGTCAAACCCAACGGTACACGGTTAATTCCCCAGGCTATATCGGCCGCTGGATTTCCCATCTTAACAAGCCTTGGACCTTTGTCTATTTGCCGGACTCCACTTATAAACTTCCTGGAAAGAATAATGACCTGCTTTGGTACCTGCCTTGTCCGCACTAGAAAACTATTTGTATTTACTTTGCTAAATCCTATAGATGATTTATTTTCGCAACTAACTTAATTTAGTCTAAAGCCTCGTACTTAATCAGCTACAGCTATTATAAATAAACAATTACAATCCATTATGATGCTAACTGTGTATGTGATGGTTGTGTAACTATTTTGTAGCAAGGGTATATAATTGTTTGTTTATTAATTATAAATACGCTGTTTTTAATTACTTTTGTAATGTACCCCTCCTCCACCTCAATCTAAAGAAGACATCAGGTACTGCTCAAGTTGACAATGGTATACATACTCAAAACTATGAAACTCATTAAAAAGAAGTAAGTGCCCCTATAGATATCACATAATATTATATGTTTTAAGTGTTGACAATTTAAATGCATTATTATTCTTCATGCTTAATTATTTAGGTTTTGACAAATTTTGTATGATGCAATGTTAAATGAATTTTCATTTTATTCTTTTATGTTAGTTTATCATATTTAGAAAACAATTTAATTTGTTTCAACTGTACGGTGATAAAATTCTTTATATATATACATAGTACACACACACATATATACAGTAGAACCTCGATAAGTTGTACCCTGATAACACAGATCTCTGGATAACCCGGTATGATTTTGTAGTACAATAAGTAAGAAAAATCAAATAAGTACAGTGTATACATAAAAAGTCTATTAGCAGTAAAATTGTTAAGGACTTACAGATAAACAAAATAATGTTTTGTGCTGAAAAGACTACGGGGTCACTTAACACGAAAGTGGATCAAATATTTTAACAGCTAAAATTGACAATTTGTTTGCTAAGAAATTAATTGCAGTGGAGTTTATCTGTATATACACTATGTACATTCATATACTGTACTGTTTGATAAATATATAAGTTTTTCTGTAAGAACAATGTCTTCTTTAAATTTTCCTTTAGTTTAATATTTAATTTAATATTTGAGAAATAGTTTACAAAATGTATCGGTACCTTATTAATTAATCACCTTAACAATAGTTTATTCCTATCCGAACTTTAAATTTTGTAAATTTGTGAAAACTTACTGAGATAGAACGTTTTTGATCGCTATGTGGGGATCTTCATCAGTGTCTTCTGCTTGGAGATGTCGGGTCAAGCAGTGACGGTTTAAAGGCAGGTTTTTGATAGTATCAAAGAGTATGTGTGATTTGTATTGTGTTTGTTCATTTAATATGTTTGTACTTTGCGTTTTTGTGTGTCTGTAAATTTCATATTGTTCTAGTGTGTTGAGATGTGGTTTTATTTTTTGTTGATAATGTAGGATTTCTGGCTTATGGTAAATGTCTGTGTATTTGTGTCCTGTTTCTTTTATGTGGTTGTAAAATGCTGAGTTGGTGTTCTGTTTGTGTTCCTTGACTCTTTGTTTGAAGCTGTGACCTGTTTGCCCAATGTAGAATTTGTTGCACTTGTTGCAGTTTAATTCTTATATGCCTGGTGCTTGTAGTTTATCTTGTGTTGTTGTTGTCGTATTGTATTTTGTATTGTAAATTGTTATTAGTTTTGTATGCTATTTTGTATCCTGTATTTTGAAATTTGTGGGATATTTTATTTGATGTTCTGTTTATGTATGGTATTGTGATGTATTTGTTTTCCCTCTCTGTGTAACACTATGTTAAGTAATATTACATATTACAGCAGCCTCAGAAAACAAAATGAGATATTTTTTTTTAAATATAAAATTAAAAAAATTATAAATTATAAAATAAAATGTACTGGCTGAGATAGATATCCACATAAAACCTGATGTCGAAAGATGCACAGTAACATTGCGCAGAAGTTGAAACACTCGCGTAGTTGCTGTAATTAACCCTCTCCTTGCTTAGATGTTGACGAGTACAGATGTCTCAAGATGCAGCGAGCAAAAAGGAATATTTTAATTTTAAAGTTTTAATTATGGGAAAATATCATATATCTTTTTATTTTGTTATAAGAAATGTTACTACACTAAGACTCTACACAGGGCAAGGTTCCAAAACTCAACCAACGCCAATCCAAAATGCTGAATGTTGAGAACTGATAGAAGAGCCATATTCTACCTCATGTTATAGTTCAGATAAGTTGTAATTTTAAACATAAAGTGATGGAAAATCACTTTAACTTTCAAACTTTAACTGGTCACGGCATAATAATACAAGTTTCTATATTTTTGAAATGCGGGAAGTGTTAATTAATTTATATGACTCAATAGCAATTTTTAAAAATGTCAAATAACTAAATTTAAATGTATTTTAATTTATGTAAAGGCAATCTCTTGTGGATCTTATGTGTCATGCCATAGTTTTAAAAAATAATGTAAACTCTTATAAAATCATAATATGTAAAACAATTTAATGCCAAACATAGAGTAGTGTAAACATTTCAGATGTAATTTTGTTTTTGTATTATATTTTGTGCAGTAAAACTTGATATATTTGAATTTAATATTTTTTGGTTAATTTATTTATTGAATGCACCATTCTTGAATTCAATTTAATTCTTGACATTGCAGGTCAAATAACTAATTATGTAATGAATAACTGCAATATTAAACTTCCTAATTCCTTAAGAATTTATATCTAAAAATGATATACATTACATTTGTTTTTTTGTATATTGTGCCATAGTTTGTCTATTATTGTGGTGTTGTATCCATTTGTGTATGCTAAATATCAAATGGTGTCTAGTTTTTTGTTTATGTTTTCTGTGGTCATTGAAACTTCTTTAAGTCTATGGAGCATGGATCTGAAGGCAGCTTGTCTGTGTTGGATAGGGTGGTTTGAGGTGTTGTGAATAAGTGTGTCTGTCGTTATGGGTTTCCTGTAAATGTTGAAGCTGTGTTTTTTTGTGTGTGGCTTTTTGTTATGGTTAAGTCGAGGTAGTTTAGGGATCAGTTAGTTTCAATCTCTGAAGCAAAGTGGAGTTTTGGGTGTATTTTATTAGTGTAGGTGGAACTTACAGACACACAAAAACGCAAAGTACAAACATATTAAACGAACAAACACAATACAAATCACACATAATCTTTGATACTATCGAAAACCTGCCTTTAAAACCGTCACCACTTTACCCGACATCTCCAAGCAGAAGACACTGATGAAGATCACCACATAGTGATCGAAAACGTTCTGTCTCAGTAAGTTTTCACAAATTTTACAAAATTAAAAGTTTGGATAATCATAAACTATTCTTATAGTGATTAATTATGATTCACAGAACGTAATGGACTACCAAAATTTGATTATTTGAGTTATTTCAGACTCACTTTGAATAATAGCTATTATATAAAGAGGTTGGTTGAATTAAAATAAGTAGTTTGATTTACCTCTGTTCATAAAGAGTGATTTGGTAAAATTGTGTGTCATTTATTTCAAATAATATAGAACAAATTAATGTTTATTGTGACAAATTTAATTGAAATCTTTTATGTTAATGTATGGTAATACATAAGTTAGTTGTAAAAACAAGTAATATAAAAAACATTTTTTTTGTAAATTCCTACTGAGGTTAACAAACAAAAATTTTATTTTAGTTGCCCTAGAGTACTATTTATGATATTATATGGTAACCATAGCAACAGTTTAAGGTTGTACAATTGATGCTTTGAAGACAAATAGATGAGGGAAAAATTCATATATATCTTTCAGAATTATATCTAGGAATTGGAAAGTTGCCACAGTGCAAACACATGTTAGACTTCAAAAAAAAATAAAGATTCTTAGTTTAAATCCGGCTGGATCCCACAAATTTTATAAGTTAATTATTGCATAAATATTTGAAAAAAACTGTATTAACATCAATTGTCATCCACTATAGGTTTTAAAAAAAATATTTGAACTTAATTGGTTGAATAACAACGTATTTTATTAACAATAGAAAATTGGGAAGAGCATGGAGGGTAGGTGCTCCGGTAGGTTCCCAAGATTCAAAACCCAACGTCCCAAGAAACAACCAAGATATTCACAACCAATACACACGCACACAAAATTATTTACTGTCACAGATACGTCGATGATATCATAACTTTATACAGAAGCAACTCCCGTCAATGCGAAAAACTCCTCACCTACACTAATAAAATACACCTAAAACTCCACTTCACTTCAGAAATTGAAACCAAACTATCCCTAAGCTTCCTCAACCTAACCATAACAAAAAGCCACACACAAAAACACAGCTTTAACATTTACAGGAAACCCATAACGACAGACACACTTATCCACAACACCTCAAATCACCCTATCCAACACAAACACGCTGCCTTCAGATCCATGCTCCATAGACTTGAAGAAGTCCCAATGACCACAGAAAACATAAACAAAGAACTAGACACAATTAAATATTTAGCATACACAAATGGATACAACACCACAATAATAGACAAACTATGGTACAAAATACAAAAAAACACTAAAATTAACACTACAGATAAGGAAAACAAACACATCACATTACCATTCATAAACAAAACAACAAGCAAAATAGCCCGCAAATTTCAAAAAATAAGATACAAAATAGCATACAAAACTAATAACAAGTTACAATACAAAATACAACACAACACCAACAACAAAGATAAACTACAAGCACCAGGCGTATACAAACTGAACTGTGACGAATGTAACAAATTCTACATTAGACAAACAGGTCACAGCTTTAAACAAAGAGTCGAGGAACACAAACAAAACACCAACTCAACATTTTACAATCACGTAAAAGAAACAGGATACAAATACAGACATTTACCATAACCTAGAAATACTACACATCAACAAAAAAAGGATCACATCTCAACACACTAGAACAATATGAAATTTACAGACACACAAAAACACAAAGTACAAACATATTAAACCAACAAACACAATACGAATCACACATGCTCTTTGATACTATTGAAAATCTACCTTTAAAACCGTCACCGCTTGACCCAACATCTCCAAGCAGAAGACCTGATGAAGATCGCCACATAGCGATCAAAAACGTTCTGTCTCAGTAAGTTTTAAGACATTTACTAAATTTAAAGTTTGGATAGTCATAAACAATTGTTTAAGTGATTAATAAGATTCACCGAACGTAATGGACTAGAAAGTTTAAGATTATACGCTATCATTTGCTATTTAGGACAGTTTATTAACCTGAAAATTATCCTAAATGGTATTGGTGTTCAGCGGGTCTGTGAAAATTAAGTGTTGCTTTTGCGTGGGAACAGAAAATCCCTTATTTTCAAAATAGATTTTGGAGGTCAACTTTGCTCTTACAAAATTTAGATTATCATCATATTTGTCTTGGATTTTTACTGAACATGCCCCTCTTTAGACTATTTTTTGCTGAAAGCATTATTTTTTTGTTATATAGTGAAGGAGCTGTTACAAACTGTCAATTCACATGAAATTATGGTATGATAAAAAGTTTTATAAGTGACACCTCGTTTACTTTAATCTATATACATTTCTATCTTAAAATACACTGTCTTAAAATAAACTGTCTTTAATAACAGACTACCATCCTGGTCTACATAAACTCAACAAGATATTGAGAGATGGCTTCAAAATTCTTCAAGCTTCTGTCCACACCAAAAACCTTTTCACCGATCCACCTCAAATTTGGTACAAGCAACCTCCCAACTTGAAAAACATCCTAAACTACCAGACCCTGATGCAGAGAAACCACACAAACTTCCTCATGGCTCCTTCCCATGCAATAGACCTAGATGCAAGAGGTGTCCAATACACCCCTCAGCAAATAGTTTCAACAGCCAAACAACAAAAATGATCTTCAAAATACAGGGTCATCATAATTGTACATCGAAAAATGTCATATACCAGCTACAATGTAAATTTTGCTCAGCACAGTACATAGACCTGACCACGGATGGTCTGAATATCAGAATGAATAGCCACAGACATGATGTTAAAATTATGAATATGGATAGGCCAACAGCTCAACATGCTGCGAGTCACAACATCACAACTTTTGATGACTGCTATACCACAAAAATAATTAAATCACTCCCCCCTGATTGCAATCCCTCAGAACTGAGAAGATGGGCACTATCATACCAGTGGTATACCAAGTCCAGAGAATCCCCTAGCTTCAACACCAGATAAATCCATTCACTTTTATTCCTAATAGCCTCATCAGACGTCTCCAATCTCTTTTTCCCTGACAGAGATTATATAAACTATAATCACTCATATGCTCATGGAAACAAAATTAAAAACTAGAAGCTCACATGAAGATGGAATCAATAAAAATGTTTTATTTGTAACTAAAAACACTTGTAAATATATTACAGTTGCCTATAGTAGCATTTACTGCACAACTGTAACATATTTACAAGTGTTTTTAATTAAAAACTAGAAGCTCACATGAGAATGGAATCAATAAAAATGTTTATTTGTGCCTAAAAACAATTGTAAATATGTTACAGTTGCCCATAGTAGCACTTACTGCACAACTGTAACATATTTACAAGTGTTTTTAATTAAAAACTAGAAGCTCACATGAGGATGGAACCAATAAAAATGTTTATTTGTGACTAAAAACAATTGTAAATATGTTACAGTTGCTTATATTAGCACTTACTTTAATGATTGTTGCGGACGGTCGTTTTGGGCGATGTGTCCCATTATAAATTCAGACCGTAACTGGCCTTTTGGTTGTTATAGGTTAGGGTGGGGTGGGATACGGGGTAATGATGTAGGTGTATTTTAGAGAGTATTGGGGATTATGATGTCAAAAAGTGCATGTGACTTGTAATGTAATTGAGTTTGTATGAGCCAATTATATTTTAACTCACACACACATCATAACCCCCAATACGCTCTAAAATACACCTATATCCCTACCCTATATTCCACCTCACCCTAACCTATAACAACCAAGAGGTCAGTTGCAGTCTGAGTTGACAAAGGGACACATCTCTCGAAACGGCCATCCTCAACAATCATTAAAGTAAGTGCTACTATAGGCAAGTATAACATATGTACTAGTGTTTTTAGTTAAAAACTAGTAGCTCACATGAAGCCGATCCAATTATCTTATATATAAATATAACAATTTTTTAATCTCAGTGATTCAATGAACATTTAACACACATTTAAAATTTGTTCCATATGTTGTATGGTTCAGCAGCTAAACATATTTGAAGTGAAAACAATTTTATTTCTATATTTTCATATAAATAAAAAAAGAATTTTAGATAAATATATGTAGAATATGTTATGTCATTACATTGTTCTCTAGTTTATAAAAAACAATGATATATTATAATTTTTGATGATGTTTTTTTATAACTTTTTAAAAATGTCTTGTGCACAACAGCAAAAAAGCCAGACCTGTGCATAGTTTTGTTATTTTATGTATAACCCTTGATTTTCATTTGATCATATTCACAAAGAACAATTTTTTATTCCAGTGAACCAATGAACATTTTATATATTTATCATTTGGGAGTAAGGTGTATTGTTCAAGCGATATAAGCAATTAAAGTGAAGTAACAAATATTGTTAAAAAAAATCTTGGAAAAGTTAAGTGCCAAATATTATATCATTATATAATTCCATAATTGATAAAAAAATGATAATTTTTGTACACATTCAGAAAAGACGTCCCATTTTAGGATTATGACTGCCAGATTAATGGTTAAATACTTATGTTTTAAAAATCTAGAAATTTTAGATGCTGCTATCCTCGCCAAGCGAAAATTGTATAGAAAAAATTGCAAAAACGTTTATGTAGATAAACTTACCTAATATTCAGATCAAAGTCACTGCTTGTAGATAAACTATAGAGGATAACCAGAGTTGCTGAAGAGTTGATAGTTGATGTTGCCTTGCTGAGTTTGCAGAAGACGATGTTTTCATTCTAATGTTGGTCTTCAGTATCTCTTTTCTAGAAAAACAAAAAGAATAAAAATTTGTGATTAATGTTTTCTAACTAAATGCTTAAACCATTATAGTGAATCTTACAATATTCATCCAGAATGTAAGACATGGCTGTGCTTTTTACAGTCTTAGCAGTGCGTCACAGTTCTGCACATGCATGTATTAAGCCTTGACTTTATATGAAGGAGTAGACAACTACTTTGGTACACTACTTGTTTATAGTTTATAGTCTGTATTTCTTTATGATTATTTTATTGAAAATCCACATGTGAACCTATGTAATTCATTTTCTGAATGCAAGGAATGCATGTTAAACCACTTCAAATTCATCAACAGGTGTATGGACAAAATGTGATATATTGGTAAGAAGATAATTTAATCATAGATATGAAAATTACATAATGATGACTGAAATAGGGGTTTGTCTTTGGTTAAGGATGAATTTGCCGTCCATAGATGAAAAAATTCTTGAAATCCATAAGATTAAAATTGTTACAATAAAAATATTGGAAAAACCCCAACACCACAAAAATAGCTATTATTAAAAATTACCTAAGATTAAACCTTTTGATGGATAGATCAAATGATAAATTAATGAATATAGATAAAGGGCCTAACTCACCTCTATATTCTTTGCTTTAATAGTTTTATTACTAACATGGCTCAAGATGGCAGACCATTGTTTGTTAGGCGAAGTCAGAGAGGCAGTGAAGAAATGTTGGTGTCAGTCTAGTTTGTAAGTTATTGTATTCTAGATTGTAGTGTTGTAATAAGACCTTCTGTTGGTGACCACATGGTCATCAAAATATACATAATAGTTTTTTGTAGGTAACTTGTAATATAAGTTGTTTTTGTAGTATTGGGTTTTTTCCAATATTTTATTCTAATATATAGCATCACTGTGCTCAGGATTTTGTATTTTCATATTCTTTCTCTTTTTATGGAATTTCTATACTTTTCAAGACATCTTCATGAAATATAGGGATTTCTTAAATCAGAGTACAGTACTGTATATTGCAAAATTAAAATAAACAAACAAACTGGAATAACAGTATCGAACCTTGCTTCACAAACAAAAGGGAAGCGAAAAGAAACTACAACACAATGTAAGGGACAAAAAAAAGAAAGCGTATAAATAGTAACAAACTAAGAACTACAGGAAGGTAAGTGAAATGAATTTTTATTTTTCTATTGTATGCAATAATGTTAGAAAGAAAATGTGTGGGTAGTGCATCAGTGGTCTCAATCTTTTTTTTAAGAGAGCTATTATTAAATAAATAAACTACTGTACATGAACTCAGAATGTTGGTTTTTGTGGTAATACCACTGATAATTATGACATAAATCATTGAAAAATGTATAGTAATAAAGTGTTTATAATTAATTGTGAACATTTATACACTGTACATTTATATATTTATTTATCCCGTTAACTTACAAACCAGCTTAAACATTAATTTTGTAATATTTAATAAAATATAGAGCTATTATTGCCCACTTTGAACCTTGAACATCTATAGTATTGAGGAAATTTTATATATTCTACTTCAAAGTGGAATAAACTGAGCTGGTAATTACAAATGTTTTAATTACAGTGAATTATGTCAAGGCTTCTTGGTGAGCTAGGCTTAGGCGAACTAATGTACATTAAAACAAAGTAATTTAATAAAAGATACTGGGAATTATCAAGGATCAGGGCAGATTACTCATATGCATGGTAAAATTCTAGATTAATCATTACAGGATAAACTATAAATAGGTTTTCCGGTGTTTGTGTTGTACATCTTGACGGTTTTTAAAATTACTACTATTGGTATCACTTGGCAATAAACACTACTTACTAATATTTTTAATCAGACAGTGTTTCACACTAGATCGGTGCATTGTTCAATACTGTGAGTCATGGAGAAGACTGTTCAATAGTAGTAAACAAGTTACACAATAGCATAAGCTTCACACTTGAAACAGTACAGCATCTACTTCCTAAATCTCACAATAACTAACCAAAACAACAAACACACATTTAAAATGCACAGAAAGCCCACCACCACAGACTGTGTAATACACATAATTCCAATCACCTCACATGACACAAACATTTCGCCTTCCACTCCATGATACACATACACAGACTAATCAACATTCCCATGAACAACAAAAACAAAATGAACGAACTCAACAAAATAAAATACATAGCCTATAGAACAGATGCAAACAAACCCAACCTGATAGACAAAATTATGTGCATAAAACAACACAGACATAACATTAACATATCATTACAGAACATCACAAAAAATAACTTCCACAAACTCATTCTCCAAACTCAAATAGAAAGTATCCTTTAAAACATCAAACATTACTAAAAAATACCTACATGACAAAAAAAAAACAAACATGACTGGCCAAGAGTATACAAAATCACATGTAACGACTGATCCAGCTTCTACATAGGTCAAACAAAGAAAACTTTCATCACACGATCTAGGAAACACGTAAAAGACATAAGAAACACAACAAAAATCAAACTTTGCTATTTATATAGTCCTTCACTACATTAAAAAAAGCAACAAAATAAACACAATAGAAACCTACAAAATATACAAACAACACAAAAAAACCATCCACAATACATTCTAAACACACTCAGAATCAAATACTATATTTGAACATATAATTAACAACTACTCTATGAACAATAACACACTGCAGGACAACAATACACAACAGACACACTAATACAGCTCTACTGAGGAAAGGTTTTGTCCATGACTCACGGCATTGAACTGTGCACTGATCTAGCGTGAAACACGTCTGCTGAAAAATGTCAGTAAGTAGTGGTTTTTTGCCAAATCATACCAATAATGGTATAAATAAAAGTGAGCTAAAGTGTATACAGTATAATAACCAAGCCTATACAGTAAGGCAATGGTATTGCCATTCCTATAACCTGTATTCAACAGACACCTGTTCACAATGGGAATTAGATATGTTGCTGTGCTCTTCTGATATGAATAGGTATTCTTACTGTATTCAGGTATGTTTTACTCTACCATACTGAAACTACAGCATGTTGAGTATGTTCAACAGTTACAGTATGTACTGAACCCTATTCCCGTCAAGTGACAAATATTATTAATTTTTAAAAACATCCACTATTATTTATATATTACATCATTTCCTATTTTCTAATCATGGTATTTGAACTTTTTAATTCAAAATGTGATGTTTTTGTAAATTTTTTATAATTTTTTTAAAATTTCCAACGAACAAAACTGAATATAATTATAAATATTGACAAATTGTTTTAAAAGGCGCACCAATATTTTGAATAAAAATATTTTTACAATGAAAATATTGGAAAGAACCCCAATACCACAAAAATAATCAAAAATAACAAATAAAACAAGTTACTTAAGATTAAACCCTTATGTACATTTCGATGACCATGTCATCATCATCATCATCAGAGGGTCTTATTACAAAATTACAATCTAGCAAACAAGATGTTACAAACTAGAGTGATACCAATCATTCTCTACGGTCGCTATATATAGGCGTGAGGTAAGCTATTTTTAACAATATTTTAAAAAAGCTGTTGACTTATATTATTGATATTATGACAAGGATAGATTTATGGATGGTCAGATTTCAGTCAACAGTCTAACTACCACCAAAATAAAAGTACCCTGAGGCTAAGGTTTATCAATTAAACAACAATATAGTATTAATTTGTGTATATACACTAACAAGTCTTGCTATTACTAAAAGACTGTTAATATATATGAGTCAATTACATTTTTCAAAATAATGGTTATTAGCCTTTCAACAGCTAGTTATATACAAAGTGTGGCTATTAAATAACGAGACTGACGCTGCTGTGGATCAAGGAGGCATGTATCAACCATCATTGTACAATAGCTGTTTAGTGTGAACATTTCTCTTTAGTATGAGGTAGTCTCGCTTCTGTAAACAACACCGTTTATTCAAACGTTTGTTTTATTGTTGCTTTTTGTTTTGCCGGATAAAATGGTTAGTGTAATACTAGAGCAACGAATTATAGTGAAATTGAATGAAAACTTCTACTGAAACTTTTACTTGTGATCCGAAATGAAGCGTTATTCATTGGAAGCATTGGAATAGCCCAACTTTACCAAGAGCCAAAAAACTCGAATGAGCAAGTCAAAATTTAAAGCAATGATGATTGTTTTTTTTATATCCATGCGATTGTGTATCTTCACTTGGTTCCTGAAGGTCAAACAATTCATCAATATTACTACCTTGAGGTACTTTCTAAGTTACGTAAAAAAATAAGGAAAAACACCCGAAATATAGGACTCATCATGGGTTCTGCACCAAGACAATCCACCAGCTCACTCCACGTTATCTGACAAGAGTTTCCTAGCCAAGTACAGGATCCCAGTGTTAGAAAATCCCAGCTTATTCACCAGATCTTGCACCATGTGACTTCTATCTGTTTCCTAAGGTGAAATCTGCATTAAAAGGGAAAGATTGAGTTTGTGAAAGCTGTAAAAGAGAAAGCAGGACGTGTCCTGAAGCATTTGACAGAAAATTACTTCTAGCACTGTTTTAAACAATGGAAAATTTGCATGGAGCATTGTAGGAATAGAGAAGTAGTGTATATTGAAGCTGATAATAAGTCATTATGTATAAAATAAAAATACAACTTTTTACGTCAGTCTTGTTATTTAATAGCCACACCTTGTATATGTATAGGTTTATGACTATTTATAGGTTTGATAGGTTACAAAAATTTACTATTACATGTCTCATGTCGTATAGTAGACATATATTTTTATATTTCTGCGCCTAGACCTGATTAAAATGGCAAGCTAGTTGTTGAAATGTCGGCGTTATTGACTCATTCATCAACCTCCTTTTACAATAACAATATAGCCTTAAGCCCCAAGTTGAACATGTGTTACTGAATTGCTTACCTTTTTCATTATAAAAAGTGTTTTGTCATGTTCATATAAGTGTCATATGAGTAAGAACATTTTACAAAAAAATATGGTCCTGTCATTGAGTTACCATTTTCAACTTAGTCCCTTAAGGAACATATTAAAGACAGATTTAGAGATAATTAATATACACTATCCCTAATAAATATTTTAAGGTTTTAATGAAGTTCGTCCCATTTTCAAAGTATAAACTTCTAACACGATAGTTCAATCTATTGAAGTAAACAAATATACTAAACATTCAGTATTGTTAAGATATCTCCTCAGGAAATTGAGTTGGAAAATTAATTTAACATAGCTTTTGTTGTATGAGAAGATACAACGAACTTGTGTGCATAAGTTTCCAATAGCTTTTGTGGGAACTGATAATATCAGTTTGCAACAAGACTGTCACTGTTTTAAAATAATTTAATGGCCGTAGACATTATGAAACAAAACACAAGAGCTAGTATTTCAATGAAAAAGCAAACTACGAGAGAACAAAATTACATCTTTAAAAAATTTGCTTTCAATTCAGAGACAAATTTTTACCAAGCAATATAAACAAAACGATGTTGCTGTAAAAGCCAGTGTCAAAATCCCTCATATTCTGGGTAAAGCTGGTAAGCCTTTTGCCGACAGCCAACGTTGTGTGTTGTAAAGTAGCTGAAATAATGAATGTATTTGTAAAAACAGTTAACTTCATTATATAAAGTTCCCTCAAACACCGCTAGTTCAAAAATTTGTTTCCTGAAATTGACAGTGCTTACCAAGATGTTCCCTACCACTGTGAAGTTCACTGGTTGAGCAGAGGTAAAGTATTTCAGCGGGTTTTTGAACTTCCTGAAGTGACTGACATTTTCATGACTGAACAATGTCGTCCTGTTTCTGAACTTTCTGACAGTATGCAAACTAACTTTTCTTGTTCAACTCACGGCACATATTAAGTTTTTGAACTTGAAACTGCAAGGAGAAAACTCTTCAGTTTTGTGACTTATTCTGGCATGTCAAAGCTTTTAGAAAAATAACTCATACGTTTCCAGAAGTATCTGGGATCTATGAACTTTGAAACTTGTCAGAACGTAAGTGCACTAAGCACTGCTACCTTCCCCAAGGATTTACGTTTTAGAAATCTTGTCTAAGCTATATCAAGAGCTCGAAAACCACTTTGAAGACTTTAACCGTTCAGCAGACGACGTTCAGATGTTTCAAAACCCTTTTAAGTGTGACAGTGACAAAGGGCCTGCAGAAATGGAGCTTGAAGTCATCAAGCTAACAACCAATGACTCACTCAAGACAGATTTCTAGGAATGCTACAAAGAAGGTAACCTACTTACAGTTCTCTCCCAGAAAAAGACTTTGAAAACATACAAAACTATGCTCAAGCTATGTTTTCTTTTTTTGGATCTACCTATAAGTGTGAGCAAACTTTTTCAAAAATGATGTTTGTTGAAGCTAAATACAGATCTTCCTTGTCAGATGAGCATTTGAAATCAATACTATTGCTCAGAACTACAAAGTTTGACCCTAAATGGGCTGAAATTTAAAGTGGGAAACAAAATGCAATCACCTCACTAAAAAATAATTATTCTTCTTAAGCTTTACACATGTTGAAAGCTCATGTATTGCCAAGTTTTCTTTAAAATTCAATAAAGTACAGTTTGTAATAAATTGAAAAGATTTGGTTTTGAATCATCCTGTGTTTTTATTAAGCCTACTTGAAAATTCCTTCTACAGAACAACTGTATTTCCACTGAAATTTCGAAACAGGCACTAAATTTCTTTCGTTAAATGTGAGCTAAAGCAGTCTGTAATAAGGGTCAATGTGTAGCCTAGTTAACTGTGCTAACTCTGAGTCTCATATTTAATGTTTACAAAAACAATATTTAGCTTCTTCATTATGAATGCATAAAAATCTCAAATAATAATCCAAATTGAAAAATTCCCTCATGATGTTACAGATAATACAGACTTGGGATTCTAAGTGAGTTTTCTTCATCAAAGAAGTTTGAGAAAAACTAATATAACCATGATCTATAAAACTTTATTTTTAATGAAAATCAAAAGTTATGTGAAAAAAATTTTAGGAATCAATAAATATAAAAATTTATCCAGATAGACTGGATAGACCAGAGGTGATTTAAAACAAAAAATCATAAAGGACTCAATAGCATAAACATACCAATTTAACTTACCCTCCTCTTATTCTTTCATTGGTCTGAATCCAATTCCAGTTCTGACCCTAGGTACTGCCAAATCTGAATATCTACTAAGCTCCTCCAACTCCAATTTACCCAATGTCTCTCCATGTAACACTCTGTTTTCTAAAATAATTGTGGCACTATCCAAACAGGAATTCTGAGACTGTTTTGGAAAATTTAAAATGAACATTAACTTCACTGGTGTCAATAAAAATGCCTCAACAGACACACACAAATATCACACCAAACATACATACAACCATTACATCAAAGACATTATTAGAGGTAAATTGTGTTTCATATAAATAACTTCAAATCAGTGAACCGACCTTATATCAATCTCTTATGTAATGATATTTTATCAGAATCACACATTAATGTTAACAACGGATAGTAACATAATTTACTCACATAAATTATTTTCTGCAGGATATTTCTTCACTATCTGCTCAAATCATAGATCTTCTTTTCTTCTTTTGTTGTAATAAAAATCAACCAAAACAAGTTTCTTATTTCATAAATGAAAATCAGATCTTCTTTTCTTCTTTTGATGTCATAAAAACCAACCAAAAACGTTTCCCGTTCATAAGAGAACAATTTAAAACTAAAATTGCATAAAACTAAAAGAGCCCATTCGATGACGAAGAAGATGCTGAATCGCTCAAAACTCTTCTATTATATTGAAGATTTAGAAGAAAACTTATGGAAAGACCTAAAAACCTGAAACAGATGCATAATAACACAAAACATCCTACACTAAAAATCCTAAAATAAGACATCCTAACAATCCTATCAAAATGTCAAGGAATGACAAAGGGGCCGCGGTATCTAAATTCATCCCCCCAAAGTCTATAGAGCTTACCTCAGATGTGACCTCTACTAATGGAGGTATTTCTCCGCAGCATCTTGATAGTGTAAAGTGTAACACTTGGCTATTTGTCAAGTGTGTGTATATGTTAGTGGTGCTAGACGTCACAGAAGTAACTTCTGCTTATTCTAGTATGTGTCTGATGATAGCTCAGAGAAGATTATACCCACCCTTCTCTGAGCTCTAAGAGTAGGTGGACTGAAAGAGAAAGTACAAGTTAGGTAAATAAAACTTTAAAACTATCTTGATCCATTTCAAATACAACAAAGCAAATAGATTTTAAAAGTATTATAACTTGATCTCAAAAAACTTTGTCTTTGCAAACTCAAAAATTATACTATATGATATTTGTCAAAAGTGAATGGAAAACTAGTAAAATTTATTGTTAAAAGGTCCTGAATTTAAATTCTTTAATGATATACTATATATTTTCTCAAAAACTGAACAATAAACATAAAACAATGAATTTCTTTAGTCTAGTAAATTAGATATGTATTTGTAATCAAATTTTTTTCAAATAAAATATTAAATTTAATAGTTTATAATTAATATTTTATTCAAAACATTTGTATGTTCAAAGTGAAATAATATGATATTTTTAAAAAGTATTTGATTTGTGTTGATTTATATTAGTGATATTATAATTAGTGATGTATTTTATTTCTAAGTGTTTTAAGTGTACAGAAAAAAACATACACCTAATACTTTCATTCTCTGACATTGTTCTTATTTTTGTAAATGTATTTTATATTATATTATTGAATCCTGGTACAAAACACACTATTTTGTTTCCCTGACACTACCTAATACTATAATATTACTTTTCTAAACATACTCTAACATTATAGGAGTGAATCCTGATGCAGATCCCACTTTTTGTTTCCCTGACACTACCTAATACAATAATATTACTTTTCTAAACATACTCTAACATCATAGTAGTTAATCATGATATTTTCCCTGTGACCAAAATCATTGAATAATGCACTGATGTAGTACAAAACGTTTGTGCTGAAAAATGTCAGTAAGTAGTGTTTTTTGTCAAGTGATATCAATAAATATATATTGTATAAAAGCTTCAAAATGTACAACACAAACACTGTAATTTCCACTATTTTTTGTTTCTGACACTACCAAATATATTTATTATATTTCTGCAAACATATTCTACAATTATAATAGTGAAACCTGATACAGAGCCCACTTTTCCCCATGATACTACCTAATACAATAATCTTACTTGTGTAAATATATTCTAAGCTTATAGGAGTGAACCTTGGTAAAGAACGAATTATTTTATTCCCTTGACCCAACCTAAAACAAAATGCTTGTATATAATTATCTATAAAAATAAACAGCATGCATCTGAACAATGTAGCATACACTACATGGGAAGCAAATCACGAGTAAAAGATGTTCTGACAACTATCTGTGTCACCTTATTTCTCATCATATCTAAACAAACAAATGGTTCAAATGCCATCTTGACATTTCATAGGGTAATAGGATTACCTAAGACAGTGCACACTGATCTAATACAGAATACACTATTTATTTTCACTTTAAATGTGACATTTTTTTTTTGTAAATGTTCAAAACTAAAATCATCGAAATCTAAGGTCTAAGCAGTCAATTCTATTTATATAGCTTATGACTTATTACCCTTAGAGGTAGAAAAAATACTTTAACAGTTCATAACACTGAACCATTACAAGTTCTAAGGTTGAATTGTCTTAACACTTTTTCATAAATAATTCTGTTGCACTAGATAGTCCCAAGCTGAGTAGAATCGACACTCCATTTTTCCAAAACGCTGCTGCACTAGATGCTCCTAAGCTGAGTAAACTTGATGCTCCATTAGTCCCGCCTGTTCTATCTCCAACTTCTGGGAGCCGTGCATCTGGATTGTGTAGTGTAGGTGTCCAGAGATGACCGACTCCTACTCCTTCCAGAATGTCACTGCACTAGACGTTCCCCAGTTTAAAAGACTTGGTGCTCCATTAGTCCAGAATGTCACTACACTAGAATTTCCCAAGTTGAGTAGACTTGAAGCTTCATAGTCCAGAATGTCACTGCACTAGAAGTTCCCAAGTTGAGTAGTCATGATGCTCCATTAGTCCAGAATGTCACTGCACTAGAAGTCCCCAAGTTGAGTCGACTCAATACTTCATTAGTCCCAGATGTATCTGCACTAGAAGTTCCCAAGTTGAGTAGACTTGATGCTCCATTAGTCCAGAATGTCACTACACTAGAATTTCCCAAGTTGAGAAGACTTGAAGCTTCATAGTCCAGAATGTCACTGCACTAGAAGTTCCCAAGTTGAGTAGTCATGATGCTCCATTAGTCCAGAATGTCACTGCACTAGAAGTCCCCAAGTTGAGTCGACTCAATACTTCATTAGTCCCAGATGTATCTGCACTAGAAGTTCCCAAATTGAGTAGACTTGATGCTCCATTAGTCCTGAATATCACTGCACTAGAAGTTCCCAAGTTGAGTAGTTTTGAAGCTTCATTAGTCCAGAATATCACTGCACTAGAAGTTCCCAAATTGAATAAACTTGAAGCTCCATTATTCCAGATTATCAATGCACTAGAAGTTCCCAAGTTGAGTAGACTTGAAGCTTCATTAGTCCTGAATGTCACTGCACTAGAAGTTCCCAAGTTGAGAAGACTTGAAGCTTCATTAGTCCAGAATGTCACTGCACTAGAAGTTCCCAAGTTGAGTAGACTTGAAGCTTCATTAGTCCAGAATGTCACTGCACTAGAAGTTCCCAAGTTGAGAAGACTTGAAGCTTCATTAGTCCAGAATGTCACTGCACTAGAAGTTCCCAAGTTGAGTAGACTTGATGCTCCATTAGTCCAGAATGTCACTGCACTAGAAGTTCCCAAGTTGAGAAAACTTGAAGCTTCATTAGTCCAGAATGTCACTGCACTAGAAGTTCCCAAGTTGAGTAGACTTGATGCTTCATTAGTCCTGAATGTCACTGCACTAGAAGTTCCCAAGTTGAGAAGACTTGATGCTCCATTAGTCCATAATGTCACTGCACTAGAAGTTTCCAAGTTGAGTAGACTTGAAGCTTCATTAGTCCTGAATATCACTGCACTAGAAGTTCCCAAGTTGAGTAGACTTGATGCTCCATTAGTCCAGAATGTCACTGCACTAGAAGTTCCCAAGTTGAGTAGACTTGATGCTCCATTAGTCCAGAATATCACTGCACTAAAAGTTCCCAAGTTGAGAAGACTTGAAGCTTCACAGTCCGGAATGTAACTGTACTAGAAATTCCACAAGTTAGGTAGACTTGAAGCTTCATTAGTCCAAAATGTCACTGCACTAAAAGTTCCCAAGTTGAGTAGATTTGATGCTCTATTAGTCCATAATGTCACTGCACTAGAAGTTCCCAAGTTGAGTAGACTTGATGCTCCATTAGTCTAGAATATCACTGCACTAGAAGTTCCCAAGTTAAGTAGACTTGATGCGTATTAGTCTGAAATGTCACTGCACTAAAAGTTCCCAAGTTAAGTAGACTTGAAGCTTCATTAGTCCAGAATGTCACTGCACTAAAAGTTCCCAAGTTGAGAAGACTTGAAGCTTCACAGTCCGGAATGTCACTGTACTACAAGTTCCCAAGTTGAGTAGACTTGATGCTCTATTAGTCCAGAATGTCACTGCACAAGAAGTTCCCAAGTTGAGTAGACTTGACATTCCATTAGTCCAGAATGCCACCCTACCAGATGCTCCCAAGTTGAGTATACTTAACACTTAACTAGTTTACCATGTCACTACACTAGATGCTACACTAATAGTAAACCACTATTTTATTTTTCTAAAACTACCTAATACAATGATGTTTTTTGTTATAAATGTACTCTAATATTATTCTAATGAAACCTGATGCAGAACTAATGTTATTGTCCTAAATCTACCTAATCTAATTATTCTTTTATTTATAAATGTACTCTAACTGTATACTAGATAATTCTGATGCAGAATCCACTGTCTTCTTTCCCTAATACTACCTAATGTAATCAAATACATTTTATATCCTTTGTGTAACATATTCGTCTCAAACTGTCTAAACTAAAAGTTTCTTATTAAATTTTGCAGAAATTGTTATTCATAATGTTCAACTAAATACTAGAACATGTGTAATTATATGTACACATGTTTATTTACATACTGTTATTATTTATGAATAATAATTACTGAACATAATTGTAAAAACTTCAGGCTTCTCAAAGACTAATGTTATTTATTATGTATCTGTTATTTTTAACTGATTATTTTTTGTATGTAAACGTTTTAGATTTATTAAAACTTACTTTTGAATTGTTATATAAAATTCTGTTTGGATTGTTGTACATGAAATGTGAGCAAGACTTACAACTAGAGTTTATTCTAAAAGTACATGCCAGCTAACCATGTAGGGATTTCCTTATACATCTTCGCATTAATTTAAATCTAATTATAGAAATATTTTACTTGTCATTCATAATTTTACATCACCCAATAAATTTGACAAAAATTGTTATTTTTAATATTAATCAGAATATGCCAGTCTAAAGTTGAGTTTATATACTTGTTCTGTTTATTTAAATTAACATTTTTTTTATGTAAAGAAATAAATAATTACTTTTATGTCTAATTGAATATTTGTTTTCTATGCATAAGTTTCTTTATTTGTTGGTTTTTTATTTCATATTATAATTTCAATAGAATATTTTAATATTTTAGTCTCATTTGTAACACAAGTTATTTATAACTACTGATACATATATATTATTTTTTTTTAATTTGATTTTTAAAATTATTTATTAATCCTTATATTTAAGTTTTTAATGTTATTTCTTTTAATACAAGAGTGAACTAAACTGAGATCCATACTGAAAGCAATTTGAGTATAAAACATATACTAGTACCTGTTCTTGTAGAAGGTATATAGAATACAATAGGTTAAAACAATCCCTGACCTACTAAACTAAACCTAACAGATGACTTATAAATGGACAAAAACTGAGAAACCCTACACGACAAATATAAAAGCATCCCAATACTGCCATGCTATACTGTACAACAAGAGCAATATTCAGGCGAAAATCTCAAGAAATTATAACCTACAGACAAAAAATCTACAAATCCTACAAACATAAATACCTTCCAACACTACCTTGCTATACAACAAAACCAATATATATATATATATATATATATATATATATATATATATACCTAGATTTATTATTGCTATCCTTCTTTACCCTGAATACCACGTTTTTACCAGAGCGTTTCAGTCATGATCCAGTCTGTCCAGTTAGTCTCCGTATTCAGTTTGCACCCTAAGTATTCCCAAAAAGTAACCCAGAATTGTGACAATGTTTTAACCAATTATTTTATATAGCTATATATTTCTACTGAACATTGCACAGTGAACTCTCAGTATTGGAAACACAACTTTAAATCATCATATAGTGACAAATAAATTAACACTGGACACAAAGACGTATTGGCTAAAATTATAAACTTGTATAGGTTTTAATTTCAATTTCTGATTAATTTAATATTTGCTTTAAAAATTATATAAAAATAATAAATTTATTTGATTTAATATTTGATTTAGAAATAGTATATGCATTAAATTTTTAATATGTTTTGTGCATTAAATTTTTAACATAATAAAAATATTACTATTTATTCCTTTGAAAACTATTATGTTTTAAATTTTACATAAACAATTATATTGTTTTATTTGTATTATTAAATTGGTTATGATAAATCAGGTGATATTAAACTTTAGTGTAAAGTTAAGATGAGAAACAATTTGAAATAAATGAGAGAAATGTAATGAAACAGAAAAAGGAGGGGTGGTGGGATAAAGGAACCGATACCGTTTATAGATACTGTGCGTCAGCGGCGAACCGATCTGAGCTTCTATTCCATTACATTTCAGGAGACTCCATCACATCTTTGCATTACTGGGAAGCAGAGACAGGAGTGGTAACTTAAAACTAACTTAACATTAACTGAGGGGTGGGCTTCTCCGGATCTGAAATTTAAAAGAAATACCTGAAAATTAAAAAAAAGAAACAGCTGAAAACATAAAGGTACCTGAAAGAGAAAGTACATATAGGCCAAATGAGGCCCATGATAAAACCACCCTGGTATCTGCAGTGTTTAAATTGTTTAAGATGAAACCTTTTTGGTTTTACCCATCTTTAAAAAAGGAAATAAAATCAAACAAAGATAGTGATGGATATACTGGTTAGCTGACATGACCACTACTTGCTAACATGCACGTAAATTTCACGATAGCGAAACGCGCAATTATTTCTTTTTATAACGGACTCGGGCTTAAACTAACACTGACCTGCTGTCTGCAAGCTCTGGGCTTCAGACTACAAAAACCTGAAAAAGAAAAACATTTCCAAGTAAGATTTGGTTTTTAAAAACTAAAAATAAATTATAAAAGTCTTTATGAGTTTATTTAAATAAAACAATACTATTTACTGTTGCATTCCTCAGTTTTTAAAATTTTATGTAGATAAAGATACATAATTTTTACATTTTTATAAGTATTAAACTGATATGTTATTGCAATAACACTAGATTAATAATAAAGTGTTATTAAAATAACTGATAAAATAATTAATATACTATATTTGACACTATATTGCTACAATGGCAATATTGGAATAAACTGTTTCATTAAAAAACCTTTCCCTCCAAAACATCGTTTTTAAACTGCAGAAAACTTTTAAAGCTTTGGTCTGTAAAGAAACAATGTTTAATGGGAAAAGTTAAGTGATCTCAATATTCTAAAAAATTAAAGTGCAGTTAATTACCCCTATCAACTAAGCCTCATTTTATTTTGTGAATAAAGTCAGGAGAAATGCGGTTTAAGCTACTACTACTTAACTAATACCCACAGTTCATTCCCTTAAAAGTTTTGACTTTAGAAGCTCTAAAGTTGTTATCATTGTTATTATTATTTAATTAGTGATTTTAATTTTTTTTTCCGGGAAAGGCCATAAAAAAAGAGGAGTTATTAACATTTGTTGATTCCATCTTCGCGTGAGCTACTAATAATCACTAAACACTTTTAAATGTTTTAAACTTGCCTATAGTAGCATTTACTTTGATTGTTGAGGACGGCCGTTTCAGGAGATGTGTCTTTTTGTCAACTCGGACCGTAACTGATCTCAAGGTTTACGTAGGTTAGGGTAGGGGTAGGATATTTTGGTGATGTGGATGTATTTTGTGTGTATTAGGAGGTATGATGTCAAAAAGTGCGTGTGAGTTGTAATGTAATTGTGCATTGAGTATGTGTGTAGGGTGTAGTTTGAAGTGTCTGTATATTTTGTATTGTTCGGTTATGTAGCGTTGGTTATTTCTGTGTTGTTTATGAAGAATTTGTCGGTTAGATGTTATGTTTATGTAGTCATGTATTGTGGAGTTGAGATGATTGGCGAAGTATGATTGGTAAAAACTGGGGCATGAACTGCAAGTTAGTTTGTAAACTCCAGTGGTGTTGTAAATGTTATTGATATTGTTGTTGGGTTTAAATTGTTTGTTGAGAGTGTTGTGTGTGGAGTAAGCTATTTTGTAGTTGTTTTCTCATAGTGTGTTAGTTAGATTGTGGGTTTTGGATGATCTGTATGGTATTGATAAGTATTTTATGGGATTGTCATCTTGTGTGTTTGTATTTGGGTTATTATGTTTGGGTTTTCGGTATATGTTGAATTTATGTGTTTGTTTGTCTGTTCGTTTAACTGTAAGGTCTAAGAAGTTGAGGGCGTTTTGTTATTCTGTTTCGATGGTGTATGTTAGTTTTGGGTGTATTCAATTAAGGTGTTTTAGAAATATGTCTGCTCTGCGTGTGTTGCCTTTATATAATGTTATGATGTCGTCGATGTATCTGTAAAAGTAAATTATTCCCACATTTTACACAACAATAAATACTCAGATAACATAATTTACATAGTAATGTAAACAAATGTCAGATAATCACTGCTATAAGTAGATCAGGATTTGACATAGGCATTGTCAGCGTTTACATTATATACATTATATACTTATGTTTACATTAACAATCAGTATTGTGTTGTGAAACACATAACACAAGAAAATAAGTAGCCTAATATAAATATCAAATAAAAACAATATGCATTTCACAAGAATAAGTTGGATAAGCAGCTGTGGGTAGTTGGAAGACATGAAGGGAGATTTAAACCTCTTTAAACAACAAGCAGAAAAATATTTTGGAAGCATAATACTCTGACATGGAAAGAAATGTAATGTTTCCAATTATGAATTTGTGAGCTTTGGTGTTACCATTCATAATAGGGCTTCTTGAGAGGATACAAGTAGAATTTTCAGAATAAAAAAAATAAAGTAGTTCCATTACTAAATGGTATTCTATATACTTTGTATAATACTTGTCCAGACCTTCCGTGCTACCCTAGAGGACTGATCCTGTCTGCAATTCCTAAGCTTTGTAATTAAGTTACTACTTCCAAAGAAATAGAGTCCAATATTAAGCAATGGCAGCTTCTTTAAAAAAAAATTATGACAGATGATGAAACATAGAGGTATATTTATGACACGCAGACAAAATGTTGGCTAGCAGAATAGAAATAGAAAAACATTACCAAGAAGTAAAATTTAGCTTCGGCCAAAGCCAGAAGAAATCATGTTTTTTTGTTTATGTGGTGTGAATCATCAACATTTATGCCTGAAAACCAACCTGTCAGTAACAAAATGTATGTGGAGCTCTTTACATATCTATGAGTTTCAATCAGATAGAAATTAGATAGGGAACAATTAGTTTTTGTAGCATGACAATGCTCATTGGTCCCTAACAGTGAAACTTCACCTTGCAAGGCAATAATGTTCTATGGAACAACTTTCTTACTCTCTCAACTTAGCATCAGCCAATTTCTAAGGGTTTTCATGATGAAAAATTTAATTGAAGATATAATGTTTTCCTAATTCATTACGTTAAAAAATGTAACAAACCAATTTAAGAAACTTTCTTTGAAAATCCATATTTTTAGATGGTATATATATATATATATATATATATATATATATATATATATATATATATATATATGTATATGAAGTTATTATTATTACTTGTAAATAATTTTTTTCACCACTAAGTGGTGAAAAAAAATTATTTACAAGTAATTCTAATAACTACATAAAGTCAGTGCAATGGAAAAATAATGGACAACGTGAAATATCACTATATATATATATATATATATATATATATATATATATATATATATATATATATATATATATATATTTAGGTTAGTTTTGGTTGGTGAAGATTATTTAGATTTTTTGGACTAGGAGACTGACAGGCTTACCTTGGTAAGAGTCCACTCTGTAGTCTTGAAATAGGAACACATAAAAGCACTTAACGAATGATATATTTCAAAAACACAGTGGTCTTTGTCAATCAAAGAGAAAAAAGAAATATGAGAGAATGAAATAAAATAAAATAAAATTTAAGTTTATAAGTTGGATTACAACTTATATTTATTTTATTTCATTCTCTCATATTTCTTTCTCTTTGACCACTGTGTGGTTGAAATATATCATTCGTTAAGTGCTTTTATGTGTTAATATTTCAAGACTACAGAGTGGACTCTTACCAAGGTAAGCCTGTCAGTCTCCTAGTCCAAAAAATCTATATGTATATATATATACTGAAGACTTTTCTTTTTTGGTTGATAAAGATCATTGTATGATCAAAATATTTCAATAGTATGTAATGTTTTTATATGTGTCTATTTATTTATTTCCAAAAGATTGCAGTTTTGGACTATTGATAGCAGGTATGTCGTCTCCTATCTACTCCAAAAATTCCTAAAACAAGCTTCAAGCAACTAACCTATACATACATATATATATATATATATATATATATATATATATATATATATATATATATATATGTATCTAAAATATCAAATAGGTTTTCATGTTAGAATTATTTTCAAGATTAAATAATATACACTAATTACAGGAATTAATTTATTGAATAATACACTCAAAGCTTTTCATTGGTTGACATTACCAACATCCTCAGGAATTACTAAGAATGACAAAAGAACTGAAGAACTTGAGTTCTTTTGTCATTCTTAGTAATTCCTGAGGATGTTGGTAATGTCAACCAACGAAAAGCTTTGAGTGTATTATTCAATAAATTAATTCCTGTAATTAGTGTATATTATTTAATCTTGAATATATATATATATATATATATATATATATATATAGGTTATGTAACTAAGAATTGTAGATTTAGCTACTATTACGATTACCTAGTCATAATTTTGTTGCTGCAGGTTATCTGTATTGTGCACCTGTGGACAATAGTCAAGTTAGTGTGTAGCGAACTTTAAAGGAGAACAGTTGTCTCCACTCCAACTGAATGTACATCAGTGTTTATTTGTTAAGCATAATTTTGTAATAATTTCAACTTCAAGTTATTCTAAATTTAAGTAAAGGTTTGTAAAAATAAAATCATTTTTAAAACCTTTGGTGCTTAATAAAACACATAACTGGCGCAGTCGGTATAACACCTCGGGAAAATTAATGAATATAATTTTATTTTTTAACCGTTTACCGAGATACTGCAACCATGATAACATTGTAGAGTGTATATCTGCAACGATATCGGAAAAAACCGTAGAGCAAATATCTACAAGAAGAAAAAAGCATCACTTAAAATGTAAAGTGAAAGTGCTATTTGTTCAGTGAAAAATAGGCGTTATTTTGAATTATACTATAAGTAAATCCTAGAAAATATTATTGAGTAAAAGATTGTTGTATTTTCACTGTATATTTTAATTTTAAATTTTTTGTTTTGAAATTAAATAGTTTTTGTAGCATGACAATGCTCATTGGTCCCTAACAGTGAAACTTCACCTTGCAAGGCAATAATGTTCTATGGAACAACTTTCTTACTCTCTCAACTTAGCATCAGCCAATTTCTAAGGGTTTTCATGATGAAAAATTTAATTGAAGATATAATGTTTTCCTAATTCATTACGTTAAAAAATGTAACAAACCAATTTAAGAAACTTTCTAAAAATATGTTTCTTTGAAAATCCATATTTTTAGATGGTAATATTTTATATATACAGTGTATATATATATATATATATATATATATATATATATATATATATATATATATATATATGAAGTTATTATTATTACTTGTAAATAATTTTTTTCACATAACTACATAAAGTCAGTGCAATGGAAAAATAATGGACAACGTGAATATATAATATATATATTTAGGTTAGTTTTGGTTGGTAAAGGTTATTTAGATTTTTTGGAGTAGGAGACTGACAGACTTACCTTGGTAAGAGTCCACTCTGTAGTCTTAAAATAGAAACACATAAAAGCACTTAAACAATGATATATTACAAAAACACAGTGGTCTTTGTCAATCAAAGAGAAAAAAGAAATATGAGAGAATGAAATAAAATAAAATAAAATTTTAGTTTATAAGTTGGATTACAACTTATATTTATTTTATTTCATTCTCTCATATTTCTTTCTCTTTGATTGTCAAAGACCACTGTGGGGTTGAAATATATCATTCGTTAAGTGCTTTTATGTGTTCCTATTTCAAGACTACAGAGTGGACTCGTAATATATATATATATATGAGTAGGAATTTTTGACAAATAGGAGACAGACAGACTTACCTTGTGGCAATAGTCCAAAATTGCAATCTCTTGGATATAAATAGACACATATAAAGACATATCACACTATTAAAATATTTCGATCATATAATGATCTTTATAAATCAAAAAAGAAAAACAATCAACTGAAGACTTTTCTTTTTTGGTTGATAAAGATCATTGTATGATCAAAATATTTCAATAGTATGTAATGTTTTTATATGTGTCTATTTATTTATTTCCAAAAGATTGCAGTTTTGGACTATTGATAGTAGGTAAGTCGTCTCCTATCTAGTCCAAAAATTCCTAAAACAAGCTTCAAGCAACTAACCTATATATATATATATATATATATATATATATATATATATATATATATATATATATATATGTAAAATATCAAATAGGTTTTCCTGTTAGAATTATTTTCAAGATTAAATAATATACACTAATTACAGGAATTAATATATTGAATAATACACTCAAATGTTTTCGTTGCTTAATATTACCAACATCCTCAGGAATTACTAAGAATGACAAAAGAACTCAAGTTGGTAATGTCAACCAACGAAAAGCTTTGAGTGTATTATTCAATAAATTAATTCCTGTAATTAGTGTATATTATTTAATCTTGAATATATATATATATATATATATATATATATATATATATAGGTTATGTAATTAAGAATTGTAGATTTAGCTACTATTAAGATTACCTAGTCATAATTTTGTTGCTACAGGTTATCTGTATTGTGCACCTGTGGACAATAGTCAAGTTAGTGTGTAGCGAACTTTAGAGGAGAACAGTTGTCTCCACTCCAACTGAATGTACATCAGTTGTTATTTGTTAAGCCTAATTTTGTAATAATTTCAACTTCAAGTTATTCTAAATTTAAGAAAAGGTTTGTAAAAATAAAATCATTTTTAAAACCTTTGGTGCTTAATAAAACACGTAACTGGCACAGTCAGTATAACACCTCGGGAAAATTAATGAATATAATTTTGTTTATAAACCATTTACCAAGATACTGCAACCACGATAACATTGTAGAGTGTATATCTGCAACGATATCGGAAAAAATCGTAGAGCAAATATCTACAAGAAAAAAAAGCATCACTTAAAATGTAAAGTGAAAGTGCTATTTCTTCAGTGAAAAATAAGCGTTATTTTGGATTATACTATAAGTAAATCCTAGAAAATATTATTGAGTAAAAGATTGTTATATTTTCACTGTATATTTTATTTTAAATTTTTTGTTTTGAAATTAAATATAAAAGAAATATGGCTACTCCAACTTTAAAGAAGGAATTCTTAGATATGATACCAGAATTTTCTGGAGAGCCTATAATGCTAAATAGATTTGTCACAATTTGTAATAAAATAATAACTAAATTCTTTGTTGCTAATAATCCGGATGACTTTCAAAATGAATATTTGATGTCCTCAATTTTAGTAAAATTAAAGTGACAAGCTTTAGAGTTAGTTGTAAGTTCAAACAGTTATAACTGGTTAAGAAAATTCTTTTAACTAGTTTCCTAGATAAAAGAGATTGTTTTACATACAATCTTGAAATGGCAGAGCTAAAACAAGAAGTAAGTGAATCTCCTTTTAAATTTTATGAAAGGATACAACAATTATTAAATTTACAAATAGCATATTTTATCAATAAAGAACCAGTTAAAGCTGTTGATACAATGTGGGATTATGTTCAAAAATTAGCATTAGGAGTTTTGTTAAGAGGTCTTCAAAAACCACTAGGGTCTTTAATGAGAACTAAAAACTCCACAACACTAGCAGAAGCTAACTAATATGCTAACTAACGATTTTCAGTTTAAAAATAATAAAATGTTTGCACAACTGAACAAACAATCAGTTTTTCAGAAAGGTCAAAGTACGTAATACTGTAAGAAAACCATTTAATCCAGAGTAATTATCACCAAATACCTAAACAAACTTACCAACAGCCAAATCCTTTCTATAAATCATCTTTTGCTAGCCATGGCCAACCTCAAAGAGGACAATTAATGAATAATAGTAAACCTCATTATCCTCAGAATAAGAGTTATCAACCTACCCCTATGAGCATATCCACAGACAGACAAACCTTCTAGACAAAGTACTAAACTTGATCAAATGATGGGGCAAGGAACAGAAGAAGGCGAATATTCAATGTACTAAATTAACGAACAAGAAACATTTGCTTCTGACGAAAATTCCGAAATGACGAGTATTTCGCTGAGCACCAAAACTTACCTGAAGACTGTGATGAAAATGAAGAGACCATCCAAACCGATCAAAATATTTTTTTAGGGTGTACAAGGCTCAGAGCCAATTTTCCATAATGAATTTGCAGAGTAAAAATAATGAATTACCTTGGTACTCATACATGATGTAAATCCTAAATTAAAAATATTAATTGATACAGGTAGTATTCGATCGTTTATACAAAAAGCACTAGGTCGGAAAAATTTTAAAACGTGTAAGAAAAGAGCCGTTTGAAGTAACCACTGCACTTCAAAGGAAGATTTTTGCTGCAAAATACCTCTGTTTTCTAAAAAGGCAATTAAATTTTTCTTATTTGATTTTCATCAGTGTTTCGACCTATTACTGGATCTGGATAACATAAAAGATTTAGGAATAAAATTAGATTTTGTAAACAATAAACTACTGCTTTGTGGTAAAGAAATCCCTATACATTATTTTAACACAGAAGAACCAAACAATAATAATACGACTGCTGTTGAAAATAAAACTACATGTTGTTTAATTAAAGCCCGTACTAAACAAACCATTAAGGTAAACATTCTTAATATGAGCAATGGGAGAGGAATATTACTCTATAAAATACAAGACGGAATAGAAATACCACAATGTATAGTAAAAGTCGAAAATGAAGTAAGTTATTGCCCAGTAGTATATAACACAACGGCTGATAAACGTATAGAGATCAAAGCAATGAACGCAGAATCGCTAAGTGATTTTAAAATTTATAATTTAAACAGTAATCCAGTAATTGCTACAAATTTTAACATGTTAAGTCACAAATATAATGAATTGAATTTTAAGAAAGTTAGAACAGATCACATGAATAACAAAGAGAAACGAGAAATATTGAAATTAATTTATGAATATTCTGATTTAATCCTCCAAGAAAATAATTGTTTGACATTTACTAATCAAGTTAAACACGTAATTAGGACAACTGACGAAATCCCTGTTTATACCAGAAACTATAGACATCCAAAAATTTATCGAAAGGAAGTAGATAAACAGATTCAAGAAATGCTTGCTCAAAAAATTATTCAACCCTCTTTCTCACCTTGAAATTCACTTGATGGATTGTTCCCCAAAAGCAGATACTTCAAATAAACAAAATTTCAGGTTAGTGATTGACTTTAGAGGATTAAATGTGAAAACTATTGAAGATAAATTTCCGCATCTAAACATAACCAACATATTGGACAAATTAGGAATATCCCAATATTTTAGTACACTTGATCTTGCTTCAGGCTTTCACCAGGTGGAGATGCGCCCGAACAGTATAGATGACAGCCTTTTCAACAGAAACTGGACACTAAGAATTTCTGAGAATGCCGTTTGGACTAAAGAACAGCCCACCTACATTCCAAAGGATAATTAACAATGTGTCATGAGGCATACAGAATGAAACATGTTTAGTTTATCTTGATGACATAATCACATTTTCCACCAGTTTGCAGAGCACCTGCTAAGATTAGAAGAAGTTTTTGATAGACTAAGAAAATCTAACTTTGAGCTACAGTTGGAAAAATGGAATTTTTGAGAAAGGAAATTGCTTATTTAGGACAAATAGTTACGCCGAATGGAATAAAACCCTATGCCGAAAAAATAAGAGCAATCAAGAACTATCCAATACCAAAGACTACTAAAGAAATTAAGGATTTTTAGGACTATTAGGATTTTACTGAAAGTTCCTTAAAAACTTCACAAAAATAACAAAACCTTTTACTAACTGTTTGAAAAAAAATGCAAAAATTAATATTAATAACCCCTCTAACCCCTAACTCTATAGACTGTTTTGAAACATGCAAAAATATTTTGACTAACGAACCACTTTTGCAATACCCGGACTTTGAAGAAGAATTATTCTAACAACAGGCGCAACCAATTATGCAATTATGCAATATAAGCAATTTTAAGTCAAGATAAAAACGGAAAGGACCATCCTATAGCTTATGCCAGAAGAACTTTGAATGACAGTGAAATTAGATATTCTGCAATTGAGAAAGAACTATTAGCAATTGTATGCGCAACAAAACATTTCGCGCTTATTTAATTGGATGAAAATTCAAAATTTATTCAGATCGTAAACTTTTACAATAATTATTTTCTGTTAAAGAACCAAATTCCAAGCTTCTGAGATGGAGATTAAAGCTAGAAGAATATGATTATGAATTAAAATATAAGAAAAGTAAATTAAACCAAAACCCAGATGCCCTTTCAGGAATACAATTAAATATCACCGACAAAAGGTCAACAAACTCTCAACATTCTGTAGATCAGCGGTTCTCAACCTGGGGGGGGCGTGGAAGAATTCCAGGGGAGGCGTCAACAAATTTTTAAAAAAATTGAATTTGATGTTGGACACAAACACACAATCATTGAAATTTCTTTATAGCTTAATACAGCTATAAAGCTCTATTTCTTTACTCAACGAACTTTTCTTCCTTTCCAAAATTTCATCGATGATACCCAAAGTCTTCCAAAAGACCTAGTAAATGAAATGAAGGACCTAATATCTGAGCATTTGTTGTCTCTGAAGAACAAAATCGGAGCCTATTTCCCAGATATAAGCTCGGAAAACTGGGAATTCATGTTAACAAGAGACCCCTTTCAAATCAACATTGATATACCTCCTGGTCACATTCAAGAACAAACAATTGACTTGCAATGTGATTCCAAAGCTAAATTGGATTTCCCAAACATGGATCTCGAAGATTTCTGGCTACTATATCTTCCTGTTTACCCAGAAGTAGCAATGGAGGCAGTCAAGTTGCTTGTACAATTTTCATCAAATTATCTATGCGAGACAGGATTTTCAGCCCTGGCTAATACAAAATCTAACTATCGAGCCAGACTAGATGTGGAAAGTGAGCTGCGGTGTTCTTTGTCAAAATTTCATCCAAACATACAAAAAATAGTTAACGAGAAACAGTGCTAGCCCTCACACTAGCACTACAAAAGTAGCGAACATTTTTCTGGTTATTACTTAAACATAATGTAAGTAAATTTATCATATATAAGTCTAAATTAACTTAATCCGTGAAGGGAGGCGTGACCTCACACCAAAGTGTGAAGGGGGGCTCAGAGCCTAAAAGGTTGAGAACCCCTGCTGTAGATGACGAGTTGCAAATGCCAGTTCGATGTTACTTCTCGGAATTGGATGATAGCCAGTCTATGATACTCGACACTGATATGGAAGAAGATGATACCGCTAATCACGAAGATATCAATGAAGAAAGCAACCAAACAGTTCACTCCAATTTTGAAGGAAACACTCAGATAGAAATACCAATTTCCGACGAGCCTGTAAACTTTGGCAAAAATCAAATATTTTTATCTCTAGTAAAGTATCAACCTAAAAAAGTGCAAATAATAACATTATTTGGAATTTCGAAAATAGAATTAATAGTTGAAACATCAGAAAATAATCTAAATAATGACATAGTTAACTTCATAAAATCATATTTGGCACCTAAAGTAAAATATAACCTATATTTTGAAGATGACTTTTATGAGAGATTTGCATCATGCATAGCCAAAAACTTTGAACAATCTGAACTCAATTTAGTTAAATGTAACAATAAATTATTGGATTTAACTTCCGAAGATGAAATGCTGGAAATAATAAATAACTATCACATTAGCAAAACTAATCATCACGGAATACAAGAAACTTATTAACAAATTAAACATAGATATTACTGGCCCAACATAAAAGGACACATTCAAAATTTTATCAACCAATGTGAAATATGCCGAAAAAATTAATACGGCAGAACCCCTTTAAAACTAGAAATGAATCTTACACCCACACCAACAAAGCCTTTGCAAGTAGTGCACATTGATAGCATATCACTAGGAAAAATCCTTTGTAAGTATAGTAGATGCCTTCTCGCGTTATGGACAGATGTATCATGTGGGCGGTGCACAAACAACAGAGCTTGCTTATAAGCTACTAGATTACTTCGGATGATATGGTGTACCTGCAGGTATTATATCAGACAATGGCACGGAATTTAACAATAGAGTGGTAAAAGAAATATTGGATCTGCATAAAATTAAAATACATTTTATAAGTACACAAAACACCCAATCCAATGGATTATGTGAAAGATTTCATTCCACGATAATAGAACACATAAGACTTAAATAATCAAAACGAGTTCAAAAAGTACAATATAATTAAGAAAGTAAAATATGCGATAATAGCATATAGTAATATGCATACATTCAGTTACTAAATTAACGCCATATGAAGTTTTATTTGGTGACATAAACTCGAACGCCCTACGGGATGTAGATGTAGAAAACCAATTTTCAAATGATTACGTTTTAAGCCATAGAGAAAAAACAAAAACACTGTACGAAAACATTAGAAATGCTAATCAAAAAAATTAAAGAAACTATTTTGGAAGAAAGGAATATAAACAAGGAATTACTTCCAGAAATACCAACTGAAGTTTATGTAAAGAGAATTCAAAAACAGGGCAAAAAGAAATATGTTCTGTTAATAGGGAAAGGAAAACAGGTAGAATAAAGCCTAGACACCATTACACAGAGAAAAAATACATTTATCAAAAATTAAAAGACCTAGGAAGATAAGAAACATAACTAATGATCAAAATTCTTTTCCAGGTCCCTCCGTTCGTCCTTAGCACAGCCAAATTAGAATCTTTGTACCATAACTTTGTCCATTTTAGATAGGAAAACACTTTTATTTTAGCGTAGGAAAGCTCATTATACATTTAAATGACATTCATTCCTATTATTATGATGTACTACAAAATTTTGAAATTAACTGTGGCAATTGTAACGGTAGCCAAGATGGTAATCAATATGTAACAGATAATGGTCATAAAATTAGAGAATATGATTAAAGTTAATTGTAAATGAATTCTGAAAAAATTGTATAGTTTATAAACTTACCTATTGTTGAAAATACATATTTTAAATTGTATAAATTGAACCCTACAAAAAAATATGAATAAGTTTATGTAACAATAATACCAACAGTAAGGTACATGTTAGTAATTAATTCTGTAATTTTATGTTTAGACAGTGATTGTAGTGGTAGAATGAATTCCAAATACTTTTGCTCATTTGGCCTTTTAACGCTGTTGAGGACGGCCGTTTCGGGAGATGTGTCCCTTTGTCAACTCAGACCGTAACTGTTACAGTGATTACTAGTAGCTCACGCGAGGATGGAATCAACAAATGCTAATATTTTTATTAAAACAGAAATGTACCAGTTAGAACTATATTCTGGTAGCGTTAAAGTTAAGTTTTGATATAGGCTGATATATACTCTGTGTAGAGAGTATTACAAGTTTATTTAATCATAAACAAAAATATTTCAATTTAAATAAATGAAACCTATATAACCCTAAACGTTTTCCTTTATTTAAAACCTTATGTACATTTCAATTGTATAGCAATCATCCTCAGAGATAATTTACAATAAAAATACACTGAAGCAACATTTTTCATGAAATATATAGACCGGCAACTACTTTGCCACGCCCATTCTATTGTCTAACCAATCACGTTGCAGTAAATTCCCCCCTCTACAACTAGGTCTGATCTCTTAACTTCTGTGATGAAGAGTTACCATTACACATATTTTAATTTTAACCAAAATACAATTATACATGTGTTTTAACTTTATAAAATATGACTAAAACCATCTTCTAAATAATGAATTTAATTGAGAGATCGGGATATGCCCTTTATCATAATTTATGAATTAATTTTTGTCTTATTATGTATATGGAAAAAGTTATTTGTGGTATAGAGGTTTCATTTATTTAAATTAAACATTACGCCACAGTTGCTTTATACAGTTAAAGGTATTTCCAAGTGTATTTAGGAATTGATTTTTCCTTATAAATGTTGGTACTAAAAAAGTGAAATATTTGAGTTTTCAAACTTGGTTAAAGTATATTGGATTTTCTACTTTGCTCTTCGTTTCTGTCGTTTTTTTTCACTATTTAATCAGGAAGTGGAAAGTATAGCTGTTCACTCTTAAGCTGGTGCACATAGATAGATAGAAAACAAAAAGCTAGCCCTACTCAAAAACATTGGTTTTTGCAATACTTGTTGCATCAAAGCCCATTGCTAAGAAGGGGTTGCGTTCATTTAGAAAACTGATATAACTAAATCTGTTCAAAGCTTAATGTAAATGATCTGGTTATTACGACAAAACAAATAAAATAATATTTATATTGGTCTTTCAGCCTTGTAATTCTGTATAATTCTATACCACATGTTACAATGTCTGTGGAACGCTCTTTTGCTTCCTCTACCCTTACCCTCACATATGATCGCCCTTCGAGGTCACCAGCTTACGTGTGTATAGCTACACCTCCTAGAGTTCTTTTATAGAAACTTCAGCTTAAGTGGGTAGGGAATTCTTTAACTTCATTGGTGTGTGTGTTTTCAAGTTGAACAGTTTTGACATTTTAGTTATCAGCGTGTGGAACATGAGTTAGTAAATGGAAATCAAATATTGAAGATAAATACATTTCAGCTTTTACCGCTTAAAAACTTACAAGTTTAATGCTAATCCCTACCAGTTTTGAGACAAAGAAGGGCATCGTAGGGATAGTGTTTACTAAAAATAACAATAACTAAATAAATATCGCAACAAAAGAATTTGTCAAAAACTAAATTAAGGTTAATAATCTGTAATTGTTACAAATGAATGTAGGTTATAATTTAACAATTCACATTTTTTAAAAATTTCTCTTTCACCTTGAGCTACTAGTTTACACTTAAACATATAATAATATGTGACACTTGCTCTTCTTAAATAGTACTTATTCATTGTCTACAAAGAGGGAAACAGTTCCAATATGTAATCAGCAATAGCTATTATCAATAAACAATTACAATCCATTATGATGCTAACTGTGTATGTGATGGTTGTGTAACTATTTTGTAGCAAGGGTATATAATTGTTTGTTTATTAATTATAAATACGCTGATTTTAATTACTTTTGTAATGTACCCCTCCTCCACCTCAATCTAAAGAAGACATCAGGTACTGCTTAAGTTGACAATGGTATAGATACTCAAAACTGTGAAACTCATTAAGAAGAAGTAAGTGCCCGTATAGATATCACATAATATTATATGTTTTAAGTGTTGACAATTTAAATGCATTGTTATTCTTCATGCTTAATTATTTAGGTTTTGACAAATTTTGTATGAAGCAATGTTAAATGAATTTTCATTTTATTCTTTTATGTTAGTTTATCATATTTAGAAAACAATTTAATTTGTTTCAACTGTACGGTGATAAAATTATATATATACATAGTACACACACATATATTCAGTAGAATCTCAATAAGTTGTACCCTGATAACACAGATCTCTGGATAACCCGGTATGATTTTGTAGTACAATAAGTAAGAAAAATCAAATAAGTACAGTGTATACATAAAAAGTCTATTAGCAGTAAAATTGTTAAGGACCTACAGATAAACAAAATAATGTTTTGTGCTGGAAAGACTACGGGGTCACTTAACACGAAAGTGGATCAAATATTTTAACAGCTAAAATTGACAATTTGTTTGCTAAGAAATTATTTGCAGTGGAGTTTATCTGTATATACACAATGTACATTCATATACTGTACTGTTTGATAAATATATAAGTTTTTCTGTAAGAACAATGTCTTTTTTAAATTTTCCTTTAGTTTCCAGTAGGACCGTGTTCCCAGTTGATCCGAATTCTAGAGGATTAACTGTGTATATATTCACTTACCACTTGCACTATAATGTACATAAACAAGAATCTTACTTGGTATATATGCGAGTTAACTTTCGAGGATTTTAATTACGTGTCTTTATTTTTAAGCATCAACTGAGGCCAAGTACTTCTGCAGATTACCAAGTTTGTGGGATTTTCGTTGTCACGTGGTACATTATTCTTATTTCGGATTCACTGCACTGTGGGAAGGTGTTAATTTGTCTTGGGGTTAATTTTGCCTAGTCAGTTGATAAATTTACCTTTTTTGATTTTATTTCTTTTACAGTCTGGGTATTCAATTCTATATATTCTGTTATTAAGTGTAGGACATATTTTTTCCGATTGGTTTATTTTATTGATTTTGCTTCCTTACTTGGTTTGTAAGTTATGTTAATATGGTTATTTTTTACTATTTTGCTTATTCCTTTAGTGTTGTGTCCTGTGTATGTGAATATGGCCCATTTTGTTGTTTGTGGTTCGTGTTTAGGTTGTTTTATTTGTTTAACATTTTAAATTCTAAATTATCTCTAGTTTTTATGCTGTACATCTTGAGGTTTTTTGTAGAAATTACACTTTTTGTGAACTAACATTAAAAAATGAAGGAAAAGCAAGAGAAAAACAAGTAATATATCAAATAGCCCAAAAAAATGGATACAATAAAAAAACTATAGATAAATTAGATTTAAAAATATTAAACAAATTAAAAGAACCTGAAAACCTGATCCACAAACAACAAAATGGGCCACATTCACATACACAGGATACAATATAAAAGGAATAACTAAAATACAACCATATTTATATAACTTACAAAAATACAGGAAGCATAATAAATAAAATAAACTAATCGGAAAAAATATGTCCCACGCTTATTAGCGGAATACAGTAGAGTGTCAAAAATCCGGATTAAATGGAACCAGGGCCTATCCGGACTACAGATTTTTAAACATTCTCTAAACTACTGCATATAACAGATATTTCATTAACTATAATCTATTTTAATGATTACAGTATCATGAAGGTTTAAATTATACCAGGAATTATTACAAAATAGATGTCAGAGGGCTTGAAAAGTACAAAATATTTTAGTGAAAGAACATATAATGTACATTCTAATACACAGCCTACAATGCCAAAAAAATATGCCGGTAAAAACTTGAGTGAAAAAAATTGTTATTGTTCTTTCAACAAAAGTGTATTATATGACAAATTAGCTAAATATTAAGTTTAACAGTGAATTTTATTATTTTGCTAATTGGATACAATACACATTAATACATATAAAACATACAAATCTAAAACATTCTAAACAAATGATTAAATATAATGTATGTTGCGTTTTAAATCAAGTTATGATACATTTTTCGGAATTGATGTATCTACTTTGCATTTATAATTCAAGATAACACTGTTTAGATATCTATTGTAGTGGCACTGAGCGCCACACTCTGCACGCAGAGTTCCGTGCGTGCTGAAACCACTATCTGGATTTGCGACGTTTTATTGTATATAAAATCAATGCCAAGACAATAACAAATTATACATTGGCCAAACAAAACAGAAATTAAGACAGATATAAAGAGCATCTCAAGGCATACATCAAACCATACATTAACAATTCAAACTTAGCCACGCATACTATCAAAAACAACCATACATTCCCCACATTAGAAAACGCACATCTAATAAAAAAAGTACAAAAAGGTCTCAAAATGACAATCTGAAACAGCTATAAATTTACAAACAGAAAAATAATATCATTAATGAACAAATAAAATAAAAAAAAGGTAAATTAATCTACTGACTAGACAAAATTAACCCCAAGACACTCTAAAAACTTTCCCACAGTGTGTGAATCCGAAATAAGAACATTAAGAGTATACCATGTGACAACGGAAATCCCACACACTTGGCAACCTGCAGAAGCACTTAGTCTCAGTTGATGCTCAAAAATGAAGATACGTAATTACAGTCCTCGAAAGTTAACTCTCATATATACCAAGTAAGATTCTTGTTTATGTACATTATAATGTGAGTGATATATATATGTGTGTGTGTGTGTGTAATTAATTAAAGAGAGTACCAAAATGTTTCTGAAATAAAACTTGCTGTGGGTGGGTTTGTGCAGGATGAATTTTTCCTGTTGGGTGTATGTATTTAAACTTAGTCCTAGTTCACTAGTATCTGGGTTGTTGTTTTTTTTTATTTAAAGTGTTTGATTTTGCTAATTCTGTTTCAAACTCTTCTATGACAAGTTTGAGTGAACATGTGACTGGGAAATTTGTCTCTCTGCTAGGTGAAAACCCTGCTGAAACTGTTTTAATGTTGACAACAGCCTATAGTGCTGATGCTATAATAAAACTAGTGGTTTGTTTGTTTTCTCAATGGTGACAAGTCAATGAATGACTAGTCTCATTGCCCGATCAGAGGAGAATATTCAGATACTTTTAAAACATTTGCTCTCAGGCCATCGACAGTCCAAAGTTCAAATTTTGGAGATAAGTGAGTTATCTTGAAGCTTGGTTTAGCAAATTTTAACTAAAGATTTGGGGACGAAATGAGTCACTACCGACTCTTAAAAAGCATGTCAAGTTAAAATACGCAAGTCAAATAGCTAGGCAACAATCATTTGCTTTTTTTATGTTCATTCAGTTTGTTCCACCAGGCCAGAGTGTTTGTCAAGCTTTTTATTTGAAGTTTCAAGAAGTTACACAATGTCCAAAAACCCAGATTTTTGTTAGATAGGCATCTAGTTTTTCCACTATGATAACACACCTACATGCAGCCATTTTGGCAAAAAATGGCATGGTCCTGTTATCACATGTATTCCAGTTACCTGATCTGGTTTCATAGGATTTTATTTTATTTCTATGAATAAAAAATGGGTATGAAAGAAGTTGGATTGGCCAACATTGATATCAAGGAAAAACGAGGATGCAGCTGTCAGCCATTTCTGAACAAGAGTACAAAAAATGTTTCGGAACAGTGGAAGTACTGATGGGACAAATTTATCAAGTGTAATGGAGAATAATTCAAAGGAGGGGGATAATTCGAATAAAAAAATTGAAATTTATAGCTTTTAAAAACTAATTTTGTTTTTGGTCTAATAGTAAAACAATTTTGTAATATTCTCATAGTATAACCATACACTTCATAAAAGAGAATACTCGTATTTATAAAAATAAAGGCTCAAAGCTTTTAATGACCAGTAAATATTATTGACATAATCAAGAACCTCTTCACTAGTCAACAGTTGAAATGAAGGGTCTTGGTTTAACTGTTGGTTAGTAAAGAGGCTCTTGATATCAAGAATAACAAAATTATGACAGACTTAGAACAATTTTTATCATGAATATCCTTGTTTATGAAGTTTGTACGGAAAAATAAATAATCCGTAGCCTATGTGATGACACTGTTTACATGCCGGTAAGCTAAACTTCAAAGATATTTGGGGCTTTCAAGTTAGGGCTCTAAGCAAGTTCTGAGTGTACAAGCCAAGGATCTACGTTTCAGTGCTAAATGTAGGCAATATACATTGGACTTACATAATGGGTTGTAGCAAACAAAGTATTCTTAAACAATAAAGTAAATAAAAAATTTTAAACTCAATTTCTACTTAGGTCAACAAATAAAAATTCATTTAACTAAGTAATTACAATTAATATAAATATATATATATATGACAGAATCACAATTTTAAGAGGTAAAATAGAAAGCAAAATTAATTATTAAAATGGATTAATTAATATTTGAAAATTTTTATTAATAAGTGTCATCCACTACGAGTTTAAGAAAATTTATTTGATAAATAAAAACACGGTTGATGCACTAGTCAAAGAAATCTGATTTATTAAAAATTTGGCAATGTTTCGACGACTAAATTGTCACCCCTATTCAGGCCTACAAGTATAATAGACAGAATTACCATCTACTTCATAAAAATTCACAACAAAATTAACATAAAATCAAATACATTACAATAATTAATAACACACTATAAAACGTGATAATCCATGACAATAAAAACTATATACTACAATTAAATGTTTTCTGTAAGGTTTCTTTGATTTACGCTTCAACCGTCTTTTTATTAAACAAAATCTTGTAAGTGTACACCTCATCAAAATTTATTTGAGTTTGAGAGGATGGATAAAAAGTATTTAATTAAAGATTGAAAATTTGAACAAGATATGTACAAGGAGAGTGTGAACTAATAGAAGGAATTGAAAAACCTCACTCCACAGTACTCTTTAGTAAGAAAAAACTTTCAAGTTAAAGGGTTAAAATCAATACCGCATTAAAATGTGTGCCTAAATTTATTTCTAGTTATAATTTGTCAACCTAGTCCTTTTACTATTCTGTTGCACTTATACTTTTAACTTTTATACAGACCGACAACAAAATATTCATTCAAATATTTTATATGGTTTTAATATAATCACCCAGTTTTACTATTATCAGTTATAAAATTTTGGGAAGTCTTTTGAACTAAACTCCCAAGTACGTTTATAGAGATGTAAGGGATGGCCATGGCAGCACATGGACAGAGTTATATACATGACACACATTTGCCTATAGAGCCATAAGAGTTATATGAGTTAAAAGTAGAAAGGAAATAGGCAATTGTAAAATGAGATTTTTTGGAATTTAAAGAAATCATACTTGTCATATTTTATTTTATAATGGCGTGTTATAAAATTATAGTTAAATTAATATTTATTACATTAAAGATAAAAATAATTGAGAAATTTAAATAAATACAAAATATCTAAAAGCTAAAAACCCACAATTCCAAAACAAAAGAAAATCCTGTCTCGAATAGATATTTTCACCTGATAAAGTTGTAGTTGTAGCAACTAAATTACACACAGAATAAAAAATTTGAAAATTATGAAAGAAAGTTCAGGTCAGTTACAACAAAAACATAGAAACCATAAAAACAGAATTTTATTGTAAAACACCAACTACAATCTATTGCTTACATATCTCTATTATAGTTTAAATGAACACTCTCCAAAAACCTCTTGAAAGGAAAAACTGGTGAAATTAAAAAAAAAAAAACTATTACCACAATGATAAAACGGGTCGAGCAATTTTATTAACCAACAAACTGCATATCTATAAGATTGTATTATGTGAGCCAAGTTCTTTTTCTAGATGGTGACATATGTAATCGCCGGCTTTCTCTTTGCTGTTTTCTGATACTTGAATTTTATATAGGCCTATGTATGAAGGGAAAAGGTCTCTACTAATTAATAAACCACTAAAAAATAAATAGCCACCAGTTCTGACAAGTGCACAAATTGCAACTAACATCGCTTTGCATAAAAATACCATTATCTTTATTATAAAAATATACGATCAGTGATTTGATTTACATTACACTAAAATTAAAAATGACCTATTCAGGGGAATTAATTTTGCCTTAAAAATGTTCCAGAGTTCACAACAAATCTGAGCTATTTGAAATAGTTATGAATGCCACTATTTGAAATGATTTCAGTCAAAATTGAAAATATTTTGTAATCCTACAGCAATATCAACTAAACATGACAAAAACTCAATATTTTGAAATAATTGAGACATGGATAATGTCAATAAAAGTTAGATATAAAAAAAGACTAAGAATATATAAATCCTGATATCAACAACCAGATGATAAAAATGAAAACAAGACGGAAAGGAATTCCACAAGGATGGAAAGGCAAAGCATTTGATATGTATGAAACTAAAGTTTTATTTGTATAAACCAATAAAACTTTATTTTACACTACCGTCACTCAAAGTTTTCCACAATGTTGATAAATTATAGCAGCAAAGTGCCTGTACAGCAATGCTGACAACCTGAAAAACAAATTTACTTTAGGTGAACACAAAGTTCAAACTAGATACAAGAAGGGATTTTTGTATCTGATTACTGGAAGATATGGTTTCAAGGTGACGAGGAACCAAAAATAATAACTGCAAGTTAATTCATTGCAGCATTAACGTATAGAAAAAAGATACGAGATGGGATTTTGGTATCTGATTACTGGAAAATGTGGATTCAAGGTGATGAGGAACCAAAAATCAGAACTCTAATGTAGTTCAGTGCAGCCTTAACATTAAAAAAATGAAGCAATGGTATATGACAAGGGTGTTGGAGAACAGACATTACAACTAAGAGAAGTTCATAATAATAGGTTTTTTTTAATACAGCAACAAAAATATTTAGGATTTGCAAAAAGGGTAAGGAACAGTCTAGTGATCTGACAATAAAAATTTTAAAAATGTAAAAATACTTTAAATTACACAACAATATTATAATACTGTTTATTAAGATTTCTGGATGGAACTAAACCAGTAACAACTATTTCTTTCATCTCTGTTGAACAACATATATTTTTGACAATTATATTTGAATTATATCTACAAAATAATAAGTATGAAATTCAACAATTAATGAACAACTGAAATGAATTTAAATTTCTTTATAGCCAACATTTGTAACATGATGTCCCAATATATTCAAGGAAACCAGCACATCATTAACTAAACTCATTAATAGAAACTCTTCAAAATTTGCTTCTTAAGAACATAGTGACAATTCTAGGAAAGGTAGAGGCTGGCAATACACATTCAGCAGGTTTATAATATTCTACACTTTATTGACCATATTGTACGTTACTAACCTTGTTTTTTGCGAAAGATATATATATATATATCTTTGCTGATACGTGTTCCTTCACGGATGGAAAAATATGATGAATAGTTACTATCTGGAGTACATCCGTTCATTCTGCAGTCCATAAATTCGCTAGAATTTCATCCAGCATAGGCGAAGTGAACCCAACAACAGTAGAAGGGCTCGCTCTTCTACTGTTTTTGGGTTCACCTCGTCAATGCTGGATGAGATTCTAGCGAAACGTCGGAACTGCAAATTTATGGACTGCAGAATGAACGGATGTACTCCAGATAGAAACTATTCATCATATATATATATATATATATATATATATATATATATATACATACATGTAGAAGGGCTCGCTCTTCTACTGTTTTTGGGTTCACCTCGTCAATGCTGGATGAGATTCTAGCGAAACGTCGGAACTGCAAATTTATGGACTGCAGAATGAACGGATGTACTCCAGATAGAAACTATTCATCATATATATATATATATATATATATATATATATATATATACATACATACACACACATATGAGGTTATTATTATTAATTGTAAACAATATATTTATTTATTTATTGTACTTATTGGTGGAAAAAATTGTTTACAATTAATAATAACTTTATAAAGTCAGTGAAAGGGAAAAATAATGGACGTGAAATATCACGATATATACATACATACATACATACATACACACACACACACACACACACACACACAGATATATATATATATATATATATACTTGTAAATAATTTTTTCTACCACTAAGTGCAATAATTTTACCTTATGTGATGAGGCACCTTTCGGTTACTTGATCATTGTCAAATCTCTCTAGAAAAGAAAAGCTTTTCTTTTTCACTTTTTTGATTGACAAAGATCATTTTTGATTGAAATATTTCAATAGTGTGATAAGTTTTTATATGTGTCTATTTAATTATTTCCAAGAGATTGCAGTTTTGGACTATTGTCAGTAGGTAAGTCTGTCAGTCTTCTATCTAGTCCAAAAATTCCTAAATAAGCTTTAAGCTCTACTAGAACTAACCAAAATATATATATAATTTTAAAATAGAAATGGAAAAAATTACCTGATTAATATAACAAGGACGCAGTCTGAAATTTGATGATGATGAAGGCGTTGATGGTGCTGATGTAGGTGCTGGTCATTGATGCTGGTGGTCTTACAGATAGGAGTGGTCTTGATGAATGTTACCTAAAAACAGGAATTAAAATATTTATTAAATATATATATATATAAAGAACCTAGTCAAAATACAAATACAAGAATTAAAATTGAATTTACAATTCAAAGCTTTTCGTTGGCTAACAGTACCAACATCATCAGGAATATTAAACAATTAAAATTAACATATGTGCAAATTAGATCAAATAAATAGCTATGCCAAATCAACTACAATGTTGTTAAAATTTTTTTTTAGTTTTTTATTTTGCTGCCATAACATTACAAACACTGATTATATTATCAAATTTAGATTTTACTTGTATTTGTTCATTTATCAACTCATTATTAGTATTATATTTATGTATTTCTAAATCTTCATAAATATTCATTCTCAGGCCTTTATTAATTTCTTTTACAAGTATCATATTATCTATGTTAGGAAATATGTGATTATTATTAATACAATGACTAGCAAAATTTGATTTATAAATTTCTGGCTTTTTATATGCATTAAAATGCTCTTTTATATCTATCTTTAAGTTTTTTCTTAGTTTGTCCTATATAAACTTTATTCCAATAATCACATTCTAATTTATATACACCGTTTTTTTCATGCATATTAATAATAATATTATTATTTATTAATTTATTATTAGTACTATATGCGAATTTTATGTTGCTACCTTTAACAATTTTGTGATATTTTTTACTTCATTACCAAAAAATGTAAATGAAGTCCATATGACATTTTCATCATTATTTTTGTAAATTAGATTATTATTTTGTTTCTTTAAAATATTATAATTAAGTTTATCAACAGTTTTCTTTTTATAGCCATTCTCAATTGCAATTTGATAGATAATGTTTTTCTCTCTTATTTTGTTTTCATTATTCATAGGTATTTTATGTAATCTATATAATAAATTGTATAATGCAGCCATTTTTTGATTATACCGATAGTTAGAATTATTAGGTATAATTTGGTTAGTTTGTGTCGGTATACGATATATGTTAAATTCAAATTCATTATTATGTCTTATAATTGGTATATCTAGAAAGTTGATCTTATTATTTTTCTCCATTTCATAAGTAAAATTAATATTTTTATTTATCATATTTATTTTATCTAAAATAATTATTAAGTTTATACCATTATTATTAGATACATATAAACCATTATCTACATATCTAAACCAATAACCGTTTTTATCAAATGTCTGTATAATTTTATTTATTTTATCATCTATATATTGTAAAAATATTTCAGATATTATATTCGATAAGAGAGAACCCATGGCAAGACCATCTTCCTGTTTGTAAATTTTATTATTATATGAAAAATAATTTTGATTTAATATCATTTTTAATGTATTTATAATTTCTAATATTAATTGTCTATCTTTTTCATTTTGCTCTAATCTAGATTTTATAATATTGAGAGTCTCTTTTATAGGAATATTTGTGTACATATTTTTTATATCTAATGATATTAATTTTGTTTTATTATCAATATTAATTATTTTTAATTTTTCAATAAGGTTAATAGAATTATTTATGGTATGATTATTATTTAGTTTCATTTTATCTTTAAGAATAGATGTTATGATTTTAGATATTTTATAAGAAGGAGAATTTATAAAATTTACTAATGGCCTAATTGGTTTCTCAATTTTGTGTAATTTAATAAGTCCATTGATTATTGGAATTTTTGGATTATCGTTCATATAATTACTAATATTATTTTTATTAAATAATTTATAAGCAGATTTTATTAAATTTTTTATTTCATTTTGGTATTTCTTTCTAGGATCTTTATATATTTCACTAAATTGATTTTCATTTATATATTTTTTTAGTTTTATTTATGTGTTCGTCTTTATCAATAATTACAATAGTATTACTTTTATCAGCCTTTACTGTAATTAGATTGTTGTTTTGTAGTTTATCTTTTAAATCTTTAACTCCTAAATATGTTTGTCTATGGGTTTTATTAATTTTATTAGTTTTAATTAATTTTTTTATTTCATGAGCTGCTTCGATTCTGGTACTATCTTGTATATTTTCATTTAATTTATATATATAAATATAAAATACGTTTTCTTGTTTAATAATTTAAAACAACATAGGTTATTCAAATACAAGAATATTTAATAATTTATATACAAAGCTTTTCGTTGGTAAACAGTACCAACGAAAAGCTTTGAATATAAATTAATAAATATTCTTGTATTTGAATAACCTATGTTGTTTAAAATATATATATATAAATTCGCAATATGTATTCTTGTGTATTAATAAAGAACATAAGTCAAAATACAAATACAAGAATTATAATTGAATTTACAATTCATAATTCAATTTACAATTATAGTTGTAAATACAATTATAATTCTTGTATTTGTATTTTGACTTATGTTCTTTATATATATATATATGAAGTTATTATATTACTATTGTAAGTAATTTTATCCACCATTAAGTGCAATGATTTTACCTTGTGTGATGAGGCGCCTTTCGGTCACTTGACCATTGTCGAATCACTGATTACTTTTTCTCCTGATGTAAAATTACTTACAATAGTAATATATTAACTTCATAAAGTCAGTGCAACGGAAAAACAATGGATAACGTAAAATATTAAGAATAAATAAATAAATATATATATATATATATATATATATATATATATATATTTAGGTTAGTTCTAGTAGAGCTTAAAGCTCTACTATAGAATTCCTATATATATATATATATATATATATATTGTGTGTGTCTGTGAGAGAAAGAGAGAAAACATTTTAGAAAGGGTAAGGAGAATAACCTTGATCCAGCCTGTTTTCATAAATAGACCCTCTCCCACATACACAACTGTGTAAATTAAATTCAACACAGAACTTTTTGTTAATTTTTATGATATAGCTACAGTGTTAACTACACACATTCTGTAAGTTAACTGTGAAGTAAAGTTGATTTTTGTCCTGTAGCAGTTATATGACATTAATTATAAAAACATAAAAAGATATGAACTAAAACAGGTTTAATTTTAAGTAGTTTTTTTTGCAGAATGAAACTCCACAAGCGCCCCCTCCCCCCCATCTGAAAAAGTAAATTGTATAGTCAAATCATTAATTAGTAATGAATTTCTTGACAGCAAACAACTGAATCCCAGTATAGTTTGGAAGTAATACTACAACGAGGCATTATATTTCAAAAGGGGGATATACTGCAGCAACAGCTTACAACTAGTGATAACACATAATTGGTGAATATATAGAATGTCTTTGTATTTATACTTCTAGATATAAGTAAAGCCTGTGTCAACAAATAAGTTAAGCAAGTTCCACTGCCCTAGTGCGTAATCATAAGGTTCAATGAACCGCCATCTAATGCCAAACCCGCATCCTCATTCTAGTTTATTACTAAATTTAATGAACCAATTTATAATTAAACAGAATTAAATTACTTTGTTGTTGAAATTATTAATATACTCATCTTTATCTCTGTTAAGAATATTTCTATATGTTTGAATACATTTTTCTGCCATTCTTTATTATCTGCTATATTTATTGAAAGAAAATTTTGGGGTTTCTTGGATATGTAAGATTAGGAGTTTATTTGAAATCATTTTTAATTGGTTCATAAGGTTTGAACAAAAATTTTACAAATATTATTCAACATATTTCTTTATAAAACAGAACATTCTTATTTAACTTTTGCTATGACCAGGTGATGTTAGGTCAGGTAAAATATTTTTTAAAGAGTTTGTTTTTTATGTATCACTGCCAGGTAGGATGGTATATTGTTCCTTCCTAACAATAATTTTTAGAAATATATTTTTAAAATGGATTCAACAATAACTCTCTTCAGGCCATATATCATGTACACAGTTATAAATAAATTCAAATTTATTCAATTTAGATTTAATTAGCATAAAAAGATTTATCTGGAGTTGACAGGATTGTTAGTCAGGAGTGAAGCAACTTCTCATAGATATTATTTTAAATCATGTATACTTTAAGAGGCATATATGTATTGAAAAATTAACCTTCGACAGGAAAGCCTGTTTCTCATAAGTAACTTATTATAACAATGATGGAACGTAAAAAGGCTTATTATTTGACAACAACAAAATAGGTTTGAGTACATTTTTCCGCCACTCCTAACTTTTCAATATTCTCTTCTGTTGACGCGTTTCGGATTAACTCCATTTTCAAAACTTGAATACTACTGGTCGCCCAACTTTTGAGCTCGTCTTTATATACCGTTAGCCACGCCCTCCCCACTTCCAGATCTCAGTTCCTGTTGGTCCACGCCTACTCTTGCTTCTTGTGTCCACCTACTTAATAATTTTAAACTTTTAAATATAACAATTCAATGTGTTGTTGGTTTTCATTCCAACTTCTATATTATATTTCTTGAAAATTTTTTTCAATTTATAAACCCCTTCCCGTTTATGTAAATTTAGCCCATTTCTTTCTCTATTTCCTTTGTGGAACTTTTTATTTGATTTCTTCTTACCCTAATTTTTCTAAATAGCTTTCTTATTGCTTCTTTGTTTTATCTATTATTTTCAGAAAATTGAAATATAATAATTAGTTCTTTATATTCTTTTTTTAAGCGGTTTATCTAATAGACTTTAAAATGCCGCTAATTTATGTTCTAGTGGGTGGTTCGATTTTGCATTATTAACGTTATCCGTGTATGTATCTTTCTAAAAATTCCAAATTCTATATTTTTCCCTCCTCTTTTTAGTTTTAAATCTAGGAAATTTAAACTACCATTATTCTCTTTTTCTATCGGGAATTTTAAATTAGAAAATTTACACTACCATTATTCTCTTTTTCTATCGTGAATTTTAAATTATGATGTATATTGTTGATTTCTTTCAATATAGAATCTCCTTTCTTTCCTTCATTGTCTTTAACTATTAATAGCGAATCATCCACATATCTCATATTCTAAACAATCAAATTTCTATAGTATTTCTCTTATTATTCTTTCTTCTAATTCTTGTATGAAAAACTTGCTTAATATTCCAGATAATGGGTTACCCATCCCTGGGCCGTCTTTTGGTTTAAATATTTATTGTTAAAGTTAAATTGGTTTTGGTTTAAAATTATCATCGGTGATTTGACAATTTCGTTATTGAAATCCTTATTTTTGCTCTGTTCTTGAAATTTTTCCTTAATAAATTTTATAGTTTCTTTAATTAGTACTGATGAGTATAGATTTTCTATATCAAACAAAATCATCCTACAATCTTTAGTAATCTTTGCTTCTTCTAACAACCTCGGTTGAATTTTTCACAGCAAGTTTATTTTTTAGCAGATCCATTCCCTTTAACAATTTTTCTAAATATTTTGCTAATTTATAGGCGGGTGCCGTTCTATAATTAATTATCGGCCTAATGGGGTATTCTTTTTTGTGAATTTTTACTTGGCCTCTCATTATTGGCACACTTGGATTCATATTTATATTTTTCTTCTTGATCTATATATTGAGAATTTTCAACTATTTCTTTAATTTTCTTTTGATATGCTTCAGTCCTATCTTTAACCTTTTTACATGCCGTTTACAAAATAAAATCTTCAGTTTTATTTACATAGTCTTCTTTACTAATTAAAACAGTAGCATTTCCTTTATCCGCATTTGTATATATATTTATAAGTTTGAAATTATTAAGTAGGTGGACGCAAGAAGCAAGAGTAGGCGTGAACCAACAGGAAGTGAGTTCTGGAAGTCGTGGGGGACGTGGCTAACGGTATATAAAGACGAGCTCAAAAGTTGGGCGACCAGTACTATTAAAGTTTTAAAAATGGAGTTAATCCAAAACGTGTCAACAGAAGAGAGTATTGAAAAGTTAGGAATGGCAGAAAAATGTACTCAAACATATAGAAATATTCCTAACAGAAATGAAGATGAGTATATTAATAATTTCAACTTAGTCAGCCGGAGTAAAAAGATTGGAGTTTAATATTAGGAAATTACACAAGACGATAGTCAATATATGGTTCAACAAACAATGTATAATAAATAACCCAATTCCTTTATATGCAAGAATCAAGAATAGAGTAAACAGTTGTGCTTCCAGATATGTGATACTAAAAGCGGGAAAAGATTGGTTAAAAATGGAAATCTAAACATTATTTATAAAGAAAAAAAAATCAAGAATATTCTGGATTTAAACCTCATGTTAAATGAATTGGTATTGTTAGAAACTGCAAATGATATCATTGATTTTATCAAATATAAAATAAAGAAAGAGATTAAAGGAAAATATGAAAAGTTATACAAGAAACTAGAGATTTTAGGGTGGAATAATAATTGTAAAAAAGAAGCTACCCGTTATGAACGCAAGATCTTTCATGAAAGGGTATTCAATTTAAGTAAGGTAGATTTGACAGAAGTAGAGTATGAGGTTCTAGCAAAAGTTTTAAAACATAATGTAAGAAATAATAATATAAAAAACAATGTAGAAGAAAATATAGTAGACACAGAAAATGCAATTGGTCTTATACCCAAGGAAGAACAAGATCAAACTAGACATTTGGTAACGGAAATTTTAAATAAAACTATTAAACAAAGATTGAAAGAGAAGAGGGATTTCAAAGAAGAAAGAATTGTTAAAAATTTAGAAAAAATGTTCAGAAAAGAAGAGGTTATGGTTACAGAAGCGGATAGAAAAAAAAAACGCTACTGTATTAATTAGTAAAGAAGACTATGTAAATAAAACTGAAAACTTTATTTTGAAAACGGCATGTAAAAAGGAGGTTAAAGATAGGACTGAAACATATTGAAAGAAAATTAAAAAAATAGTTAAATATTCTCAATATATAGCTAAAGAAGAAAAATATAAATATAAATCCAAATGTGCCAATTTTGAGAGAAGTAAAAATTCACAAAAAAGAACACCCTATTAGGCCGATAATTAATTGTAGAACAGCACCCGCCTATAAATTAGCAAAATATTTAGAACATTTGTTAAAAGAAATGGATCGGCTAAAAAATAAATTTACTGTGTAAAATTCAACCGTGGTTGTTAGAATACAAGAGGCAAAGATTACTAAAGAATGTAGGATGATTTCGTTTGATACAGAAAATCTATACCCATCAGTACCAATTAAAGAAACTATAAAATTATTAAGGACAAATTACAAGAACAGAGCAAATATAAGGATTTCAATCGTTACAATATTGTCAAATCACTGAGGATAATTTTAAACCAAAACAAATTTTTAATTTAACAATGAATAATAACAAAAATATTAGAAAAATTTGATTGTTTAGAATATATGAGATATGTGGATGATTCGCTATTAATAGTTAAAGACACTGAAGGAAAGAAAGGAGATTCTATATTAAAAGAAATCAACAATATACATCATAATTTAAAATTCACGATGGAAAAAGAGAATAATGGTAGTTTAAATTTCCTAGATTTAAAACTAAAAAGAAGAGGGAAAAATATAGAATTTGGAATTTTCAGAAAGATACATACACGGATAACGTTATTAATGCAAAATCGAACATTCACTAGAACATAAATTAGTGGTATTTAGGCATATTTTTTTAACAGACTATTAGATAAACCGCTAAAAAAAAGAATACAAAGAACTGAATATTATATTTCAAATTTCTGAAAATAATGGATAAAACAAAGAAGCAATAAGAAAGTTATTTAGAAAAATTTGAGTAAGAAGTAATCAAATAAAAAAGATTAAATAAGTTTATTAAAAACAGAGTTTATAAAATGCAAAGTAATTGCAAAGCAACATACATAAGACAAACAGGACGAAAATTTGAAACCCGATATAAAGAGCATATTAGATTGTTTAAATATGAGAAAAATTATTTGAATTATGCTACACATTCGATTGAAGAGGGCCATACACCACAAGAAATGAGAAATACAATGAAAATTTTGCATTATGTTAATAAAGGAAGACGTTTAAATATTTTAGAAAATTTAGAAATTTATGAAGCTAAGTTAAAAAAAGAAAATGTAATAAACGAGCAAATGAATACACAGTTGAACGTTATATTTAAAATTATTAAGTAGGTAGATGCAAGAAGTAAGAGTAGGTGTCGACCAACAGGAACTGAGACCTGGAAGTGGTGGGGGGCGTGGCTAATAGTATATAAAGACAAGCTCAAAAGTTGGGCGGCCAGTATTATTAAAGTTTTGAAAATGGAGTTAATCCGAAACGCGTCAACAGAAGAGAATATTGGAAAGTTAGGAATGGCAAAAAAATGTACTCAAGCGTCAACAGAAGAGAATATTGGAAAGTTAGGAATGGCAAAAAAATGTACTCAAACATATATTTTGTTGTTGTCAAATAATAAGTCTTTTTACGTTCCATCATTGTTATAATAAGTTACCTATAAGAAACAGGGTTTCCTGTCGAAGGTAAATTTTTCAATACATATATGCCTCTTAAAGTATACATGATTTAAAATAATATCTATGAGAAGTTGCTTCACTCGTGACTCACAATCCTGTCTACTCCAGATAAATCTGTTTATGCTAATCATATATAAATTGAATAAATTTGAATTTATTAATAACTGTGTACATCATAAATGGCCCGAAGAGAGTTATTGTTGAATCTATTTAAAAAATGTATTTCTAAAAATTATTGTTAGGAAGGAACAATATACCATCCTACCTGGCAGTGATACATAAAAAACCAACTCTTTAAAAAATATTTTACCTGATCTAACATTACCTGGTCATAGCAAAAGTTAAATAAGAATGTTCTGTTTTATAAAGAAATGTGTTAAATAATATTTGTAAAATTTTTGTTTAAACCATATAAACTAACTAAAGATGATTTCAAATAAACTCCTAATCTTACATATCCAAGAAACCCCAAACGAAAATTTTCTTTCAATAAATATACAACTAAAAATGTCACCCATGAAATAAAATATATAAACTTGACTTGCAAACCGATCACTTTTTTAATGTACCTTAAAAGTTGTATTCTTTATTTTACCTTTTGGGCAACCTCGATATTAGTAATTTCAAAAAGTTGCTCAGGAATACGCTCTGAACACGGCTGTGTTAATGGCAAGCTGCGTGTTTGGTAAAGTCTCTAAATATCCACTCACAAAGTAACAAGCTAAAGTAGTTATTCCATTTTTAAAAAACCGCATTCTTTAAACTGACAACATATCACTTGTAAATCTGTGAATTTACAAATGAACTATCCATCAGGTCTGGCTGTTTGAAAAATCAATCCATGTAACATTATTAAAAGCGTAGAATATTTATAAGTTCACAGGATGTGCTTTCGTTCTTGTTCTTTAAATTTTGGTCCTAACAGCTGGTTAGTTAAACCAATGGTACCATTAAATGGAATCCACAGTATTGAAAACAACTAATGTTAGACAATAAAATACAATATAATTTAATAACATGTCATCTATTACCAAGTTTTTCTCTTCGGAGAATTTAATGAAAAAATTATAAGGTTTCCCAGAGCTAACCTAAAAGTAATAAGCAATTTAACATTAACTAATAAAATATTAATGCATTTGTCTACTTACAACAAACAGCTTCTACAGCCATTCCTAGGAAGTGTTTCTACACTCTACAAAGCTAAGAGTGTTTACAGTCTCTTTGTAGTCTTACATCTTGTCAGCTTGTTTCACCAACCTTTAAAGGTTCTGAAACTGAAAAAAGAAACTTTGCCAATCGTCAAGGACAATAAACCAACAACTTAATATATGAAAAGGACATTAATAAATATGCAACATGAATTACAATATTTACACTACAAACATTCACTCTTAAACAGGCTCCATTTATCTTAGGTACCTAACCTCTTGCATTAACAGGATCAGAGAATCTTAATATTGGCTCAGAGCTGCAGTTGTGAATTTGTAGTAGTGTCACTGATAATGATGACATATAGCAATAAAGTATATTGTTTTATGAGTTAATATGCAGTTATTAATTCATTCCTGTAAGAAATCTATTGAAAACCAAAACTACAATGAAATATATGTTGAATGTATACTCAACAAATTTTAAAATTTGTGAATTTATTGATTTAATAAACATTTCTATTTAATTCTACACCAAACCTTAGTGCAATAGCATTTACTAGCAACACAACCATATAACAAAAAATAATACAATCATGGACAAAATCTCACAATTAAAAGTTTCTTATTGGTTTCATGATTTACTGTGTTATAACATCCAACACTAAAAAAATTCTCAATAATTTCAATTAATAGTCTAAGGGTAAATAAAATACATATAAAATCGGTTATAATCAATAAAATGAATAATAAGAAAAACTATTTATCCAGACATATAACTTACCATTTTTAATTTTCTTTCAAGTGTTGGACTGTGTCTGTGGGCTGTGTTTGTCTGTAGCCCATGCCTATGCATTGAGCTTGCATGGCAATGTTTCAAATTCGCGGCCGTGGCTGCACTCTGCAAAATACAATATTTATTGAACAAAAAGTATTTACTAAAAACTGTAATAATTATTTCCTTTTAATAGATACTGGCAGAAAAATTAGGTATTCATTTCCTTAAGCCACATAATCAATCTTTGCATTAAAGTTATAGCAGGCAATACAGAAAGTTATCACAAATACAACAAAAATTAAAACTTGAGCTCTCACCCCAAAATTTTCAAATTTTAGAAAAAAGCCCATTCTACGCAACCCACAAAAATAAAAATTCAATGTTTTGCCTATTTTTTCTTGAGGTAGAAACTACCAAAATACTTCTAAAAGTAATTGTATGTGCTGGTGACGCCCAATAATTACAAATTTTTAATACAATTTAGCTTTACCGAGCCACCATCAACCCCACATGCAAACTTTATAAAATTTATAAAACACCCACAAATGTTTTTTGATGAAGTCGCCAAACGGACAAAACATTTACACATCTTTCTTGTCTAACTTTGCCTTAAAAACGATTCAACTTAACACGCAATATTAGCATGAAGGTTAAGAGTTCAAATACGATATATTCCTGTACTTATAATTGCTATAATGAACATTATTTTCAAATAAACTTTAGAATCTTTAGAAAAGCAAAATGTCTTCTTTACTGGACACAATTTTGTCTATCTAATATCGCTTATTTGCAATTAGTATTATTATCAACAAAACCAACCCTAATGCAAAATGAGAGGCCTAACATTGAACACCTCTTGTAACGTTAAAACTTTAAGCTAAATTATTACTTTATCTATTAGCTTCATATAATTATGCTAATAATTAAATTATTTTTCTCCAGGGGAAAAACCAATTATGGTTATCATCCCCTAACCACCAACCAATTAAAAAATAATAATAAAAAATGAAATTTAAAGGACTTTTACCTTTAATTTGCATTTAAAACATTTGTAAAAATGTTACACTTGCCTGTAATAGCACTTACTTTTATAATTGTAGAGGACTGCCATTTCGGGAGGTGTGTCCTATTGTCAACTTAGACTGTAACTCTTAAGAGTTTGGATCTGAGTTGACAATGGGACACATCTCCAACAAAAGCTGTCCTCAACAATTATATAAGTAAGTGCTGCTATGGGCAAGTGAAACATTTTAAATAAATGTTTTAGTGCAAACTAGTAGCTCACATGAAGATGGAATCAACAAATATAAAAACTAGTATCGGTAAATGTTTACAAGCACAGACACCTATGATATTTTAGATAATTGTTCAAAACCACGAAAAAGGACGGTATACACAAGTAATTTTTTAAATTTTTTGAGGAAAGTTACTTTTTTCAGTAGGGTAAAAAATTCTCAGCGGAGGCATAAGTTGTTAATGTAGTTTGACTGTAATTTGTGTTTTAGCAATCTACTTTTTGTAACAAAACCATGTCTTTAAGCTTGACTGATAACTATTATTTTTGTAACTGCCAAAGAAAGTGTATTTTATATATCTATATTGAAATATACCTATCAAGTATCCAGTCACGATAGATTTGGTTCTAATTTTAAAAATGTAACCATTAAGGTAATGTATAAAATTAAAACCAAATCTAACCTGACTGGAAAATTTTTAGGTATATTTCAATATAGGTATATAGTAATGTATAAATTTAAAACCAAATCTATTTTAACTGGAGACTTTATAAGTATATTTAAATATGTGTATAAAAATTAAGCCAAAACGTTGTTTCTCAAATATCTACACACGTAAGGTTACGTGGCGTACCGCGGCCGATGCGTACAACCTTATGCGCAGAACTGTGATGTCACGAAACATTTGTATCACTCCGACTTTTATCATTCACAACTTATGCCTCCGCTGAGAATTTTTTACCCTACTTTTAATTTTAAAAAAGTAACTTTCCTCAAAGAAATAAAAAAAATTACTAGTGGATATCGTCCTTTTTCGTGGTTTTGAACAATTATCCAAAATATTGTAGGTGTCTGCACTTATAAACATTTACCCTAGTATCTCACATGAAGATGGAATCAACTAATATAAAAATTAGTAGCTCACGTAATGATGGAATCAACTAATATATTTTAATTTGTATTACAGAACTACTTTCAAATTTTAAAACCTAAAAAAATTGAATAGTTCTACCATAATACGGTTTAACTTTTGAGGAAATTTTGTAGATTCGAGCCCTGGAGCTCATACGAACATTGTAGAGTATGGTTGGAGGGAGTACCAAGGTATAATCCAGATTTGGCAAAGGCAGCTAATTGCAGAGTATTTAGCAAAATTTCAGCTTCAACTACCCTACCCCAACAAACATGTACAAATATTTAATTTTTTAAAAGCAGCTGCTGATTTATATTCCACAAAATATTATTATAAATACATCTATACCTCATTATATTTAGCTATTACAAACTATTTACAATATAATATCATAGTTAAAATGTATCGTTATTTTCTTGTTAAGAAGCACACATCCCCTACAGACCTAAAACCATCCAAATCCAAGGCCTCTCTTTATTTTTAGAGACTGTAACAAATTATTTTTACCCTCATCTTCACAATGTACACAAAGTATTATAAACTAATATTGAGCAAATATAAGAACACTGCATTAACTAATGCTATGAAATATTTTGTTAGGATAGATTTGATTTTTAACAAACTTAGAAATTAAATTACCATAATATTTAAAGGAATTAAAATACATTATGGGCCAAACATTCTAGGAGTGTATGTAAAACCATAAAGAAATTATTGTCTTTGTTCCGTATGCATTAAAATTACTTACAAATATTAAATTATTCAACTTACTTTTACATTGTCGTGCAGTAAACTGGCTGACAAAGACGAATACAAACGTTCTTGCATTGCAAGATGAAGTAATGTATTTTGTAATGGCTTTTGTTAACACCGCTTGGTTTCTGCCATTACAAGGTTTATACGCTTAAAGAATCCAAATTTGGTCCATATATTGAGAAGGGCTACCCTCCCAAATACTTGCAAATTTACGACAACTCTTTAAAGATACGAACGCCTACGATATTTGTGGAAACAAATTCCAATATCTACAAACACTTCCAAACGTAGCCATTTTGTCTTCAGAAAAAAATATACGAAGCGCCAACAATTGAGATAAGTGAGTGGTGGGGGAAATGGCTGTGGAAATAACGCACACGGCCAGTAAATATTAAAGTAATAATAAATTATGCTTTGAAATATAATAGATAAAAAATGACATAATATGTATTTACGTTACATCCTAATGTTAAATCAATTAAACAATTTTACAGAAGATATATTTGTATCAATTGAAGTTTGATTAATAAATAGTTAACTCTGACAAAATATGTAAACACAACATCACTTAAAACATGTATTAATATATGACACTCAGCTCTAGTAGTATTTGCTTTGTTTAATAAGGAATTTATCTTGGGAGATGTATGACATTTTCAAATCAGACCTTAACTCCTTGAAAATATTCTGCAAACAACGATATAAATATATTGCAGCATTTACACGAAACTATGTATATATCTTTTTAAAAAGATAAAACGGATACTACTTAGAAAATACGTTTCTTAGACTAATTTTCTTTGTTTATAATAAAGAGTTTTTAATAAATCAAAAGCGATCAAGTTTATTTATTTGATAAATAGAAGAAAAACTGTCGGATTTGAAGGAGACAATAAATTAGCTGTCGAAAAGGATGTAATCGACTCATATACAAATTGTAATTTTTCTCAATATAAAAATTTATGAGTGTATAGAGATGTTAACAAAACTGTACATGAAAGCATAGTACAATGTTATATATTATGCAATGCTTCTTTGCCGCAATGTTTATATCTCTCTTGTAAAACACACGGAACAGCACTTGGTTAGATATTCAATTTATAAAAATCAGATGAGATACAAACTTGTGTGAATATAGGTTAAAACCTATTACATAATTTATTTAACGTAAAAATATTAATGAATTTCTTTCTTTCTCTTAATAAAAACATTATTGGTGGAAGAACTATTCTTACTTCCATGGCCAATTTTAAATTAACCCTAGTGCAGTAACATCCGTCATATTGACGGGTGTGATCTCGGAAACCTGTGCTGTTGCCTCTAGAAATCCTTCCAGGAACTGGAGCTTCCGTGCCAACTGTCTTTCGTTCAGTCTGAGCCCAGCTGTGGCAGTGCTAACATTGTGGTGCTCTGTGACTGCCTCTCAACGTGCATGTAAGTAAATCTTGCCCGTCAAAAAGGCGGATATTACTATTTGACGTAAATTTTTGTTAGTCATTTCGACGGATGTTATCATTGAGTGGTATACTCAACGTAAATGCCAATTTCAATTGATTTGTCCAGAATACTTACGTACCGATTATTATTATTATTTTCAGTTAAAAAATGGAAACTGAATGTAGTAATAGTTTACTATGTTATTATTTAATATTACTGGTTCCTTTAGTAGTAAATAGTTGTGTTGTTTTCAGCTATAAAATGGATGAACTTATCGACCCTACTGATGAAGTCCGAATTAGGCAAATTCTTACTGAGCTCAGCGAAGAAGAATTCAGCGATAACGTAGATAGTGACGAGTCGCATGAATCTGATAACTCTGACCGTGATATGAATAGCAACGACGATCTACATACGGGTCAAATGATTATAAATGCTGTACAAACATTGTACGATTTGCCACCCGTTGAAGATCGGCAACGCAAGCAAAAAAGAAAACCCACGGTCCGAAAGTCTAAGAGGACCAGAATTGAGGCTCTATGTTCTGAAACGCCAGCTGGACCTTCAACCCAAGAGTATAGTCTTACTAATATCGGCCATCATAAGCCTGAAACTGACAAGTCCACAGGGGAACCTTCTGAGACCCTGACCACCCAAATGGAACCCACTGAGGCACAAATCATTCAAGAAACTACTGACCCTGGAAAAATCCTGGAGAAACCATTCAACCCTACGTCTTCTGCTCAAATACTCAGCTGTGATTTGCGAGAGTTGTTCGGTAGGAATGGGTACAAATGGATGACGACTAAAACTGAATCATCGAGCAGAATTGCAGCGAGAAACATTTTGCACATCAAGCCAGGCCCAACGCCCATAACCAAATATACCTGCGAACCAAATGATTGTTTTTCTTTGTTTTTCTCACCATCCATCGTGGAGAAAATCGTGAGACACACAAATAAAGAAATCGAGCGAGCAAGGGCCAACTACAAAAACACAGATTCAAGTAATTTGAAAGATACTAATGTGGAGGAATTGAATGCCTTATTCGGTTTACTTATTCTCTCAGCAGCCTTGAAGTGCAATAACTTGAACGCTGAAATCATTTACAACGACAAATATTTTGGCTCCTCATTCAGAGCTGCTATGTCTTTCGTGCGATTCCGGTTTCTTTTGGCTAGTTTGCGATTCGATGACAAGTCAACTCGTGCAGAACGAATTAAAGCTACTAACAAACTTGCACCAGTTTCGGAAATATGGGAGGAGTTCTTGAAGCACTGCAGAGAAAACTACAAGCCTAGTTCATACCTTACAATAGATGAACAATTAGTTCTTTTTAGAGGGAGATGCAGTTTCAGGATGTATATTCCCAGTAAGCCTGGAAAGTATGGGCTGAAAATCGTGATGATTTGTGACAGTAGCACTTCCTATATGATTGACGCAGAACCGTATGTTGGAAAGGGTTCTATTCCAAGTAATAAGCCTGCAGCTGAGTACTATGTTGACAAACTTACAGAGACTGTGAAGGGAACAAACCGTAATCTGACCATGGATAACTGGTTTGTAAGCGTCCCCCTTGCAACTAAACTACTAGACAAAAAGCTGACCATGGTTGGAACAATAAAAAAAAACAAAAGAGAGTTACCGAATGAGTTTGTAAATATAAAATATAAAAATCGTCCTCCAGGAACTTCTTTTTTTCTGTACGATGATAAAATCACAGCTGTATCATATAAACCAAAACCTGATAAGCTTGTTACCCTGATTTCAACTATGGATCCGGATGGTTCGATCAACCCTTCCTCATCCAAACCTGAAATAATAATGACGTATAATTCCACCAAAGGCGGCGTGGATACTTTAGATCAAATGTGTCGAGGCATGAGCTGCAGTCGCAAAACGAATAGGTGGCCACTTTGTTTTGTGTACAATATGCTCAATTTAGCTCTGGTGAATTCCTACGTAATTTATGCTTCAAATTTCGTCAGAAAACACCAGAACCAAATGTCAAAAAACAAACCAATGTCTCGTTTTGAATTCGCTGCCTCTTTGCATTCTCAGCTCGTGCAAAATTGGTTGAAACAGAGGCTCACAATTCGAAACATAACAAGTAGACTGAAAGAAGCAATAGAAATTGGCCTTTTAGATCAAAATAAACCAGAGAAGCAAGAAGTAAATAATCCAACACAGCAAAAATCTGCAAATGAATTACATCTAACCTCAAGAAAGACTTGCAGATTTTGCAACTACAAAAAGAAGAGGATGACCAGCCAATGTTGCTACAAATGCTCAGCTCCGATTTGTGGTGAGCATTCAAATAGACTCTGTCCTACCTGCTCAGGGTTGTGAAGTTGAATATATTGTTTTTACATTCCTCTAATTCCTTGAAGTTGAATATATTGTTTTTACATTCCTCTAATTATATTGTTTTTACATTCCTCCTTTTAAATTTTCTCTAATTCTTAAGGACCATGCTTTTTTTATGAAAAATATTTTTGTTCTGTCACTTTTATTGTTCTTATAAAAATAAATGTGTTATTTTCTAAAAAGATTTTTTTTCTTATGATTTTCATTGTTCTTGCCAAATAAAGAAGACTAAATTAGAATTGCTGAAAAAATTAAAGTTACTAGTAAAATTTTTATAATGTCTAATATAAAACATTTCTACGTTAGGCTGCAGCTACTTCAATTACTGTAAAATTTCTTCTTAGGGAATTTACTTAAGGAACAATATAAATTGTAGGACTCACAAGCTCAATAGTCAGATAACCGTCAAAAAGACGGATGTTACTAAGACAAGGGTTAGGAGCCCGTCTGGGAGGCGGATGTTATTAAAACAGGAGAAAAACCGCCGAAAAAACGGATGTTATAAGTTAGCGAATAAAAACGTATGTTACTACTCTAGGGTTAAACACGTGTATTGCAATACTTCCTAAAACAATTGTGAAATTAGGCTATTAACGGTTCTTAGCCAAACTATTTACATTTTAGTAGACTCATTTGTTTAGCAAGATGAATAATGTAAAAATAATAATAAATAAAGTATATACAGTTAGTAAAGAATGAAAAGCAGTGGTGAATGTACTTTATTTTATCATCAAACAAAAAGGTTTTGTGATGACTTTGCAGTTGAACTGCATACATTGTACATGAACCTGACGTAATAGATTTACATTAAATTTTAGAAATAAAATATTTCTTGCCATTTTAGTTACCTGCATACAAATCTGCTTGATTCAAGAAGTATTAGATGTTTTGGTAATTACAGACAAACCCCAATTATAGAAGGTAAAAATTGTTATCTCTTGATGCAGAAAGGCCTAAAAACCATTATACAGCCTAATTCTTTTGCTACTTTCAGGGTATATATTTCCAGTGCACACATGTATGAATTTTGCAAAAAAAATATACCGGCCGATGCCGAGTCATCAGGAATACAAAAAAATAATGAAAACTCGTTCGGGAATATCAATACCATTTTATCAAATTAAAGTTGGGGGGAAATTTAGTGCGGAGTAGTCAGAAGTACTACGTTTGAGTATCAAAGACGTATTACGTATACTTGAATATACGTATAAAGGCTCCAGTTAGGATAAATTTGATTCTAATTTTATATATTACTATATACCTATATTAAAATATGCCTGTAGAGTGTCCAATGAGGAGAGATTTGGTTGTAATTTTAAACATTACCTAATTAGCATCTATTTCCGCAGAATAATACTTTGTCACGTAATCTCTAGTCTAGCCTTACATGTGTACATTTGGTTATAAAATTATAATCAAATCTATCCTAACTGGATGCTTCATACGTATATAAAATTAACCTCCCATGGCAATAATAAACAATAATTATCAATATAGCTTCAGGACATGTATTTTATATTCATTGTATTCTGGGTGGGCAATGTGCATTTTTACCAGCACTATTAGCACCAAGTAGGGGGGGGGGTGATTACAAATCTCCAAAGTTGTTAATTTTTGGGGCGTAAGCGAGAGCTATAATAATTTTTGTTGTATCTCTGATGCCTTACTGCGTCGGCTGGTATAATTTTTTTCGCTAAAATCATACACGAGGGCATGGGAAATGAATACCACTTTAAGTATCACTTGCAAAAAAAACTAATACTTACTGATATTTATCAGCAGACACGTTTCACACTAGATCCGTGCTTTGATCAATGCTGTGAGTCCTGGACACAAGTGTTGTTGTCATGAACAGTCTTGTCTGTGAAACACATCATTAAACAATGCACTGAGCTAGTGCGAAATGCGTCTGCTGAAAAATATCAGTAAGTAGTGTTTTTTTCTACCAAGTGATACTAAAAGTAGTCATTTAAAAATTTCTTAAGATGTACAACACAAAAACTGCAAGTTCTAATTCTTTTGTTGCCTTTACGATGATAAATTTAATTTTTGAAAAACAAAATACAAGTAAAACCCATCAATACTTGATTTTTGACAATATAATCAAGGATGATAATACCAAATATGTGACACTTTATAACAACATATTGAATATTATAGTCCATTACGTTCGGTGAAACTTCATTAAATCTAAAAGTGATTAAAAAACTTATGATTACTACAATTTTGTATGACTTAATATTTGAGAAATAGTTTACAAAATGTATCGGTACCTTATTAATTATTCACCTTAACAATAGCTTATGACTAACCGAACTTTATATTTTGTAAATTTGTGAAAACTTATTGAGATAGAACGTTTTTGATCGCTATGTGGGGATCTTCATCATTGTCTTATGCTTGGAGATGTCAGGTCAAGCAGTGACGGTTTAAAGGCAGGTTTTTGATAGTATCAAAGAGTATTTGTGATTTGTATTGTGTTCGTTCATTTAATATGTTTGTACTTTGCGTTTTTGTGTGTCTGTAAATTTCATATTGTTCTAGTGTGTTGAGATGTGGTTTTATTTTTTGTTGATAATGTAGGATTTCTGGCTTATGGTAAATGTCTATGTATTTGTGTTCTGTTTCTTTTATGTGATTGTAAAATGCTGAGTTCGTGTTATGTTTGTGTTCCTTGACTCTTTGTTTGAAGCTGCGACCTGTTTGCCCAATGTAGAATTTGTTGCACTTGTTGAGGTTTAATTCATATATGCCTGGTGCTTGTAGTTTATCTTGTGTTGTTGTTGTCGTATTGTATTTTGTATTGTAAATTGTTATTAGTTTTGTATGCTATTTTGTATCCTGTATTTTGAAATTTGTGGGATATTTTATTTGATGTTCTGTTTATGTATGGTATTGTGATGTATTTGTTTTCCCTCTCTGTGCAACATTATGTTAAGTAATATTACATATTACAGCAGCCTCAGAAAACAAAATGAGATATTTATTTTAAAATATAAAATTTAAAAAATTATAAAATAAAATGTACTGGCTGAGATAGATATCCACATAAAACCTGATGTCAAAAGATGCACAGTAACATTGCGCAGAAGTTGAAACACTCGCGTAGTTGCTGTAATTAACCCTCTCCTTGCTTAGACGTTGACGAGTACAGATGTCTCAAGACGCAGCGAGCAAAAAGGAATATTTTAATTTTAAAGTTTTAATTATGTGAAAATATCATATATCTTTTTATTTTGTTATAAGAAATGTTACTACACTAAGACTCTACACAGGGCGAGGTTCCAAAACTCAATCAACGTCAAACGACATATGAGAATCGAGTGCATGGTCAAAGAACCTGTCTTGGAGATGGGCAATGACCACCTTACTCGGACATTTGCACCTGACCAGGCCCACCAAACTATGATGGAATGGTCAGGGTCAGTAACATCGGGAGCTCAGATCTGGTACACAGATGGCTCCAAGATGGACTTCAGGACTGGAGTGGGGGTGTATTGTAAAAACCCAAGGGTAAAACTAGTTTTTTCCTTGGGGAGGCATACCTCTGTCTTTCAGGTCGAAATATATGCTATAAATGCCTGTCTGGGAGAGTTAGCGAGAAGGGGAATATACAGGACCCGGATTGCTATTTTCTCTGACAGTGGGGCAGCAATTAAGGCACTAAACGGACATGTGGTCACCTCAGCCATAGTCAGGGAGTGCCTAAATAACCTAGAAGCCCTGGCAAGGCACAATCAAATCAAGATAGGTTGGGTGCAGCACTGGATCAGGGCTGAAGGGATGAGACACAGTAAGCTAACCCTTAGGAAACCTTCCTTGGGGCTGCAGAAGAGTCTCATCTATCTGTCTAGGCAGGAATTGAGGATAGCCACAGGTCTACTCACGGGACACTGTGGACTAAGGAAACATCTGCATAGAATGGGTATCTACAACCAGTGTGCAGATTATGCGAGCAAGAACTGGAGACTACCACACACATCATTTATAGATGTGAAGCACTTGCCGAGAGGCGCTTCAACCTCTTTGGTGATAGTACAGCTCTGGTGGATGCTGAAGGTAAAACATTGTCAGGAAACTCCTAAACCTGGTAAGAGGGAAGGGGCTTTTTGACCAGATCAGGGAGGTAAGTACAATATACCTTAAGGTAGCGGTGCTTCGGGTAGTTTAAACCCGCTCCCAACTTAGAAAAAAAAACATTATTTTCTTTCATTAGACATATTTTAAATTGTGACTGAAAGTATATAATAGAAAAAGTACTACTAGAAGTTCTATGATAAAAAAATCATAAACGTTTCATACTAGTAAACAATGTCTGTGCATCTGCTCCTTTGGCAATTTAGTTTAAAATCCACACTACACAGAAAAAAACAATGTAAAGCAAAAACATTAAAGGAAGTGTGTCCTTTAGACCATATTATGATGGATGTTTTTATGAAGCCCCTAGAAACGCTCTCCCCAACTTAATGCTACAAAGGGACAAATAAAACAACTAATAATTCAACCATTTAATGCTGCTATGCTAAAAAATTACAAAAATTTTATTGCTATATTACACCTTCCTGAATGGATACATTTAAATCCAACTAAGCCTACTCTTGTATTTAAGAGTTTATTTGTAATATCTTTAATGAAAATAATCTTTTATATCTTTCCTATGGTACTAACAAATGGTGAAGGAACAAAAACAATTTTGTTTTGTAAAATATGAAGTTTTATGCATCTAGGAGTATAATGATAGTAAAATATATTGTATTTATAAATAATTATTTCTACAGTAGATTAATAACAATAGTACTATGTTTATCCAAAATATGTGTTTTCATAATAGTAAGGAATTATTGAAACAGAGCTAACTATTATAGGAATGTTAGAACAAAATATAGTAATAAAAATACATAGTAATTGTATTTTCCTATAAGGGAAGTACGTACTGTCGTCTTTTTATTGTTACACAATGAAAAGTTTAACACCTATTCCATTAAGGTATATAGGAGTGACTAATAGCAATTCAAGGTGGGTTTGGCAATTTGTTAATGCTATCTCTTAAGTCACAGGTACAATACTAAACTGATAAGATATCACTAGTGTGCTAGTCTTTTGCTGTCAGCCTTTATGTCTGCAAAATATGATCTATAATCATTAGTTTTTATCATGTTTTATGCTATATACAGTAACTTTGAGTAAATAATTGTTCTAAGGTTAGTAGTAAATAAAATGCTATACTTAATGTGTTTGTGCAGTTGTTATTTACATATGTATACTGATCTATTTTGAACAGCCATGAAAGTTTCAATGTGCAATATTACATTGAAACTTAGTAATATCACGACTTATACAAACTTATAATTAAAGAGTAGTTGGAAAAAAAATCTTACTTAGACAAAACAAGATATTGATGATAACTATCCAGTGTGCTCAAAAACTTAAAAAAGTTGTTTAGTCTTTTAAACTTTTGTTTAAGCTTATGCGTGTCATAATAGTGTGTTTCAACGTAAAAGTTTTATACAATGTTAAGGACAACAAAATGCACACCTATAATACAGTGTTGTTTATTACAAATAAGAAGGTATTATTATTATTATTACAACCAAAAAGGTCTAATTTTAAAATAGTTTAATTTATATTATTTTTGCAAACATAAATTTCTATACACAAAATAAACATCCTAATAGACTGACAGACTATTCAATGATATAATTATTAGGACTAAAAGTTTTATATACAGGTAGAGTAGAAGTACATTAAAAACGGATTCAATACAATTTTAATTTGAAGAGGAAACAAACAAAAATTCAAGAAAAATAGCACTTTTGGAAAATAAATACTCATACATGTATAGACCTTACATCTGCTTACAAATGCTTATAATGTATAATTGACTAAGTACTGACAGCTTAGTAGGCAAACGCCATTCAATTATTCCAGATTGGAAGTATGAATTTGATAAATTTTGAATTATATAAAATGGAAAAAGTTGTTAATATTGTCATTGACTCTACTTACTATTATCTTATCCAAAGCTAACATAGATGAAGTGAAAACATTAAACAATAATTATAATTGTTTTGAAAATTGTAAACTTACATAAAGGTAAAAAAATGTTATACTTCAACATTTGGAAAACAAATACATGTGATTTAATAACATTGCCCTCTAAACGAAATATTAAATTTTCTACATAAAAATTCACAGCCAGATTTGTGACCAATTAAATAAAACAAAAATTAGAGAAAAAATGTCTAAAAGTCTAAAATATGATAAAATCAAATTTCTGCCTAACTAACAAAAATCTATCCTATAATTATATTAAACTGTATTTAATCAGTTAATTAATTAATTTTTTATAAATATAAAATAATAAAGAAGTATACATATATTGATCTAATTTTTTTAACCTTGTAGAAAAGTTAGAAGTATATATATTTCAGAAAATTAAACAGTGATTCGACAATGGTCAAGTTACCGAAAAGTTCCTCCACATAAGGTAAAATTATAGCACCTAGTAGTGGAAAAATTGTTTACAATTAACAATAATATATATATATATATATATATATATATATATATATATATATGTGTGTGTGTGTGTGTGTGTGTATGTGTATGTGTGTGTGTGTGTATGTGTATGTGTGTGTGTGTGAGTGTGTGTTTTGCAATGAACCCTTGCTTCCCTCTTCCCCTATTTGATGAAATGATGATGTTTATTGACCAAAAAAAACCTACTGTTAAACTACTCCGCGAGTTTGGTTAAAATAGCATTGCCATTTTCCTATAGTCATAATCAGGTGAAAACATACATATTAAAGTGAACACTGAAACATATATACTATGTTACCATTTGCCATTTTACTAAGGTGATCTCAGTAGAAAAATATGATCCGGTTCAACTTATCTTTTCCAACTCCCGAATTATTTATAAGCAGGATTTGTCAGAGAAGCTCGCCCCTGGACTTGAGTTAAAAACCAACTCTTCTTACAGCTAGCTCATTATTTATGATAATTTTCAAGAGTAATTCTTATGGTGGCACAATAGGCCCTTATTTATTTGCATTTACTAGTTTATGATTATAAAAAAGATGTACAGTCTGATGACCATTTGCTAGTTGGAAGAAACCTAAAGTTTTTATTTATTTGACAAAATAGAATATTTTAAGAAATAATTTAAACACTTATTTATATAACCAAATATTCTTTGAGCTTAGCTTGTGAGGCTATGTTAGAAACAAATAAAAACATTCACAAAACTCACAAATTAATCATTTATTTACTCATACAACGTTGTAAGTTGTAAGTTAGGGTTTGTAGTAGTAACACTCACTGATGATGATGACTTGGTCATTGAAACGCGTATGAGTAAATAAATGATTAATTTGTGAGTTTTGTGTATGTTTTTACTTATTTATATGATAACTTTAATGGTTTACGTTCTTTAAAAAATAAAATATAACATAATAATCTTCCTATCCTTTCAGTACTTTGTAAACTCAAACAAATCAGTAAACAACAAAATAATAAATTTATTTATTATTTTCAAATAATTTTCTTATGGATTTCATTTTATTTAAAATTCTGTAATAAAAATCCTTGTCTCTTGATGTAGTTACTAACATTTTCATTTAATAAAATATTTATTTCATAAAATTATTATGACTTGTAAACCCATATTTTATTACATAAATACTAACACTGATACTTGTGAAATAAATTCCAAATGGTTAACTGCTATTTTAGAAAGTACTCATTTAAATTTAAATTTAAATAGTATGTTATTTATGCTTTCATAAATTTGTGTCATTGAAGATGACTTAGCTTTTGGTCAAAACCATTTCACCAAATTGGATAAGTTTTTCTGTTAATGGTTTCTTTGAAATGAAACATAATTTAATAATTTCAAATAGAATTTACCTAATTTATTTGACAAAAGTTTCTTCAACTTATCTTTTTAAACTCACTTATTTCATATTTAGAGTATCATAGTTACCAGTCATTCCCAGCATCGTTACACTCCCCGTTAACGCGTTTCAGAGGACCTCTATCTGTCAGAACTACTAGAGTTCATAAAAAGTTCTGACAGATAAAGGTCCTCCGAAACGTGTTAACAGGGAATGTGACGATGCTGGGAATGACTGGTAACTATGATACTCTAAATAAGAATATAAATCCCAGCGGAAAAAAGGAAAATTAACCAAACATAACTCATTTCATGCAAATAAAAGTATCTTGTAGATTGAAAATATACATTTTACATATTCACGTTTTAAATCTAATTAACAAACTTGGATTTTGAGTGGTCACAGTTTATATTTATAGAATTCAAATTTTATAACATATTTTGTTGAAAGAATTTATTAAAATTTAATTAATTACATAAAAATGACTTGCCAGTAATTCACACTGTCTTCTTCCTCGTTCCCAGATATATTTGCTGTTAGACATCTTCTGGCTCCTTTGAGTCTTCAGAAAGCTGAAACTATTTTAAGTCATTATTTACGTTTACAATAGTATAAATTTAAAATACCAATCATATATTTATGACTTTCAACTTAAGTTACGAACAGACAACAAAAGATATTTTGTAGGTCACCATCTTGACCTCTGGACCAAACGTTTTAGCCATAAACCCCATTATGACATCCAGGAACTGTTAAAATTTAATTTTTTGTTTCTCCTAGAATTATGCTTGCGTTCAAGTATATATGTGTACCACGCTCTCCTCACTTCATCATCTAGCTTTACAACTATAATTTTTTCGTTAAGTTGTATCTAGATTTTTATTTTCAGGAACTGTTTTTATATTCGGGCCTTATCACACTTCTTACAATTAATTTCTCCTTTTTTAATAATTATTCTGTATTTTCGTAACTAACTGTATTCTCCTGTCCTATTTGATACTGTTGTTTTTATGGCACTTTTCTTAGTACATAGAAACCTTTATATTTGTTCTATATTTCCTACTTCACAAGTTAGTATTTTTTAGTTCTATTTTATCACTCATGGTGTTTATTATTTAATCACATTTATGCTTATTTGAAATCAAGTACCTGTTCTCTTCACTCTATCCATTAGTTTTTTGTAATTTATTGACTTGAGGAACTAAAATATTTTAAGTTTCTTCACTTTACAATGGCAAATTACCCGTTGTAGTGTGTGTACTTAAAAATCTACGCATTTATTAGGGTAACAAGAACTGAGGAAAGCTCTACAACTACAAAAGCAATATTGTAGTAAAAGTTCTATACATATGGGTGAAGAAGGAAGTTGTGGAGGTAGGAAAGTGAAACCAAATCAAATATCATTCATTGGAATTTGGTTCATAACTTAACATTCTTCTGTATAGTTGTGCCTGAGTTCATTTTGAAACTACTCCTTTATGGTCTGTAATTTTTGACATTCTTCAAAGGAATAACTGCAAAATCATAAATTAATTCATAAAGAAAAAACGAGGAAAGATTAAAATGGCAAAAAATAACAAAAATTACGTAAACTTAAACAAATCATTTTAGTTCTTATTTTTAAAGTATATTTAATGCTATTATTTTTTTTTAGTAAAGCTCTAGCCTTATATAGCAAGAAAAATGTTACAAAGATGAAGGAGAAAGAAAAATATTTAATGCTATTACTCTTGCTGGCTGGACTACTCGAGACATCAAAAGGTTTTAGGTGTCCACGTTATTGTTCATGTTTTTTTAGTTACAATAAAAGTTTAAAAACAGTAGAATGTGTTGCAAAGCAACTAGTCAACATCGATTTAGGAGTTCCTTTTGATGCCCAAGTTCTTGATCTCTCAAACAATTCTATATCCATATTAGATGACAGAGGCTTCAAGGTAAGGCATTTAATTATAAAAACAAATAAATCATAGATTTAATACTATTTTATTCCATCTTCAACTTGAGTTATTAGTTTGGGCCTTAAAGCTTTAACATATAATACTATATGTAGCCCTTACTTTTTGTCAAAATTAGGACAGCAATTTCTAGAGATGTGTCCCATTATGAACTTGGACTGTAACTGACATTTTGGTTGTTTAAGAGGTCAGGTACAGTCTGAATTGATAATGGGTTGCAACTTTTGAAATGTTCGTTTTCATTCAAACACAAAGTGTCTATAAGTAATTATTACGTAACTAAGTAAATACTTATGAACTTACTTGCTGATGCATTTGGAAACAATTGAAACACTTTACGAAGTAAGTGTTTACATATCAATATATTAAAGTGTATAAGTAAGAATTAATATTTAAACTTTATAAAATGATACACCCTGAACTTAAATTTTAAATAAATTTATCAAAAACTTACTGGGACATGTTTTTAATCACATTAAGCAGCCTTTTGCTAACTTACCTACTGGAAAGCATTGTTCAACCAATCAACATGGGTTTTAAAGACCTAGTAAAATTTCAATTGCCGAACCTACGTGATAAGTATCGCTTATTGCGATTGAAAATGTTATATATTAGTATGCTTTCTATATTTAAAGCCAAGGTTTGTCTGGACAAGACGCATGGCTATGAACAGATTATGTTTGTTGAATACTTTACTGTAACATATTTTACACTTTTTTAAAACCCCTTTACAACTTTTTTTTTCAGGTTGTATAAAACTGTGCATAGTATTGAAATGTAGGTAATCCTCAGCGATATATGAAAATAAATTATTTGATATCTTAATACCAATAAGTATTTTATTATAAGGGTTTTACATATTAAATAAGAGTTTAGCATACTCATTTTTAGACATGGATAAAATCCTTCATGTACCATCTTAAAGTCTTACATATTACTGACAATATGCAGTCAGATGATCACAACAACCCACCCCGTCATATTTTAATTATATTGTAATTAGGCAGTGTTTTTTTTAGTTCTTAATTCTTATTGTAATAAAATGTTTTCTTAATTTTAAAGATTCTGTAGATATGCAAGTGACATTCTGACAGTCAGGCACTGTATACATTATAAAACACTCCAGGAGGATTAGCTATACATACACACAATAAACTGTTATACTGGATGTAGATTATAATAAATTCAACATTGGCCTGATCTTAAACATTAAAAAAAAATTAAAGAAAATTCCTGCTAAGGTTAACAAAGAAAATTTTGTTTTAGTTACTCTAGAGCACTATTTGTGATATTGTGAGGTAACCATGGCAACTCTTTAAAGTTGTATAGTGCAGGTTTCAAATACATCTTTGAGAACTATATATTTGAAGGTATGGCAAAGTTGGCGCAGTGCCAAGGCACACTAGACTTCTCAGTTCGAATCCGGCTGGACCTCACAAATATTATAATTTAACTGAACAAACATTGATAAACTGCATTAACATCAATTGTCCTCTACTAACATAAAAACATTTATTTGAACTTGATTGGATGAATAAAAATGTATTTTAATAACGATTGAATATTTGTACAAGATATATATAAGGAGGGCGTGAGCTAATAGAAGGAATTTAAAGAATAGATACACTAAATTAAAAATTACACTGACTCATCTTTAGCTAACCATAATAGCAACGTGCTAGAGATAGACAAATATCAGCCACAACCTAGAAATTCTGCACCTCAACAATAAAGAACCATGTCTGATTATTGAACACTTTCATTTAAAGTTAAACAATTGATCCCTGTAGTCAGCCTAGACATTGATGACAATTCCTCAGTAAAGATTGAAAATTTATTTTAAATACAAGTTATAGTTGCATCCAGCTAACCGTGCACTTGCTCACTCCGCTTTCTCGTGTTCTGAAAACATTTACATTTTCAGAACATGTGTACACAGCTGCTGCATCCAACATGTCTATACGTATTTCAAGATTGTATGTTATTTCATACCAAAAGCTAATTTATCTAATATCGACCATTTCATGGAAGTCAGTGTTTTTACAGTCCTTATAATGTTTGAAGGAAAATATTTATACTGTCTTAATGCAGTCCTCCATCTCCTGTTTTACCTATTGTAATCTCTTAAGGCCATGTGCATAATTAAATGGTCCTGACTAAACACATTTAAATTAATTTGTTGAGTATATTTTAAGTTACTTTTCAATTTAAAAGATTTGCAATTATCATGGACATCATAATCTATGAAGTTAAAAGTTCATCATTGAAGATTTGTTTAAAAATATAATAAGTTTGATACTTAAACTGTCTGTATATTTATGCTCTTATTAGTGAAAGAATATCTTTCAATTAATTATTATATTATATCCATTCTTTTTTTTTATAGGAACTTGGTCTTTTAGATATTACCGAACTTTACCTCAGATTCAATTCTATTCGATCTATTGGGCTACATGCATTTTCTGGTCTAAATAATCTGCAACATTTAGACTTGACAGGAAATCATTTATACTACATTATGCCATGGACTTTCCATGACAATCCCATTATGCAACAGTTAATATTGCGAAATAATCCTATTGGACATGGAATTATAAATGGTGATGATGGGATTTTTCTGGATGTACCATCTTTACAGGTTAGTATCGTGAAATAAATTTTTGTAAATGTGAACAGTTAAATATTGTGATTTAAAAAAATTGAAAACACTTCAAATATAAATGCCCATGTAAATTTTATTATACAGATAAATAGAGCAAATATTACCTTTAAAAACATTTTAAATACAATTATACAAGATTTCTTAGTAACTGTGAGATAATGTCAGAACTAATGTCAATTTGATTATTCCAAATTTATTTAACATGTGAAAGCACCCTAGACCTCTAAAACTCGAGTGCTAGCATCCAAGTGAGTGTGTCATTCAAACTGTCTCAAATAATATTTTCTTAGCTATAATAATTGCTTATGCTATCTATTTTAATATTATTATAAAACTTTATGGACAATAAATAATTCTGAGGTATTATAATAAAAATATTGGCAAAAACGCCAGTACAAAAAAATAACTAATATTACAAGTTATCTAAGATCAAACTCTTATGTACATTTCGATGACTGTGTTATCATCATCAGAGGGTCCTAATACAAAATTATAATCTAGAATTCAACAATTTACAAACTATATTGACGCCAACCATTCTCTCCATCGCTATATATAGACACAATGTATATAAGCGCTCTCTATCTTCCTTCACCCAACAAACAACGGTTGGCGATCTTGAACCAAATAGGGCATGCCAGAAAAGACTAAACTATAATATATATATATATATATTCTTGATATTTAACGTTATCCATTGTTTTTCTGTTGTTATTTTTCCATTGTTATTCCATATATATATATATATATATATATATATATATATATATATATATATATATATATATATATATATATATATATATATATGTAATATAAACTGCACCTAATAACAAAAAATAAAATAAAAACTAATCTATCATATTTAAAATAAAACCATTAAAGCAAAGAATATAGATGTAAGTTAGGAATAGAAGTGACATCTGAGAATCTTTGGTAACTTATAATATCGGTTATATTTTTATTGTTTTTATGGTATTGGGGTTTTTACCAATATTTTTATTGAATTATATTTTAAGACTGTGTTCTTGATATTGTATATAAATCTGAGTAAGTTAAAAACAACTTATTTATAAAAGCCTTTTGGTATTCAAAGCTATTGAAAAATATAGCAGAGGTAGTTGTTTCTACTTACTTATACAATGAGTTATAATACAACCATTTAGAAATTCTATAACTGCAAATGAATAACTTTTAGTTTTTATACTCATTTCCATCTAATTTTTGTCTTCTTGTTTTTTCCTTGGTCGGTATGCACATTTCTGTGGATCTGTGTCCTGACTGCTCCTATCTTCATGAACTCCTAATTCAATTTTATAAGGATTCTAATTTTAGAGTTAAGTCTGGGGTTTATAAGTGTTGCAGACAGATGATTTCTCATAAAGTCCCTTGAAAGTTGTTTCAAGAACACATGGTGTGACATATGGATACCAGCATTAACTTCATATACTATTTGACTGTTGGTTCCTGTTACATCTAAGAGAAAGAAAAGACTTTTATTTGCTATCTGTTCGAAATTCATTCTACTGAATAGTTTTTGTTTTGTTCCACAACATCGACTTCTCGCTTTTTTGTGTTATGATAACCATCATCTTGTGAAAAGATATTAATGTGAGCCCACTAAAGAAAATATCTTTATAACATAGTTTTATAGCCTTCTTGGTATGTATTGTTTGGAAGGAAATCTTCAAAAGAAACATTCAAGCATTTCATCGATTCTGCAGTTGATTCCAGTTTTTTAGGATTTTAGACGACACTGAATAATTCCATCAAAACGTTCTCTTAATGGTACTAGTCTATCTATTCTTCTTCATTCTAGTCTTGAGTCAGCATCATCATATCTAAGAAATTTACAGAATTTTAAACTACAAGTATGGTAATTATTCTCATAATAGAGGGTCACCTTCATAGATGAAATGATTGTGAAACAATGACCCCATTCTAAAATTTCTAGCGATGCTCTATTTCAATCATTTCTGTAGGATCAGGAATGATTTCAAAACTCCTCTTAGTTATAATAAGCAAATAAAAGCTAAAAGTTCATTAAGATTGTTCCATATATCTAAAAATCTTTGTGTATTCTATGCTCTAACACTTTTATTTCTGGTTTGTAGATACTTTTGTTGAATTTCTTACTGCCAAAAAATGCTAATGAATTATATGTTATCTCTGCCAAAATTTACCCTTTTCTATAGCAACTGGGTTTGTGATTCAATTATTTAAACTGAGTGTGCACTTTTGTTTAGAAAAAATAGGAAAATAAAGGAAGTCGATTAAAATTTGACTACTTTGAACAACAAATTCCCTTATACTAACATGTTTCACAGATTGTATTTACCCCCAAAGTCTAGTGGGAAACCAGGAGGAAAATAACACTTTCAATGTGTCGAGGATAACCTTTAATAATTATTTACTTATTACAAAAAATATATTCAAAAATTATCTTACTAAGCTGTTCTTGATTTTCAGGTTTTGGATATTTCTAATTGTCATTTTGGTCACCTGTCTCAAAATATATTTACAAAACTGCAGTTATTAGAAGTGGTAAACATTTCTGGGAACGAGTTAATTGGTTTAGATGTTTTGGTTTTAGAATCATTGAGAATGCTCCGGGTTGTGGATATCTCGAGGTAAGACGCCTTAGCAGAATTTATGTAAAATCAGAGAAAACTAATGGCAGCTGATGAATCTTTAATATGGGCGTAACTTGGTACAATAAATACATCTCCCAACAAAAAGGCTAGTTTAAACTACTACTAGTTTAAAAAAATGTATTTTAACTTGAGTGGATGAATGAAATATATTTCATTACCAATTGAAAATTTGAACAAGGAGGGTGTGAACTAATAGAAGGAATTGAAAAATCAACAATAATGGTCTTATTTCAGCTTTTATAAGAACTATTCAGGTGATTACCAAACTATAATCAGCTGAAACAACAAAAATAATATGTCGATTAGTGCACTTTTAAGAGAGAGATACTTGCTAAAACCTGTAATATTCTGTTATACATAATTATTGAGTTGCAAAAAATTTAGTTTAAAAATAAGTTTACATAAAAATATCCCACGTTTTACTATTCTTTAAAAGATTCATAAAACTTTAATTTGAAATATTAAACTTTGAAAATTTTGTTTTGCCGGTATTTTAAAATCAGAAGTAATGTTTTTTCTGAAACCTTTTTTAAAAACAGGCTTTTATTAGATTAATGTGTTTACAAAGTACAAGGTTGATAAATAGCAACCTTGAGAATATAAATTATTTTGTAGACATTTCCTGTTTATTTAAATCTGAGAAACCATCTAGTGAAGTTTGATGTGTAATTCCTAAATATTTTGTATATATATTATATTAGACAATAACTGATACTTATTCCCTCAATTCATTTGTTCATATAGAAAGTAACATCCTCATCCTCATTTCACTTTTAATTTAGAACTTTAACAAATATTTTCACAATCAAATCATGTTAAAAATAACCATTTATAAAACAATATAGTCATCTAAAATTATTTTGGAAAATTTCCAGATTGTTTGCATTAGGATTAAATTGGCGGAAATGTATATATTTCGTGAAAAATATTAACACTGTAAAATTAAAGCAATTGTTAATATATTTAATTAATAATGCATAATTTATTCTATATTTTTAATAAATTAATATTAAAATTTTTAGAAATCCATGGGTGTGTGATACGAACATGAAGCAGATAGAGTCCTGGTTAACTAGCCGAGGCATACAGTTAATAGGATCATCTTGTGACATAGACAAAGTACTGCAGAAACCAAAGCTAGAAAAAATGATATCAGTTGTTGAAACTGACAATTCGCTTTCAGAAGAAGAAGAAATAGACAGATATTGGACTAAAGATGAAAACCACATAAATCAAAGTTGCTTGTGTGAAATATATAACACTACTTTTTCAAAAGATTTTTCAGAAAAAGTAAAAATAAACATACCATCCTCTTGGATATTTGTCATAGGCTTCCAATTTGGAATTCTTTTTTCACTATTTGCAGCATTTATTTGGGTATCTTGGAAACATCCAAAGCAAAATCTTGATTCTCCACATCCTTTGGCGGAGGCCCAGCCTATAATGATGATTGAACCCGCATGTCCCGAAACTCCTCCACCCACATATAGAGAACTGTTTTATGTCTAAATCATTGTTTTACTTTAATATATATAATGTAACCTTCAAAACTGTGAATTTAAAAATTGAAAATAATGTTTAAAGTGTATGTATTTAAATAATGTAAATAGTGAAACAGTACTTGGGAAAAGGTAAACTAATTATACTGTGTGGGTCCAACCTCCGTGTGTTTGCTAGGCGAGGAGAGCTTACTGCGTGTACCTTGTTCTTTCAAGTGCCTAGCCTCTTTACGGACTTTCAGAATAAAATTATCTGACTTTCCACAATAATCTGCTGCTCTTTTTGTGGCCTGCTTTAATGGGAAATGCAATGAATTAGCTTTTGCTTCTTCATCACATTTTTCAATTATTTTACTAATTAATGTTCGAGCTCCACTATGTACAACAAAACTTCTTTTACTGCTACTTCCACTTGACGAACTTTGCGACATGACTAACTATAATCAACACTAAATTAAAAAATTAAAACATCAACACTAATTAAAAATTAAAATTAGTGTTGTATAATTATCAACACTAAACAAAAACACTAGGCTAGACGATAGAAGAAACACACACAATTCTATTAACACACACACTTCCACTAGCTTACCTGGCCGAATGTTATTTGAAAAGGAATACACGCACATAACAGTTACAAGGCCGTAGCCCCTCTTCCCCCGCACCTCATCCCGCAACCACACGGAGCTTGGACCCGCACAGTATACAATTTTGAATTTACTCGGTCACAATTTTGAATTCCATAAAACAAAGTTTAAACATTTTTGTTTAATTTTTATTTATTAGTTGCTCCTGCTTGGAAGTTTTTTAAATTAGGTTAATTTTTTTCTATTTAGCACTTTTAGTAATTGTATTTAAAAATACACACCATGTCATAGGCACTTTTTCATTGACATTTACTTCCTTTTTTTATGCACACTAAAAACTAAATTTTTTGAATAATTGAAATTTACTTTTCATATTAGCATAAAATTAATAAGTATGTGATATATGTGTATTTATAATGATTAATTTATAAGTAGTAATATAACTATCTATATTTCAATGTATATATTATTGCAGTCTATAATTGTTTGCTTAATGCAGTATGCATTACAGTACTCAAAACGACCTAAGAACTATTAAGTTTAATGGAATTTTCTATTCCAAATGTACATGTTCTATTAATGCAGGATGGACCTTAATTTAGCATCTAAATATTTAGCGTCTAATTATTTAGCTTGAGATTAAATTACTTTTGGAACTTCTTAAACGTTCACTTTTATTGTAACAAATCATAAATGTAACCTAAATTTTTATTTTGAAAAGTTAATAAAAAACATTTAAAAGGTGTGAAGAAAGGACAACTATATTTTCTGATCTATAAATGACTTTTTTCCAAATTTCAAATTTCCATTTATCTGGTAGAACTTTCTCAGCATTCATTTTTAAATGCAAGCCAACAAACCAATTGTATACATTTTGTTAGTTAACAATATTTATTTAAAATCAAAGAGTTTAAAATAGTATATTACATTTGACTAATTAAACATTACATGAAAAAAAACTATTTTTGAATGTTTTTTTTAGAGTTATGTTAGAACAAATTGTTAATAGTGCTATTATCAATAAACGTTGTAAGTGAAGTCTCTGAATTTTTTTTTTTTTTTAAAGTAAAGCTAAATTTCATAGATTTATTGGCTTGCTGAGAATTGCCTAGTTTGATTAATTTTGTTGTCCATTTGATATTTCTATTAATATTATTTTAAAAACACATTAACAATAATATATACACTGTATGATACATAGCATAAGCCATAAGAAATTACCACTGATTATAAACAGCAAATGCCTGAAGCTTAAGTAATTAGTTGGGCAAGATTTTGAATCTTTCTAGCAAAATATAGCCAAGATTAAGCACCATCTTTCTACGCCCTTGTGAGGGTAAAGTAATTGAAATGGGTTTAAATAATTAAAAAGTATATCCAAACATAAAAATTTTACTAAATACTTTGTTTCAAACCAGGTTTTAATAATTTTATATTTAGATGGAACACATCAGTAATATACAATACTATAATTTTATTTCAGAACCTGCATAAAAACATTTTTCTTGTGAATAACAAAAAAAAACCGGTTTTCTCTCCAGGCATAAGGAAAACTAGTTTTACTTATCTTTGAATAAGTGGTTGAGCGCAAGTGTTCAAAATGTTTAAATTCTGAGCCGAGTCTAATCACTGGATGCAATAGACTCTAATGAAAAAATAAATTTTACATCTTAAACAAATTTAAAAGAAAATAAACTGCTTTAATGAACAAATTTTTAAATGGAATATTTTTTAGTTTTTCAATAAAAAGTAAAGTTTTCACTGAGGAAATAAAAAATTTGGAACTTCATCTCATATCTATTCTCCCGTTGTATATACTTTTTGCTTAATTTTTTTTAGTTCCTACAAATACCTTTTTAAGAATTTCCTATAGTTATAAAAACCCTTCAGTGTCTCTAAACCATCATTTTAAAAGAAATATATATTCTTTTTTAAGTAAATCAAATGAAAACTATGTTTATGACTAGAACAAACTTAAAATTTAAATTAAAATTTAAATAAAATTTGAAAAAACTCAGATAATTTGATTTTCATTGCACTTACTAGTCAAGACTGCTGGAAACACTGATTTTATGAAGAATGGTGACGGTAGTAAAAAAACAATTTGTGTCTGTAAGTTTCACAAACCATTACTTCTCTCTTATTATATGTTTGTGCAAATCATGGCATACAAAGTTTCATCTTGCCAAATTGACTACAGAACCAAATCAACAAAATACACTTTTAAAATCCTGGAACAATTATTACTGTATTGCATTGAAAGAGTATTTAACAGTTATCAAATGTTTCTGATGTAATTTAATTTCTTATTTTAACTTTTCTAATCTTAAGGTATTTATCAGTACAATTGTAGTTTACTTAAAAAGCATAAAAGACACCGACTTTCAAAAGACAATAAATAAATTTCTCAAGTGCTATTATTCTTAATGTCATGTATCATGTATTGATTAACTTGTATTATATACTTGAATTTTGTAATCCATTTTTTTTCGTAGTAAGTTTTTACAAAATTTAAAGTTCGAATAGTCATAAACTAATGTTAAAAGTGAATTATTGTATAATATAGTCTACATGGTTTTATAAATAAAATACTAATACAATAATGCAAATAGTTATTGTTTTAAGAGCATGTAGACAATAATATCTATCATTTAAGGATTGTTATATTAAAAATAATTTAAATATGTTAATTTACAACATCAAGAATTATTCAGAAGTAAAAAAATTACAATATTCAGGGTATTATTTCAGATTAAAATATGAACAAGATAACGAGTAATAGTATCAAAAAAAACAATAAAAAATATGTATTGAATAAACATATTATAAAACAACTATCAAAAGACAGAGCAATATTACAGAAATATTGGTTTAATGTTGGTACAGAGCATAATACTTTTAGTGCTATACCACCCATGTTAAGCTTCTTGAACCTGAATTTGCAATGTTTAATTAAATTGCCCGGAAACTTTTGTTTTTTTACAATAATTGAATTATTTTGCTGCTGTTTTTTTTTTTTACTGACAAAATATATAACAGAGAATCTAAAATATTTTACTACTTGAAACAATTTTTAGATTAACTTTTATTTTAAAAATTTTAATAAGTTTTAACTTAGACTCAAAAAAGTATAAGAAAAAATATTTTATACGTGCAAACATTTTTTGTTTTAAGAAAATATATAATTTCAAATATAAGATTTCTATGATAAATAAAGCTCAAGTAAATTATTGCGTAAACTTCCACTACTTTCTTGAAATTTATTCAAATTTAGAGCTGGTATTCATCACTCTTACCCAAGTTCAGAGATGATCAGTACTTATTTGATGTTGTTTATTGTGTAGATACTGCATTGAATAATGTAAATCTATAAGTTTGTTTCACAGAAATACCTAGCATAAAAGCTGTTGGCATGAGTTACTAATATATATAAGAAAGCCACCGAACAAACAAACCAAAGTACGATGACGAAATTGAGTTTTTAGAGGGATTGTGTTTAGGCCATAGGATTGTGTTTGAATGTAAAGATAAGGGTCTCAATCTTCCTCAATTTCTACAGAACCATCAGTATCATAATCAGATTCACTAAAACTTACATTACTATAGGTATTTGTCATGTGCAGCTTCAGCGACTTCATCTCTTATGCAGGTCTAGCTGACGTCTAATTTTATTCTTCCATAAAGGGGAACTATTCATGGGTATAAAAATAACCTAAAAGACAAAAATAGACAAACCGCAACTAACTATATTTCCGAGAACAAACACAGTGTGTTCTTGGGTCTTGTGCTTTTAACTGGCAACTAACAGGAATGTGTGTATTCACTAAAAATGAAGAAAAAGAAGTTTTAAGCAGAAAATAAATAGTAAATAAAACATACCTTTAGATAAACATCTTTGAACAGTTTACAATAATATTTGGCATCTGGAAGAATTTAGCGAGCATCCGACTGGATGTGTACAATTTTTTATCTTTTCTTGTAATTTCCTGTATCACTTTTTTCAACATCATTAAAATTAAAAATTAGCAATTTTCTCTAAAAATTATACTTTTATTTTGTTAATATAATATTTTAATTAATAGCTTTATTTAACACTCAAATTTGTTGCCTATTTCGGTTTACAGATTTCAATAGCTATTATCTAATAACATTTAATGTCCTTTATTTACTACTATTGTATCACTTCTAAGTGACGTCATACTAAAATTCTACAAATAGCAGAAGTGTGTTACTCAATGCATTTATGTAGAGTATTGTAACAGACATTGGCACCTTACCTAACTATTGAAGAAGGTGAATCTTTCTACATTTCATGTTTTAGATAATTTCTTGATTAATTTAAAAAAAAGTCTGTATTCTAAATCAGATAAGAATCACACATCGATTACAAAGTAGTAAAACAATAAACTTTATTAAGTATTTGGAATCACATCTATAAGTACCTGAAAGATTAACTAACTGATACAAAATATAAATTTATCAAATTAGACAGTTTAACAGGTTGTTTTAAAGACTAAAATTGTTAGATTTAATAAATTGTTGTCAATAAGCTATGATCTAATAAATCGTGTCAATTCAACTAAGGATATTGTGATTATTTATTTCATAATAAAATAAAATTGTATTTTGTAAATGATTAAATATAATGTATGTATACTTTTTTAGTTAGTAATAGACTTAAAAATTTTTATAAAATGTGATATTTGTCATAAGTGTAGTTTATCAAATGCTATAAAGAAGAAAAATTGATTTAATTTGATTTGACTTTTTTACTTCTTTCATAAAAGTCGCTTGTTGTAATAACCTTGAACTCCTTGAATAAATCATCACTAATTATTGCGTAACTCAGTGAAAACTTTCAACTTATTTGTTTCATTGACAAAACTGACTCGCTAAAAGTGTCAGCAAGTAAATTGAGCGGTTTCGCTCAGTTATGCAATAACTACTTATCTTTCATAAAAAATTAAATACCTGGGAAAACAAATTTTCATAAACATTAAAATCGCAGTGCATGAAATTTCTTTAAAAATATTTGATGAGACCATAATAGAGGTAATTATTTCTTACAAATACCAAATCGGAAAAGATGAACTACAAGAAATGAACTTAATGACCTTAAACTACATGACAAACTCTTGTTTGATAGGAGCAGTTCAGAAGCAAAAATTTCTCGATGTAATTTTGGCCCTCAAGTTCTTCTAATTTTAGATCCATCTATGATATTACTATCTATATCATATGTGTGGCCTATTCTTACAACCTTATCAGTTCAATGTCACTTTACCTTCATCAACCACAGAGCTTGTCAAAAATAGTAGCTCAATCAACATAGGTTTATCACTGGGTTGTAGTGAAGAGTGTTAATTTATTAAAGAATGATGCAAATTCCAAAGAGGAATAATTTCACGTTAAGTTCAGTCTTAAATTCACGTCAGTATTTTCATTTTGTACCTTCAGAACTTTCTTTCTCGCACAAAATATACCCTAAAACCCCTTTCTTATATAGTTGTAGGACGTCCTTTTGACACCATACAACTGTTTTTGTTTATTTATTTATTATTGATATCAGACTCTGACACTCAAACTATACAGTGACATCGTGTCAAAATACACCCACCATATGACTAGAGAGTGTGAACCATAAATAATTCCTTGGTTTGTATTTTCACCTGTATTTTGGAGGATTTGAAAGAAATATAAAGAAAAAAAACAATTAAAGATCTTCAAGAAGTAAAAGATATATGAGTATATGAAGAAAATGAAGGATTTCAAGGAGGATGAAAGTAGGAGACAAGGAATTTTTAAAGAAGCAAAGGACTCTATAAGGAAGCAAGGAGGTTAAAGTGTTAATAGAGAAGGGAGAAAAGAAAAAAAGAGATGGGGTGATGTTGATCGCCTGCACGTGATGCCCTCTGCCTGAAATAACTGAACGATCACCTTCAGCACGCTGACCATAAAATGAGAGGCCGTCAACAAAAAACCAGAGTTTTAAACGGTCCTTCTCAGGACCTGGACACGAGCCTCCGCATTCTGTATTGGAATGCTGGAGGCCTTAACAGCAGTAACTTTGTAGAATTCAAATGAAACGTCATTAACTTCGACGTAGATATATATTTTATAGCCGAAGCCAGAGCGGCAACGGACAATATCCAATGCTACAACATAGCTAACTACATGACTTACACGCTGAATTGATCTCGACAAATAGCATCAGGAATTATGGCCGGAATAAAAAGTGACCTGCGTGCCAAGTTTAAGACACTCCATGAGATGTGGGAGGGGGACAAGGCTGAAATTGTTCTCGTGGAAGTTTGGAAGTGTAAAAAATGTTTCAGCATTGTAAGCCTTTACAACCCACCGGGAAATGTACTGCCAACTTCATACGTGGAAGCCACGCTTCAACCAAACAGCATTATAGTTGGAGACTTCAACAGCCCGTTTACAAGATGGGGTTACTCCGCGACGACCCGAGCCGGTGAAAGGGTAGAAGATATGGTTGACGACAATTTACGACTTGGTGATCCTGGATCCGCAACTGTCTCAAAAAACTAAAGTTAGGCTTCTGGATGACGCAGCAGGGTGCGGACACCGAGCAATACTGATACATACAAGCCTAGTTAAAACGTAGCAGAAAACATTGACTGGAGTTTGCTGGAAAAAGCTGTCGAGAGCTTTAATAAAACAATCCTAGAATGCAGCACGTCATGGACACCAAAAGGTCAGGTCAAAGCCTACCGGCCCTTCTGGAGCAACAAACTAAATGAACTGAAAACTATAAGGAATGTAGCAAGAAGGGAAGCAGAAAGAACAAATGATATCCTCGACTGTTTGGCCTTACGCAGGGCACAAGCACAACTTCAAAAAGAAATGAAACAGTCTAAAAGAGAATCCTTCAGAAAATTCCTAGGCACCCTTGACTTTTGGGGCAAATGCACACAAATTTATATCGCGACTCACCGCCTGCAGAGCAAGAACAATTCATGAAAGGAACAAGATGCTATACTAAACCACGAGATATCGCTAACCTACTGTGTAAGCACTATGCGAACATCAGTCGTGTAAACCAGCCTAATAGTGAATACAAAAAGATGTTAAAGCAGCCCAAAAGCTCATGCTCAACTAGAGAAGACAGCAGAATATGCTCAGATGATTTCACGTTGGCCGAGTTGGAACAAGCACTCCAGGCAACAAAAACAGGGAAAGCTCCAGGTGTGGATCGCATTTTCTCGGAATTCCTTATCAACTTGGGCCAAAAGACAAAATTGCTCTTCTTGGAGATGGTGAACCTATCCTGGGCTAGCCATGTACCTCATCAATGGCGAAAAGGTGAAATAGTGGCAATCCATAAGAAGGGCAAACCTATCAGTGAAGCAGGAAGCTACAGACCATTTGCTCTAACAAGTGCATGCAGTAAAGTAATGGAAAGAATGGTTGCCCGCCGACTGAGCCAATTCTTCGATTTACACAACACCATCGACGATGACCAAACAGGATTCAGACCGAGACGAAGTGCAATAGATCAAGTAGTATACTTCTCACAGTGAGTCAAAGACGGCTTCCAAAGGAAAATGTCCACCCTGTCTGTACTAATAGACCTAAAAAATGCCTACGACACCGTTTGGAGAGAAATGCTCATACACAAGCTAGCCCAAAGTGGAGTTAGGGACAATTTATATATGTGGATCAAGTCCTTTCTGTCACAACGACTTATTAGAGTAAGGATATACAGGAGGAATGTCCAAATATCGTATTCAAAGACAGGGATTGGCACAAGGAGCCGTAATCAGTTCTATACTCTTTAATTTGATGATCAATGACATATTCATGGCAGTTCGAGCAGTGCCTGGAATACAAGGCCTACTCTATGCAGATGATCTAATTCTCTGGGCTAGTGGTAGCAAATCACTAGAAGAAGCAATAAAAAAGGCACTGACTAACCTGCTGCTTTGGGCGGAGACTAACGCGATGTGTGTGAATGCGAATAAATCAATTTACCAACTTTTTACACTCTCAACAACCCGAGCTGAAATCTCTCTGCGATACGGGAATAGCGAACTCATGGAGAGCAATATCTGCAAATACCTAGGAGTTTCAATAGATTCCAAAATGACCTGGAAACCACTCAAAGTAAGTGCCAACAGAGCCATTAAAAGAGCAAGACTGCTGAAACGCCTAACTGCCACAACATGGGGAGCAAATCACGATGTAATGAATACAGCGTACAAAACATATATACGCCCCATACTCGAGTACGGAGCTGAAGCAACAATCACAGCATCAAACACCACATCCCAAATCTTGGATAAAACCCAAAATGCAGTGCTCCGAGTCATCACTGGTGCACCAAAATCGACCCCGATAGCAGCAATGGAGGCACAGTTGGAAACAGAGCCAATGCAGTTTAGAAGAGACAAACTCAGCCTCGGATTTTGGGAGAGAAAAGGACGTACAGCGACCGATGGGCAAACTTTAATGAAGTCAAAACGAGGCTAAAAACACAAAAAACTCTGATAACCACATATAAAGAGTTGATTAAGAAATACAACATTAACATTGGCACTCATACAACACATATCGGGACACATGAAGTGTTCAATTCACTGCCCAAGGGAACCCTAAATCTTCTTGACCACAATATACCAAAGAAAGATTGTAACCCACTAGAACTAAAGGCTGCAGCCCTCAGAACCATCAACACAGTCTATCCAGAGACACAGTGGCCACATGTATATACCGATGGATCGTACCTCCCAGACAAAGGACAGACTGGAGCTGGTTATTACTGTAATCTTTTCGAAGGATCGCTAGCAGTTGGTAACAACCAAAGTAACTTTGACGGTGAAATAACCACCATACTAGCCGCATCAAACGAAATGAAGAAAATAAAGACACCGGCACAAGCAGTCTTTCTTGTAGACTCAATGGCTGCAATAATAGCAGTAACCAATAACAAGAAGACCGATTGCAGATCCACTCTAGCTTGTCGTCAAAATTTGTCAAAACTAATGAATAGGGCATGGAAAATTGAATTACAATGGATCCCCAGCCATGTGGATATAAGAGGTAATGAATTAGCCGACTCATTGGCAAAAAAAGAAACAACGCTCCCACAGCCGATACACGTCTTCTTGTCTCCCAGGTGCACCCTTTGTGACAGCGGGGAGGACATGACACCTGAGCACCTCCAGTCATGTACAGCTCTGGACCATAGACCCCTGAACGACACAAAAGAAGAAGAGATTTCTCGCCTCTAATGGTCAGCGCGCCACCAAATGGCCTAACAGCCAAGAGTGGGCATTGGCTAGTAAGTAAGCAAAAAGAGAAGGAGCCTTTGGTTAGCAATAAAATATACATCATAAGGAATGACTTAAAGTGACTCTCATTCTTTAAAATTAAACAAATAAATAAATCTTCAAGTTTTTTATTGCAAATTGTATTTATATAATTATCATACATTTCATGCATATATAATTCAAGACAAAAATAAAACAATATAGTCAACATATTACATTCTAAGTAATTTTAGCCAGAATAATAGCTTGAAACAATAATGGTGTAATTTTTTATTATAAATAAATAAAACCTTTTAAATCACAAAAACTTTTTATTAATGTCCTGGTGTACATTTCGATTGCAAAGTAATCATCTTCAGAGGAAATAGAAGACTAACTCTATCAACCAAAATGTACATCAGGGCATAAATAAAGAGTTTTTGTGGTTTATGAGGATTTATGTATTTATAATTAGCAAGAGTAGTATGAACACGCCAAATGTTAAGTAGCAAATGGAACAACAATTTTAAAACACTAATTAAAAGTTACAATATAAACAAAATCTATAACGAATTTATTACAACAACGCTAAAATATTAAACTTGTAAATTGTATAGTAAATATAAACACAAGAAGCATTGTACATTGTATAGTTGTGTTAGTGGCAAAAACATATAAAATCTACTGTATATTTTTTATTTACATAGTTCTATGGGGAGTTTTAAATTGATGTAAATTTATCCTTAACTATAACATGGACAAAATTCCGATGAAGTTAAAATGTCATTTATCATTAAAAGCGAGCAGTCTCCCTCCAATTAAAAATCCAATTTTGCATAACATTAGGTGATCATAAAATCAAGCATTCTCTCTCTAATTAATGATACAATTTTGCGTGTCATTAGGTGATCCTAAAAGCAAGCAGCCTCCCTCCAATTAATGTTACAATTTTGTGTGTCATTAGGTGATCTTAAAAAGCAAGCAGCCTCCCTCCAATTAATGTTACAATTTTGTGTGTCATTAGGTGATCTTAAAAAGCAAGCAGCCTCCCTCCAATTAATGTTACAATTTTGTGTGTCATTAGGTGATCCTAAAAGCAAGCAGCCTCCCTCCAATTAATGTTACAATTTTGTGTGTCATTAGGTGATCTTAAAAAGCAAGCAGCCTCCCTCCAATTAATGTTACAATTTTGTGTGTCATTAGGTGATCCTAAAAGCAAGCAGCCTCCCTCCAATTAATGTTACAATTTTGTGTGTCATTAGGTGATCTTAAAAAGCAAGCAGCCTCCCTCCAATTAATGTTACAATTTTGTGTGTCATTAGGTGATCCTAAAAGCAAGCAGCCTCCCTCCAATTAATGTTACAATTTTGTGTGTCATTAGGTGATCTTAAAAAGCAAGCAGCCTCCCTCCAATTAATGTTACAATTTTGTGTGTCATTAGGTGATCCTAAAAGCAAGCAGCCTCCCTCCAATTAATGTTACAATTTTGTGTGTCATTAGGTGATCTTAAAAAGCAAGCAGCCTCCCTCCAATTAATGTTACAATTTTGCATGTCATTAGGTGATCCTAAAAGCAAGCAGCCTCCCTCCAATTAATGTTACAATTTTGTGTGTCATTAGGTGATCTTAAAAAGCAAGCAGACTCCCTCCAACTAATGATAAAATTTTGTGTATCAGGTGATTTTAAAAGCAAGCAGTCTCCCTCCAATTAATTTTACAATTTTTTGTCATTAGGTGATCTTAAAAGCAAGCAATCTCTCTCCAATTATTGTTACAATTTTGTGTCATTAGGTGATTTTAAAAGCGAGCAGTCTATATCCAATTACTGTTACAATTTTTTGTGTCATGAAGTGATCCTAAAAGTAAGCAGTCTACCTCCAATTAATGTTACAATTTTGTGTGTCATTAGGTGATCTTAAAAAGCAAGCAGACTCCCTCCAACTAATGATAAAATTTTGTGTATCAGGTGATTTTAAAAGCAAGCAGTCTCCCTCCAATTAATTTTACAATTTTTTGTCATTAGGTGATCTTAAAAGCAAGCAATCTCCCTCCAATTATTGTTACAATTTTGTGTCATTAGGTGATTTTAAAAGCAAGCAGTCTATATCCAATTACTGTTACAATTTTTTGTGTCATTAAGTGATCCTAAAAGTAAGCAGTCTCCCTCCAATTAATGATACAATTTTGCAAGACATTAGGTGATTCTAAAAGCGAGAAGCCTGCCTCCCTCTAATTAATGTTACAATTTTGTGTCATTAGGTGATCTTAAAAGCGAGCAGTCTCCCTCTAATTAATGTTACAATTTTGTGTGTCATTAGGTGATCTTAAAAGCGAGCAGTCTCCCTCTAATTAATGTTACAATTTTGTGTCATTAGGTGATCTTAAAAGCGAGCAGTCTCCCTCTAATTAATGTTACAATTTTGTGTCATTAGGTGATCTTAAAAGCGAGCAGTCTCCCTCTAATTAATGTTACAATTTTGTGTCATTAGGTGATCTTAAAAGCGAGCAGTCTCCCTCTAATTAATGTTACAATTTTGTGTCATTAGGTGATCTTAAAAGCGAGCAGTCTCCCTCTAATTAATGTTACAATTTTGTGTCATTAGGTGATCTTAAAAGCGAGCAGTCTCCCTCTAATTAATGTTACAATTTTGTGTCATTAGGTGATCTTAAAAGCGAAGCAGTCTCCCTCTAATTAATGTTACAATTTTGTGTCATTAGGTGATCTTAAAAGCGAGCAGTCTCCCTCTAATTAATGTTACAATTTTGTGTCATTAGGTGATCCTAAAAACAAGCAGTCTCCCTCCAATTAATGATACAATTTTGCAAGACATTAGGTGATTCTAAAAGCGAGAAGCCTGCCTCCCTCTAATTAATGTTACAATTTTGTGTCATTAGGTGATCTTAAAAGCGAGCAGTCTCCCTCTAATTAATGTTACAATTTTGTGTCATTAGGTGATCTTAAAAGCGAGCAGTCTCCCTCTAATTAATGTTACAATTTTGTGTCATTAGGTGATCTTAAAAGCGAGCAGTCTCCCTCTAATTAATGTTACAATTTTGTGTCATTAGGTGATCCTAAAAACAAGCAGTCTTCCTCCAAATAATGATCCTAAAATAAAAGCGAAGCAGTCTCCCTCTAATTAGTGATACAATTTTGCATGTCATTAGGGGATCCTAAAAGCGAGCAGTCTCCCTCTAATTAATGTTACAATTTTGTGTCATTAGGTGATCCTAAAAACAAGCAGTCTTCCTCCAAATAATGATCCTAAAATAAAAGCGAAGCAGTCTCCCTCTAATTAGTGATACAATTTTGCATGTCATTAGGGGATCCTAAAAGTGAGTAGTCTCCCTCCAATAGTTGTTACAATTTTGTGTGTCGTCAGGTGATCTTAAATGGTCTGCGCCATTCCTATATAAAAAGAACAACATATTTTATAAAGAAATAGTAGATAAACATTGATTTATCTAGATTACTTTTTATGTAGGATTTATTTGACACTAAAATTAAAACTACTAAGACTAATAACAAAACATTAATTTTTTTCATTATGAAGCATAATATGTTTTGTTTATTTAAAATCTTATAGCATTTGATCAGCTTTTCTATGCCAATGTCATATAACTCAACTACAGTAGAACCTCTCTAATTCGTCAAGTGCGGGACCAAGGAGGTGACGAATTCAAGCAAAAGACGAATTATGAAAGTTGTGAAATTAAGATATAATTGTGAGTAAACATAGCACATAACTATATAGTTATGCATATAATGTAATTAATGTTGTACTTATATTATTACCCTGGTCGAAAAACTCAACGCCATAAAAACACTAGTAGCCTGCAGTATAGTTCTTAATTACAAATCAGTTCATTACTCTATTTTCATAAGAGACAAAAAAACATGTTACAGTTCTTTGTAAGAACAATAACACTAGCAAGAAAAAGTACCGTATTTAAATCCATTAAAATTTTAGTTTTATAAAAATCTTATCATTTTCTTTTGTACTAAAGAATTATTTTCTGATGGCGCCTATACTACTTGCGAGTGAAGATGTTTGCTACTAATGTGACAAACTACAGAGCTCATACTGTACCAGTACAAACAACTAGAATATAAAGGTTGTTTTAACTTTTTCTTCTTCTATTGCTCCCTCCCCAAAGCTGTCTAACATTTCCAAATTTTTTTTTTTAATAAGGCAGATTTTATCTTAATTAAAATTAAACAAATATTTATTTTCAATTGTTGCCAAAGTTATTTAGCATGTTACAACCCAAAATAAACTCATCCAGAATTTGCTCCAATGAAGAAAGCTTGATAGAACACGGGTTTATCTTCAGTGTTTCTTGTTCTTCATTGCCAGCACAGAGACAATCCTTTCTTTATTTTATTGTTTCTTATTTAAGAGACAATGCTTCACAGCGCTCATCTGACTGTGATGTAGGATGATCTACAGTCAAATTTGTTCACTGTGCTCCAATCAGCACAGTGACTTAAAAGGTACCACCGTTTGAAGAATTTTGTACTTTCCCCTCCTAATTCTCTGAATACACAAATAAGGAAACTGAACTACGAGAAAGCATAAGTATGACAACAAATACCATCTTTTTGTGTGTAACATAATTTAAATTCATTTTTAGCAGTTAACACTTAATTTTCGTATATAAACAATAAATATCAAAAATAAGGAAAAAACACTTACATGTTTACTTAGAGTGAAACTTCACTTGTCAATGCACTTGAAGTAAGACAACTGAACTTCATCCTCAGTATTATTTTGTAAAGTGTAAAGAATATCTGAGGACATAAAAATAAATAATTAACTTCGTTTTCATTTGATTACAAATTAATAGCATGAGTATGTATGTTTCCTATCTGAAAAAATTAAAACACAAACATGTACTATAAACCAAAATTTTTTTAAAAGTAAATTACTATTTGGGTCAACAAAGAAAATTTTTATTCTAGTTACTATTTATTTAAAAAAAGTAACAGCTTATGCATTAAAACAGCTGGTCTACCACATAACCTATAACATGAAATCAGATGTTTTATAACATCATATGTTATCACTTATTTTAACACGTTCGCTACCTAGTGGCACATATATGCACAGTCTGGGTTTTTCACGAGGGACCGGCAGTAAGAATTCGAACTTTCCAGACAGACCACGTTAACGTGGGCCTGACCTTCATTACAGACCAAAAGCGGAAAGTTGTTATAATTACTTATTATACTTCATACAAACCCTTGGCGTATGTGTGCTTGTTGTATATTTTTGTTTTTGCTGTTTTTAGTTTTTTTTAAGGATGACGCATATATGAGCCAGTCGGTCTATAGCACGAAAATATCATCATGTTACAGGCTTCCCATGTATGAGGCACTTCAGTGGAGCCCTCAAATCCAAAACCAAATTTGATTTTTATGAAAACAAATTTTTAAAAGTATGTAAAATTTAATAAATTATAAAAAGTATAGGCTATTAAATTTTGCTACTTACATAAAACAGGGCTTAGATGTGTAATATATTAAAAATATCACTATATACACGTAAAAACAGAAATGTCAAACAAAGGCTTATATCAACAAACATCCAACTAACTCGTCGTTGACGTCATTCATGTTTCATCCGCGCCTATAATGTTTTTGAATAGTATGTCGTCTGCATATGTTGTCTGTAGATTCAATAAATTGTTGTGTATGTTTTTATAAATTTGGTATTTTTCTAGTGAATTTAGTTCTATTGGGTTATTGTTTATTTCAAGTATGGTTAGGTTATTTTTGTAATTTGTTATTTCACGTTTATGTGATATTAGGTGTGCTGCAACATTTGATACTTTGGTATTTTTATTTTTCAATGCTCTGTAATGTTCTTCAAATCTTATTTTAAACGATCTGGTTGTTTTTCCTATGTAAAATGGGTTGCAGTCGTTACATGTAGTTTTGTAAATTCCTGATAGGTTATGTTTTTTTGTATTTGTTTTGTTATTAAGATATTTTATTATTTTGTTGTTTGGTTTGTATGTTGGAGTGTAGTATTCTTTGTTGTATATATTAATTTTATTTTGTTATTGGTGTATTTATACTTTAGGTAGATTTTTTTATTTTTATTATTTTTGTGTTCAGGTTGTAGTGTTGTGTTGAGGTTAGGTTTTTTTTGTAAATCTATTGTGTATGTTTTTTATAAGGTGTTTGTTGTATCCATTTTCTATTGCTATTTTTGTAATGTTATCAAATTCTTCATTTAATTTTTGTTTATTATCTTGTGTGTATTTTATTGCTTTATTTATCATGTTACTGTAAGTGTTGATTTTATGTGTTCAGGAGTGGTTAGATTTGTTGTGTATTGTGGTGTTGTTGGAAGTTGGTTTTCTTTATACTATAGTTTCTATGTTATTATTTATATTTAATGTAATGTCAAGATAGTTAATTGTTCTGTTTCGTAAGTGAATAGAATGTTTTCGTTCTATGTATTTAGTTTGTTTAGTAATATGATGTGTTTGTTGTGAATGGTAGGTTGGTATATTACAAGTATATCATCTACGTATCTTGTTCATAGTGAAATGTTATGTGTGTGTGTATTATATGTGTAATTATTATTTGTTCAAAGTGTAGATATATTTCTGATGTGACTGATGATATGGGTGATCCCATGGTGAGTCCAGTTGTTTGTTTATAGTATTTATTTTTAAATTAGAAGTAATTTTGGTTACATATGTGTTTGATTAGTGTAATAATACTATTTATTGTGTTTTCTTTCTCGTTATTGTGTATTAGTTGGTTTTTTATTACTTCTATGGTTTCTTCTATTGGGATACTAGGGTACATGTTGGTTATGTCATACCTTATTATTTTTGTGTAGCTGTTTGTTTTTGTTTTTTATTTTATTAATTAATTTGTATCCATTTTTTATATTGTATGTGCTGTTGTTATGTATTTTAGATTTTATTATTTTGCCTAGTATTTTTGCGATTAAGATGGTGTTGTTCTGAAATTTATTAATGGTCTAAATGGTGTGTTGGGTTTGTGGATTTTAGGTATGCCTGTTAATATTGGTGCGCATGGTTTGAATGGGTAAAGTATTGTGTGGCATTTTAATTTATGGTTATAGTTTAGGGTATTTCTATATGCTACTATTAGGTTTGCTATTGTATTACGGTATTTGTTAGTTGGGTCTGGGATTTGTTCGTATTTATTATCTTTTATGTGGTGTGACATTGAATTAATGTATTTGGTATTTTTTATAATTACTGGTGTTTGTTATATCTGATTTTAGTATTATGTAGTAATTATTTTTTAGTTTTTGTTTTTTGCACTGACTTTATAAAGTTATAAAATGTTAATCGTAAACAATTATTCCACTATTAAGTGGAATTAATGTTTACCTTGTGATGAGGCACTTTACGGTCACTTGATCACTATTAAATCACTGAATAAATAAATAAATAAATAAATATATATATATATATATATATATATATATATATATATATACATGAAGTTAATATATTACTATTGTAAGTAATTTTATCCACCATTAAGTGTGTTTACCTTGGTAGGTGTTAAATTTTTGATATTTCACGTTATCCATTGTTTTTCCGTTGCACTGACTTTATGAAGTTAATATATTACTATTGTAAGTATTTTTATCCACCATTAACTGGATAAAGATTTAAGATTTTAAGTGGATCCACCATTAAGATATTTATTTTATTTCATTCTCTTATATTTCTTTTTGTGTTTTCTCTTTGATTGACAAAGACCACTGTGTGGTTGAAATATATCATTGGTTAAGTGCTTTTATGTGTTTCTATTTCAAGACTACAGAGTGGACTCTTACCAAGGTAAGTCTGTCAGTGTCCTAGTCCAAAAAATCTAAATAACCTTTAGCAACCAAAACTTATATATATATATATATATACATACTTGATATTTTACGTTATCCATTGTTTTTCTGTTGCACTGACTTTATGAAGTTAATATATTACTATTGTAAGTAATTTTATCCACCATTAAGTGCAATGATTTTACCTTGTGTGATGAGGCACCTTCGGTCACTTGACCATTGTCGAATCACTGATATTTTTCTTTCTGGAAGGTGCCTTATCACACATGGTAAAATCATTGCACTTAATGGTGGATAAAATTACTTACAATAGTAATATATTAACTTCATATATATATAGATTTTTTGGATTAGGAGACTGACAGACTTACCTTGGTAAGAGTCCACTCTGTAGTCTTGAAATAGAAACACATAAAAGCACTTAAACAATGATATATTTCAACCACACAGTTTTTTTGTGGAAGGCTGTTGATATCTTTCTATTAAAATCTTCCAATTCCCTATCATTCAAAAACTCATTGAAAACCAAATTCATTCAGCACAATCCTCGGTTCACCATAAACCACAAACAGAACAAAATAAACTGTCTTTAATAACAGACTACCATCCTGGTCTACATAAACTCAACAAAATATTGAGAGATGGCTTCAAAATTCTTCAAGCTTCCGTCCACACCAAAAATCTTTTCACCGATCCACCACAAATTTGGTACAAGCAACCTCCCAACTTGAAAAACATCCTAGTACATCCTAAACTACCAGACCCTGATGCAGAGAAACCACACAAACTTCCTCATGGCTCCTTCCCATGCAATAGACCTAGATACAAGACGTGTCCAATACACCCCTCAGCAAATAGTTTCAACAGCCAAACAACAAAAATGGTCTTCAAAATACAGGGTCATCATAATTGTACATCGAAAAATGTCATATACCAGCTACAATGTAAACTTTGCTCAGCACAGTACATAGGCCTGACCACGGATGGTCTGAATATCAGAATGAATGGCCACAGACATGATGTTAAAATTATGAATATGGATAGACCAACAGCTCAACATGCTGCGAGTCACAACATCACAACTTTTGATGACTGCTATACCACAAAAATAATTAAATCACTCACCCCTGATTGCAATCCCTCAGAACTGAGAAGGTGGGAACTATCATACCAGTGGTATACCAAGTCCAGAGAATCCCCTAACCTCAACATCAGATAAATCCATTCATTTTTTTTTCCTAATAGCCTTAGACGTCTCCAATCTCTTTTCCCCTGACAGACTTATATAAACTGTAATCACTCATATGCTCATGGAAACAATATATATATATATATATATATATATATATATATATATATATATATATATATATATATATATATATATATGAAGTTAATATATTACTATTGTAAGTAATTTTATCCACCATTAAGTGCAATAATTTTACCTTGAGTGATGAGGCACCTTTCGGTCAATTGACCATTGTCGAATCACTCAATGGTCAATTGACCGAAAGGTGCCTCATCACTCAAGGTAAAATTATTGCACTTAATGGTGGATAAAATTACTTACAATAGTAATATATTAACTTCATAAAGTCAGTGCAACGGAAAAACAATGGATAACGTTAAATATCAAGAATATATATATATATATATATATATATATATATATATATATGTATATATATATATATATATATATATATATATATATATATATATATATATGTATATATATATATATATATATATATATATATATATATATATCTTTAATCTGTGCATCTGTGACACCTGATTTCTACTCTACATAATCTGTGATTACAATTTATTTTATTTCATTCTCTCATATTTCTTTTTGTGTTTTCTCTTCGATTGACAAAGACCACTGTGTGGTTGAAATATATCATTGTTTAAGTGCTTTTATGTGTTTCTATATCAAGACTACAGAGTGGACTCTTACCAAGGTAAGTCTGTCAGTCTCCTAGTCCAAAAAATCTAAATAATCTTTACCAACCAAAACTAACCTATAAATATATATATATATATTCTTGATATTTAACGTTATCCATTGTTTTTCCGTTGCACTGACTTTATGAAGTTAATATATTACTATTGTAAGTAATTTTATCCACCATTAAGTGCAATAATTTTACCTTGAGTGATGAGGCACCTTTCGGTCACTTGACCATTGTCGAATCACTGATATTTTTCTGTTGTAGATGTTCGGTCCGTGATATTGGTATTTGTTGACGTTACACGCACTTTCTCTTGACCTGTGTGTATGAAGTTTTTATATAGTATGTCTTCTGTATATGTTGTTTGTAGATTCATTAAATTGTTGTGTATGTTTTTATAAATGTGGTATTTTTCTAGTGAGTTTAGTTCTATTGGGTTGTTATTTATTTCAAGTATGGTTAGGTTATTTTCGTAATTTGTTATTTCATGTTTATGAGATATTAGGTGTGCTGCAACATTTGATACTTTTGAATTTTTGTTTTTGAATGCTCTATAATGTTCTTCAAATCTTATTTTAAATGTATTGTTTGTTTTTTCTATGGTTGTTTTTCCTATGTAAAAAACGTTACAGTTGTTTCATGTGATTTTGTAAATTCCTGATAGGTTATGTTTTTCTGAATTTGTTTTGTGGTTTGTGTTATTAAGATATTTTATTATTTTGTTGTTTGGTTTGTATGTTGGAGTGTAGTATTCTTTGTTGTATATATTTGTTATTTTTTCTATTTTGTTATTGGTGTATTTATATTTTAGGTAGATTTCTTTATTTTCATTATTTTCGTGTTCCGGTTGTAGTGTTGTGTTGAGGTTAGGTTTTTTGTGAATTTATTGTATATATTTTTTATAATGTGTTTGTTGTATCCATTTTCTATTGCTATTTTTGTAATGTTATCTAATTCTTCATTTAATTTTTGTTTGTTATCCTGTGTGTATTTTATTGCTTTATTTATCATGTTACTGTAAGTGTTAATTTTGTGTGTCCAGGGGTGGTTAGATTTGTAGTGTATTGTGGTGTTGTTGGAAGTAGGTTTCCTGTATACTGTAGTTTCTATTTTATTATCATTTATATTTAAAGTGATGTCGAGAAAGTTGATTGTTCTATTTGTTTCTGTTTCAACGGTGAATTGTATGTTTTCGTTGTATGTATTTAGTTTGTTTAATATTATGATGTGTTCGTTGTGAATGGTAGGTTGGTATATTACAAGTATATCGTCTACATACCTAGTCCATAGTGAAATATTGTGTGTGTTTATTATAGGTTTAATTATTATTTGTTCAAAGTGTTGTAAATATATTTCTGACATGACAGATGATATGGGTGAACCCATGGGGAGTCCAGTTGTTTGTTTATAATATTTATTGTTAAATTGGAAGTAATTTTGGTTACATATGTGTTTGGTTAGCGTAATGATACTATCTATTATGTTTCTTTTTTCGTTATTGTGTATCAGTTTGTTTTTTATTATTTCTATGGTTTCTTCTATTGGGATACTAGGGTACATGTTAGTTATGTCATAACTTATATTTTTGTGTTGCTGTTTGTTTTTATCGTTTTTATTTTATTAATTAATTCGTATCCATTTTTTATATTGTATGTGTTGTTGATATGTATTTTAGATCTTATGATTTTGTCTAGAATTTTTGCGATTATGTAAGATGGTGCTGTTGTGAAATATATTAGTGGTCTAAATGGTGTGTTGAGTTTGTGGATTTTAGGTATCCCTGGTAATATTGGTGCGCATGGTTTGAATGGGTATAGTTTTGTGTGGTATTTTAATTTATTGTTACAGTTTAGGGTGTTTCGGTGAGTGACTGTAAAGGTGCCTCATCACTCAAGGTAAAATTATTGCACTTAATGGTGGATAAAATTACTTACAATAGTAATATATTAACTTCATATATATATATATATATATATATATATATATATATATATATATATATATATATATATATATAGGAGGGGGTTTTGTTTTTCTCTTTCTTGACTGAAGAAGATCATGTTGATCGAAATATTTCAAATAAAAGTGTATTAAGTGTTTTATATGTGCTTATTTCCAAGAGATTGCAGTTTTGGACTATTGCCTTTAGGTAAGTCTGTCAGTCTCCTATCAAGTCCAAAAAATTCCTATATATATATATATATATATATATATATATATATATATATATATATATATATATATATATGTATATATATATATTTTTTTTTTTTTTTTTTTTTTTTTTTGACTAGATAGAAGACTGACAGACTTACCTTAATGGTAATAGTCCAAAACTGCAATCTCTTGGAAATAAATAGACACATATAAAAACTTAACACATTATTGAAATATTTCGATCAAAAATGATCTTTGTCAATCAAAAAAAGAAAAATGAAGAAACTGAAGTGGACCACAGATGTGTATAAATATCCAAATGTCACAGATTCATAGTTTATGATATAGTGCTATATGTGATTTGTATAAATATTGATTATTTGAAGCTAGATATTAATAGTCTGTCAGAAGGAAGGTAAATGTAGTTGTCAAAAATGTTAGAAGTTAGGGGGAAGGTAAAAGTAGTTTTATCTGATGTTGAGGATAGGAGGGTCTCTAGATTTGGTGTACCACTGGTATGATAACTCCCATCTTCTCAATTCTGAAGGGTTTATAAAAATATTGTTCCTTCACCTGATAGGCCAATAATCGGAGGTTGTAATTTGGTCACAGAAAGAATCTCAGCTTTTCTGGATTTGTATATTCAACCTTTGGTGAAAAACGTTCCATCATACATTCAGGATACGAATCATTTCATAGACACTCTATCTCAAATACCCGTACCTCTACCTCCTGAAACAATTTTAGTCACCATAGATGTTACCTCTCTTTATACGAACATCCCTCAAGCACATGGTCTATCAGCTCTCAAAAATTTCCTCAAAAAACGCTCAGACAACCCATACCCCACTACATCTTTCCTTGTTAACCTCACCAAATTCATTCTTGAAAAGAATAATTTTCAATTTGAGGGAAACAATTCCTTGCAAATAAAAGGAACAGCAATGGGTACTAGGATGGCCCCGTCGTACGCAAACCTGTACATGGGTAATATCGAAGAAGAATTCCTAAAAACTCGAACACACCAACCATAATGTTTGTACAGCTATATTGATGACATCTTCGTAATTTGGAAACAGGGAATCTCAAGGCTGGAAAGTTTTTTGAAGGGCTTATCACTATTCTCTACACTTCAATTCACCTGGGAGAAATCTACAGCAACAATCACCTTCTTAGATGTAGATGTAACAATCAGAGATAGGAATATCTATACAGGTGTCTACATCAAACCGCCTAAACTTCCTCATGGCTCCTTTCCGTGCAATAGACCTAGATGCAAGACATGTCCAATACACATCCCAACAAATAGTTTCCATAGCCTAGCAACCAATGTGGACTTCAAGATTCAGGGTCATCATACTTGTACATCCAAAAATGTAATATACCAGTTGCAATGTAAATTTTGCCCGGCACAGTACATAGGCCTTACCACGGATGGTCTGAGCATCAGAATTAATGGCCACAGACATGACTTTGGAACCATGAACATAGACAGGCCAACCGCTCAAACACGCTGCTAGTCACATCACATCTTTCAATGATTGTTATACCACCAAAATAATTAAGGCCCTCCTCCCTGATTGCAACCCTTCAGAATTTAGGAGATGGGAGTTATCATACCAGTGGTACACCAAATCTAGAGAACCTCCTAAGCTCAACATCAGATAAAACTCCTTTTACCTTCCCCCTAACTTCTACAATTTTTAACAACCCCATTTACCTTCCTTCTAACAGACTAGTAATATCTAGTTTCAAATAATCAATATTTATACAAATCATATATAGCACTATATCATAAACTATAAATCTGTGACATTTGGATATTTATAGACATCTGTGGTTCACTTCAGTCTTTTCTTTTTTGATCGACAAAGATCATTTTTGATGGAAATATTTCAATAGTGTGTTAAGTTTTTATATGTATCTATTTATTTCCAAGAGATTGCAGTTTTGGACTATTACCATTAGGTAAGTCTGTCAGTCTCCTATCTAGTCCAAAAATTCCTAAATAAGCTTTAAGCTCTACTAGTACTAACCTAAATATATATATATATATATATATATATATATATATATATATATATATATATATATATATATATATAAAGAGTTTGAATTAATAGAAGGAATTGAATAAATGTGGTAGAAAAATTGATTGATTTAGAATAGGAGGAAATGTCTAGATTAAGAAAAATGAAGAAATTCTCAGAAATGTATTCTCTTGAGAAAATCATTGCATAACTAAAGAGAAAGTAATTTACTAACCAAGTTAACTGTTAATGGTTATATTTAATATTCTGTTACACTTTTGAGATTCAGATTAATTTGCAACAAATAATATTAAATTTGCAAGGATCTTAATATTAAATTTTCTATGCTGCTTATGAAAACTCTAGTAGGCATTTGTCTCAAGTCAAATAACTTATGAGTAGATCCCATTTGGAATAAGTGATAGATCTACAGTGGGAGAGTTCTGTGATCTATAAGATCAAAGAAAGATGTGTGAACTACATTAGACAATACATTTTTGAAGTACAGTAGAACCTCTGTACTTCGCCACATTCGGGACCAAGGGGGTAACGAATTAGAGAAAAAGACGAATTACGGAAGTCATAAAATTATCATGTAATTATGGTTAAACATAGCACATAAATACGTAAATAAGTATGTAATATAATTAATGTTGTACTTACATTACCTGAAAAACTCAACAACATTATTACACAACACTTGTAGCCTGCATTATAGTTTGTTCGTTACTCTATTTTTATAAAATACAAAAAAAAGATAATACAGTACCTTGTAAGAACAATAACATTAGCAAGAAAAATATGGTACATTAAATCTACATTTTAGTTTTTAAAAAAGTCTGTAATTTTCTTTTGCACTAAAGAATTCTTTTCTGATGTCACTTATACTAAGTGACAGTGTAGAGGATGTTTTTTATTACTGTTGCAAATTACAGAAGGTTCTTCTGTGTTGTATGTTAGCGTAAAATTAATAAATTTTAGTATTGCTGAGAGGATATCAGATAACAACCTGATAACATATTCACTTATTATTATTATTATTCAATAATAAAATATTTTCCTTATAATAGAAAATATTTATTTATATTCTACAATAATAAAATACTTTTTTAAATATTACTAGAGGAGGAATAACATTTCCAACATAATAATTTTTGAATTAAAAATTCAACAGTACATTTTAATTTGTAGCTTGTCAAAAATTCATCTTGAAAAACTAGAAAGGTACCTACTTGAACACTGAATGAGAATGGCCATTTTTTAAGATAATTTTCAGTTATCTTCATTCAAAGTAAAAATAAATAAATTATAGTAGAATTTAATTATTAAATAGATAGATAAAAATCTAGCCCAAAGAGCAATAAAATTATTTAATAAAAAATCAACAAACCTGAAGGAATATAAGCAAAAGATCCACTGTTCACGTCGCTTTTTTTATTATTCTGTGTTATAGTTAAGCAGCTCGTGAGAACCAAAAATGTCTGTAAAACAAAAAATTAGACTAGAATAAGAGTGGTAGAAATTGTCCACCATTTCCCACTGCATTATTTAATTTACCAGAAATATTGTTTATAAATATCTTGAATAAAACATTTTCTCTTAATGCCATTTTCAGAAGATGATTTATTACTAGAAGTGACTTTTTTATAGCATCAAATCTGACCCTGATGAAACTTTCTGTCAAGTTGTCACAGTCGTTTTGAGCAGTTTTGACAATCTAATAACATATTAAATTCTCCCCCCAAGAAAACCCATATCTTCTTTACAAAATCATAATAAAGATCACATTAGAAGTTACCGAAAATGTTTAATGAAAAGTATTTAAATATATTTTTGAAGTGAAAACTCGTATAGCAACTCCTATAAAAACTTATTGGATAAATATAAACATACAATTTTGTGACAGCATAATTTCTGTCAGGTTAAGCTATGAGTCGCCTTAAAGTGAATTAAATGATGACATATCTTTCATAGAACTTATTTTGTGTTATAGGTTATGTTGCAGAACAGCTGATTAACATGTAGGCTGTGACATTATTTATTGTGAACATTGTTAATGAAAAAGGTTATCATTAAATAGTTTTGATCAATTACTAAATATATTAATTTATTCAAATTTTGATAATCTTTATATAAATAATTCAACAAAATGATAGTAATAAGTTGTATACTTTTAATCTAATTTCTAAAATGAAAACACTCTTTGTAGTTCAAATTTTAGTGTTAAATATAAAAATTCTGTATTATTATGCTTCTTATACTGCAAAAAATGTTTAGGTAACTTCTCAATATGCAAGATTATACATATTTTTATTAATTCAAAACTTTTGTAGATTTGGTTATAAAAGTTTTCACTTCTCTCGGCTCTTTGCCGAGTGCAAGAACCAAATTTTTTTATTTTGGAAAGTCAGTAATAGAAAACTCTGAAACTATTCAGGATAGAAAACTAGGGAACCATATGGACAGGATATTTAAATGAAAGATAAATACAAAAAGTGCTTTCGTTTGATTAAAAATAAATTAGATAAATATATATATATATATATATATATATATAATACCAAATATTTTAATCATTCATCAAATAGAAACATTATTATTTAATTTACCTTAGAATAAACTTAGTCAATATATTTAAAGTGGTTTGTTGTAATCATCTTAAAATTTACTAATTAAGTTATAAGTAATTATTGCTTAACTGACTGAACACTTTTGAAATAATCATTTCATTGATGAAGCTGACCCGCTACTGCCAGTGATCACTCAGCCTAAGTAGCGCGTCGGCTTCGTCAATGAAATGATTATTTCAAGAGTCAGTAAGTAAAAGTAAGTTTAAAAGTATTCACTCAATTACTCAATAATAATTTATAACAATAATATTTATTGAAATGGGTTGTATTAGATACTAAATACAAATTCAAAAAGTTAAACACCAAGTTGAAAGACTGTCGACATTTTAATTTTTTAAAGCATTAGTAAATACCACTTTATTGATCTCTCTAAAAAAAAAAAAAAATGGTTCACGTCAAAAAAATTTGAGGAGTCAAACAAAACAATTTAATTGAGTCATCAAAAAGTACAAAATATGAACTACAATGACAACTAAAATTTGGTTTATATAAAATTTTAATTACTTTTGTGATGTACACAAGTGCAAGCTCTTATAGGGAAAGAAAAATTTAATATTTCTATAATCAAAGAAAATGAAATTTGAAAGAATCAGAGATATGAAAGTAATGTTTTTTAAATATAAAAACCAATAGCCTACAATTACGGTACCTTTTTTTTTTATAACTTTCATGATTTTTTTAAAAACTTTAATGAATTATTTTCTATTTTTTTAATATTGTATTATATAAGAGCTATTGCAAAAAAAATATTTTTATAGGAGCCACCATAAACCATTACACGCAAATACCTTTATAGGAGCCACCATAAACCATTACACGCAAATATATTTATAGGAGCCACCATAAACCATTACACACAAATATATTTATAGGAGCCACCATAAACCATTACACACAAATATATTTAAATTATAACAATAATAATAATACAGATTATAAACAATATAATAAGGTTTAAAAACTTTATCAAATTTATATTGTAAACTTTTTAAAAGAAAGATTAGAGAAAATATTGTTCAATGAAAACTAGGTTGAATTTCCACTAAATTAAAATAAATATTTACTTTATAGCATAGCAAATATTTTTTTATAAATAAATAAGATATTTTTCAATTGAACTTTTTCATTAATACATGAAATATATTATAATAATACAGTAAACTCCCGATTATCCGTGGAATAGGGTGGCCCGGCAACGCCGGATAACGAATTCCCCGGATAATCCGCTGTGAACAAAGAATACGCAAAACGATTGATAATCGATTATTATACCATAAGTTACACAAATAATGACCCCGGTTAATGCAATTCACAAATAATCTTCAGAGGACAATATAAATACAGAAAATAATTTAAAATGTTGATGTATTTGACGGATTATAACATGTACATTTATACGTCTAACTATTTACAATACGTACATAAGAATATGTTAAAAGAAAGTATGTATGTACATATGTAATTTCCTTAACACATAATACTTTCACTTTTTAACAAAAAAATCTGTCACTTTCGTTTGTTTTTTTGTGAGCATTGATTTAGCTTTAATGTGCGATCTAAGTTTCTTGAGAACCATTTTGTCGCACAGTGTCTACTTGTGTCACGTGTGTTACAAAGCCATAAAGATCGATAATGTATATGAAAGACATGGATTATGCATATGTCACGTCCTAGACTATATATAGCCGAGATTAGCTGACATTTGTTTACCATCTTCTGATACACATTAGGTTTTCGGGCGTCCAAGCATTTTGTCATTGTCTCTTATATACAGTAGTCAGCTCACCCCTTTTATTTCGCTGGCCCGTGTCGGGATGCTTCCCTTTCAATGTAAAAATTAGTACGTGCATATCTATTCCCTTCATCCTAACTTTAATTAAGCCTTATATGTATTTACGTCGTAATGCACCGTTTGGAAATTTAAACAAATGAATCTGATTGGAATAAAAATTGGATATTTGTAAAACAATGGCAGACCCCGGATAATCCGCCCACGGATAATCGGGAGTTTACTGTATTATTATTAATATGCTACATATTATGTTATGAAATAAAGTTATTTTAAAACTGAAGCCTATATATATATACTGTTACCAAATGGCTAGAGTTATCCACATTACTAACGCTTTTTTAAAAAAATTTCAACTTATGAAGGAAATGAGGCATTTCAATGATTCACGTGCAAAATGTGCGTGAAGATAACTGAAGTGGGTGTTCATTTTTGGTTAATGCTGAACATGTTCATGAAATTGAAGAAATAATTCACAAAACCTGTGAGTTTACAATTTCTACTGCTTCTATGGAATCTCCAGTACTTTTAAGATAACTTCTTCAAGACATTGTTGATTTAAAATTATTTTATACTCTTTATGCTCTCCGGGTGCTGAACTTTATTACCGGGAACACAAAAAAGCACATTGGCCAGTTAAGTTGTTGATACTTTGTTGTTGGTAATTTGATCAGTATTATAACAACTAGGATGAGACCGGGTAGCTTACGCCACCCCTGAATCGAAACAGCAGTCTACAGGATAGAGGCACACTTCCTCACTGGCTCTGACAAATAGCAAAGCCCCCTGCGCAGTGTTCTCTATGAAGTCGATATTTAGTGAATAAACAAAAATCACACTTACAATACTTGATGTACTTTCTAGAGTTAAAGTTGCTTTACTCCTTAAACGAAAATAGCCACAAGATATGTCCTTTGCATTAACAGCACAAGTAGAAAGCACTCCATCCTGGGGTTTGTGGAAGACCATATCTTCAAAAGGTGAAGAATGTTCTGCATCAAAAATAAATTTTTTAAAATCAGTAACATATATATGCTACTCATGGTAAATAGAAACAATAACTTTAGACATTATAAGCTTATAGCATTTCTAAAAATTTATAATGAAAAAAATAAGTCAGGGCCGATTCCCATTCTTGATTCCAGGAATCATCAATTCTAAAGATATTGAGCAATCGCCGACACTCGATTCTCCATAGATTCAAGTGTCAGATTCTAGTTTTTTCAACTGTTAAAATACACGTGTGATGTAACTAATTGGGGAAATAATTAATTATCTACTGTCTCACTTATGTATTAGTTACTTTGAATGAACTAAACCATCGAAGCAAATGCTGATTTGAGATAACAAAATATTATTATTATTTATTACACAACAACAAAGACAATCAGAAGCATTTCTGGTTCGTTTGTCATTCTTTCAGAAATTTCTATTCATAAATGAAGGATGAACATTTTGTGTAGCCTATTATATTAAAATAGAGCTTTCAAAAGGGTTCTACATACGACTATAATGTTAACTAAAGTATTATTACAGAATATCATGTACGCCTATATAACTTAAAATAATCGAGAATCAACGTAAGTATCGAGAATTGGAAGAAAAATTTTAGGAATCGGCCCAATTCTAAAATAAATATTCGAGATATTCAGATTCTATCATAATGATTACAATTCTAGTTAATCATGTGTAAAACTCTGATCCTCTTATTCTTAGCAATATTTTCCATTTCAGCTATTTATTTTTAAAAACAGCCAAGATAATGTTGCTTTATCAGCCTGTAAGTAATACATGGCCAAGACAAACAAAACAATTACAGTTTGACTTACAACTATATCAACACACATACTAAAATTAAATAAATTAACAATACACTTCATAATCATTAAACAACAATAACCCTTGGTACAAATGTTTAAACAACTTTGATATACATTTCCCTAACACAGTTAGCATCATCAGAATATTATAAACATACTGTATGTTTGTACCTCAAGGTTGTTTAAATATTTGAAGCAAGAGTAATTGTTGTTTAATGATTATAATTATGCTACTTTGGTCTCTATAGATTTTTGTAATACACTTCATGCCATAACACACATTTTAACACTCTACATACATGCTAACCTATTTGTCTTAACCCCCTTAGTTTCTATATTAAAACTTAATTTGATATAGATAAGACACTATTCAACAAACAAATTACAATTAACATTTCAGTTTCATAAGAAACATAGAACCTAAAAAACATTTATAAACATCTTAATCTTTAAAAGTTGAGGAATCATATTAACAAAAAATCCACACATTAAATTAATTACTAACAGATTTTACTTTGCATGCTATCCAGGCAGTGATAATTGTTTTCACTTTATTTTACAACTCCCATCAGCTTATACATTCCTGTTATTCAGATAATTTTTAGCAAAGAAATGGTCAGTAAACATAAGGTAAAGTATGGTTAACAAAAGCAAGTAAGTAAATAAAAAAAATATATTAACAAATATTAAAAATATTACTATAATTTTGAAAATTAGAAAAAAGAAAAAGTATAAAAATCTTTCTAACATATGTTAGATGGGCCATATCAAGGCAGGCACATTAATTCAAGGCTGCTAATTAAGGGTTAATGAATAATTAGATGGTGTAAGAAAAAGTGTTTTCTGTTTCAAGATCAAAAGTGTGTACAGCTTTTACTAGTAATATGCATCGTCTAAAAGAGAGAGTTAAATTATATAAGGGTGGAATCAAACTAGGTTATATACACCAATAAAAATATTGGCAAAACCCCAATATCACAAAAATAACTAATATGACAAGTTGCCTAAGATTAAACCCTTATGTACATTTCGATATTCATGTCATCATCAGAGGGTCCTATTACAAATTACAATCTAGAATACAATAACTTACAAACTAGATTGACCTGAATGTATGAAGGTCAGTAAAGTTTGTAAATGATTGTAATTTTGCAATGCGACCCTCTGATGATGATAATAACATGATCATTGAAATGTAACTTGTAACATTAGTAATTTTTAAGGTATTGGGGTTTTAGCCAGTATTTTTATTGTAATATACTGCACCACTGTACTGTTAATATTGAATAAGTATATACACCTTACAGGTTACCTAAAACAGGAAAAGATGTTTTATTTCATTGGTATTATTTTTTGTAATGGGTATAGAGAGAATGAATAGATTATTATCCCCAGTGACTGATCTGAAAAAGAAAGTGACTTTAGGCAGGATTAAAGAAAAATTAAAACTCTAGATATAGAAAATGGGAAAACGTATTGGCTATACAGTGTGTTGGAAAAATATCTGACGGTTTAGCAATAACTCTATTTAAAATCAAATTATTATTTTAAATAATTTGTTTATTATTATAAATTTTGTAATCAAATCCGGTATAAATTGCCTTTTTATTATTACCATGAATGAAAACAAAAAAAAAAACAAATTAGGTATGGAATGAATTGTCTTCCAATTACATGTTCCTAGAGCCTTTCTCTGAAATTTGTATGATATTACAAAAGATGTGTCAGCCTTGCCCTAACTTGAAATTCAATAGAAATTTAATGGTTCTTATAAACAGCATAGTTAACCAAAGTTGCTTGTTGTTATCATCTTGAATTCACTGAATAAATCATAAATAATTATTGCATAACTGAGTGACAACTTTCAATTTACTTGCTGTTATGTTTCAAAACAATTGTTTTATTGACGAAGTCAACCTGCTATTCAAGTTAATCGAGTTTCACTCTGTAACGCAACAGTTACTTATGGTGATGACAGTTAATCAGTTAAAACTTTTAGCTTCAGATAACTCTGAAAAAAGTAATTCTGAAGATTGGGTGCTAACGTAGAGAAGTATAGATCACCCCTCCTGCTAAAACCATATTTAGGGCAGCTCAATCAGCGTAAATGGGAACTAAGTACTGGGGAAAGTAGTTCTGAAGATTGGGTGCTAACGTAGAGAAGTATAGATCACCCCTCCTGCTAAAACCATATTTAGGGCAGCTCAATCAGCGTGAATGGGAACTAAATACTGGGGAAAAGAATTCATCGCACTAATGTAAATGCAATAATGAAATGAGTAAACTCAACACTTAAAAAAATTAAAGCCTAGGAAAACTTGTCCACTAACAGATGCTGTTTGACACTTTTAGGCATCTTTAGTGGGTGGGGTAGGGTCATAGTTTGACCCGTTATAACTAAGGAATTTCAGAACTTCAACAGCCATCATCAAGGTTTCTATTTCTTGAACAGGGGTAGATAAATCACTTTAAGTATCTTAAGTGTCTAATCAACCACCTCTTGGCACATAAAAACTTAATTTAAATAAGTGTAGCAAAGAACTAAAGTATGATCTAAAGAGTTAAATGGTTGGTAGGTTCGGCCTTGGTAATAGACAGTTTGAACATAGTAGACCAGCGGTTAACCAGAGGTACCTAGAAGCCTGTGGGGTATGGGATAATAATACCAGTAACGGTGGACATCAATATTTCACACTGCAGATTTGAAACAAATACAATGCTACACCAGTAGTTGACAGGAGAGTTGATGATATGTTGTTGATTGAAAATTTCGTGCAGCTTATATGTTAGAGTGCGACAGAAAACACAGAATAGAATAGCGATAGGAAACATCTATTCCAGATTTAGGTGAAGAATACAAATGCAGGAGGATGATGAATGCTACGATTTTTGTCTTAACCACGTCAAGGAATAGGGGGCACTTTTCATTGGAACAACTTTTTAAGAGGTACGTGAAATGAAAAAGGTTTATGAGCCACTGTAGTAGACGATTTCTAATTAAAAGTAAATAAAATACACAGCTTTCTTACACCAAATGGAGCAGTTGAATACTTGAGCATGTCACATTGATCTTTAAGGAAGTTATTAAAAATTGTCTTGGATCTACATAGTTTAGTTAAGGACACGTGTATCATATGAACAAAAAATTACATCATTGTACAGGTCATAGATCTCCAGACTTACAGACTAGATATTGCGAAGCAAAAAATTTTAACACTTACGAAATCCAGAGATATCTTTAAAGAAAGGATTGGTTTTTGTTTTAAAGCATGCATTATTCATTCTTTCTCCATGTCCTAAAACAAAATACATTTTTCTTGAATCGAATAAATAATTTAAACTTGGAAGAATGTACAATTTCAGGGCATACAAATACAAATCTTTATCAAAAAGACAATTTTGCAACTTTTTGTTAAGAAAATTTAAATACTTTTTTTTATTCACCTTTTAATTATTTAATGAATTAAAAATAAAACAAAAATATTTTTTTAAAAATAGTATATATATGAAATGCATGCATACATGTACGGTAACATTCAAATTACAAAATATTACATTTTACAAGGAAACATGATTTTTAGTAGAATAAACTTTTATATGTATAAATTTATTTATTAGTGCAATTATAAACCTTAATACCATACATATAATCTCAAATATCACACATTATAGGGTTGGTTCCATAGTTCTGAAACCAGAATCCATAAAATAACAATGGGTAAGGTCACTTTAATGTGGATACTAATATTTTTCATAGTGTTACTAGGTTAAACATAGAATTTGAGTATGTATTTGTGCAAGTGTGTGTTTCACAACACTTTAATAGTTATTTAATTAAAAGTGTTTCATACTTTCAACTTATAGAGTAATGACATTTTAGATATGTTATAATAGATATTCAATTAAATTTGAATATTTTTAACAAACAAAATTTAGATAAATAAAATAGACAATTCACAAATTATAAGAATTTACTATGTTTTACATATGTGCTTCATCAACTTACTACTTTTCCTTTTTGGTGTTACACCAGATGTTTTTCTATTTGAAAATGACTCTTTCACTCCAAACATGTCGTTGTCATTATCCTCGTATTCATTAATTCCTGTAATAAGAATTACTCTTTTATTAAATCCATTAATAATACAAATTAATGCAATATAGTTTTCTATACAACAATAAATGCCCATTACCATTTTGGTCAAAGCATAATTGAAAATCTCAATGATAAGACATTATTTTGATTTTATTTATACATAAATTAATATTTGATAGATATTATCGTTATCTAAGTAAGAAATGTTGAAATTACTTAAGTTACGAATATTAGGGCCATAGCTTGTAGCAAGACATACTTGACCTGACAATTTTTCTTGGTTACTTGGTAAACTTAAAGGTTTACTGAAACTGTCTACTGAAATTATTTATACAAATATTGTTTTAATTACAGTTTTGGTGTTAACTTGGCAAAAACAACTACTTACTGATATTTTCAGCAACACACAAATACAAAAATACATAACACTTACATATCATGACAACACATAAAAAAAAAATACCTTCCTCGTTTAAATACAAAGTAGTATTTAAAACATCTAACACAATTAAAAAACACCTACACAGTTAAAAAATACACCATAATAAACAAGACAGGGCAGGAGAATACAAAATTACATGCAACAACTGCCTCAGTTTTTACATAGGACAGACAGGGAGAACATTTACCATATACAAGATACAACAAACTCGTAAAACAGATTAAAAAAAACACAACCCAAATCAAATTCAGCATACACAAACAAAACACACTACATTCACAGACAGCAATCTATAAATCCTACACTACATAAAAAAGCAACAAACTCAACACAACAGAAAACTACGAGACATAGAAACACCATAAATACTATCCACAACACATTCTAAACGACAAAACACATTCCTAATCAAATACTATATTTGAACACATAATTAACAACTATTCTTTGAACAATAACACACCACAGAACACGAAGCAACAGTCTTGTCCGTGACTCACAGCATTGAATAAGTTCGAAAAGTGTACTGAAAATATCAGTAAATAGTAGTTTTTTTGCCAAGTTAATACGAAAGTGTAATTATAGAAACACCTCAAGATGCACAACACAAAAACTGCAACCAATACTTTTAAATTTTGACCTTGTTCGTTAGATAAGTTTGCTATATTAACAGGCTTTATTTGTTCAATTGTAAATTATATCACAAATTATAGATCTGTATACAATTTTGTAACTGAACCATTATATTGACTTTACATTTATTTTATACAATAGTATTGATTTATAAGTGGATTTACCTGAAACATTGGCTTTTTGATGATGTTGTGAATTCCTACTGTCATAAAGATTCTCATTGAACCTAAAGTACAAAGACAATATGATTAAATAGGTAGACACAATTTAAGTTTAATATTAGAAGACTTCAAATGAATTGCACAAGACTGGAATTAATTTATAACATTTGTATTTCTTGATGTTTCGACCATATTAAGATAACTTAACTCAAACGGGTTGTTGCAACTCAAAATATGTGGCTTGTTTTAATGCTTCATAGTCTTGAAAAAGATAAGATTATTTTACAATAATATGAATGAATGTCAACATTTATGATAGAAGGTGACAAATAAACGGCAACCTTAGAAATGAGTAACAGCAGGCATGTACAGTTGGCTACATTTAGTAAGAATGGAGCAGTGCAACAGTTAACAGCATGCTTCCGTTATAAAAAAAACTATGATAGTGTGGGATTTGTGGAAAGGGAGTTCCAACACTTTATTTAACTCAGGATGTCATGGTTTTGTTCTTTCATGACACAGCTTAAATTTAGTTTCAAAACTTTGAACAGATTAGATCTGCTTTGAAAAGGAAGGACAACAAAAAAGTATTCATACTCCATGGAAATTCAAAGCTTTACACACTGCATGCTTACTTAACTCACAGAGTTCAATTTCCACTGCTTCTGATTCAGTGTCCTGAGAGCGTGCTTGTCCAATTCTTCATTTCGATTTACCTGTTCAACTGTACAAGCCTCAGATAGTGCAATAACTGAATGGGGTCACCAGTAGTGATTATAATTCTGCCAGCAAATTAAGACAGACAAAAACTGAAGACAATGAATGAAGAGGTCAGTAAAGGTCCATTTTCATCCTATAGGTTACACAAGTAAGCAGAACTATCATTTCTGGGCAAATAGCAACCATTAAGAAGTTCGTGAATGCCATCTACATACCAGCAGCATGGTGTGCAGTTTTGTCTTACTGGGTCATCAGCCTTGGAAAACGAAAACCAGACCGCAGTGACTTTCACTTCAGATAAGTATGTTGAGATGCTGAAAACTTTTGTAGCACCTAAACTGAACAACTTCTCACAACTTCATGATATTTGGATTCAACAGGATGGTGCTTTATTGAACACAGCATGTCCTTTAAATTGCTATTGCGAGAATCGATTGATAACTATGTCATCTCAAGATTCAGAGACATTCACTGGTCAAAGATAACTGGATTTTTCGTTCGTATGTTTTAATGTTTGTGGGGTTACCTTAAGTTAGGACTACACAAATCAGTGAAAGTAGACTTGTGAATGAGCGAATGACTTATGGCCATTCATTTGTTTTTAAATGAATCGCGTAAAAGCACTAAAGATGAAATTCATGGTATCCCATGTTGCAATAATTATTGTGGGGTCTGACTATTGAAGGGCAGACTAGAAGAATTCATAGATAGAAGTGGATACCATCTAAAAGTCTTATTTAAAATTAAAATTTAGTAAAAATTTTTTTAAATTAAATTGAGTACATAATTGTTATTAGTTGTTAATAAGTAAATTTCTTATCTTCTTGATTTTTTCATAACTAAAATATCTCTGACGTTTTCCAATTTTTCTGAGCACTAAGCACTTTTTTTTAAATACGATAAAATATATCCTCACAGCATTAAAACTCTTGTAAAACAAAATATTTGTTGAAAAAACTACTTTACTTTAATTTATCAAATGCCATCTTGGCATCTCTGCCATTCTCCACCTGGCCTCCAAGTAGAGATAATCCTGACTTAGCTCTTCCACGTATTGGATAGCAGTGCAGTTCTGACATGTGGGCTGTTCATCTCGTAACGGTTGCAGAAAGGGCAAATATCCGAAGCTGCTAATCCAATATTATATAAGTAGGCTTGCAGATAGTCATGACCCATAAGCACTTTGTGCGCCAGGCCCATCCATATCTTTCTTGCACTCGTTTTTTTTGGCTTTTCCTTGTTTTTTTCATTGATAGTTGATTCAATCAAGCTATTTCCTGTCAATAGAGATATTGGATTATCAGGCTGTGCCAAGGTGTTATCTTTCTTCGTTAGCTGGTCTGGGCATTCATTTCTCTCAATGATGACATGGCTAGGAAGCTATTACAGCCCAATGTACCCCCCTTATTCAATCACATTGAAGAACCTGCCAGGGCCTTTCCTCCGTTCATTGTTTGCACACAGTCAGTGGAGGCATTACTAGTTAACGCAGTTATGGCACCCTGTGAATTCATGAAGAACATAACTTCCGGACTTTCCGACTTTGCTGAGATTGAACAAAGTTTTTCGCCAGCTTGTACTTAAAACAAAAACTGAAAAATCTTAGTAATATGTTTTCAGACAATAAACTATTATCTAATACACTTAGGATGGATCTGATATAGAAATGTTTGAATATATGTTAACAATTTATAGACTAACATTTAGTACAGGTCAACTTAAACTTACCAACCATTTTTGTAAAAAGTTTTAATAATAAAGAAACAAATAAAACTATTTATCATTATATGTGCTTATATTTTATATATCTAAGTATAAATATGTTACCATGACGTATTTAAAGGTGATGTTAACTGTAGTGGTGACATCGAATATGATGGAAAACTCTGTTGCTTATTGTCAGACATAAAATCTGGTCGAGGTATTAATTCCCAGAATGATCCAGATTCAGAATTAGTATCCTGTTGGGATTCAAGTGAACTTGAAAAAAATGAACTGCCACTATCTGATATTCTTCTAGAGGTCCTAGAATGTGTTGTCTGAAATAATGGAATCATAATTTTAAAACCAAAAATAATAACATTAACATAATCCAGAAATTAAATTGTAATACTTATTTCTCTTTTAACAAAATGTATTGCTTGTTTTTTGAGTGTTTTAAGGTAAAATATAAGTTATCTCCTTACATACACGATTTAATGGAGGTGTACAAAATAAAATGTATGAAGTAGGTGATGTTTATAATGTTATCTATACTCGTATATAAAAATGTAATGGTGTCTGTGTGTATTCCTCAATTACCTAAAAATTACTTTACCCATTCAGTCGAAATTTTACAAAGAGATTCTTAGGGTCCCTGGTTAACCGCATATTTTTAACAGACATATTTTCATTCTAAAATTCTGTCAGGGCACCACCCCATGGGCTTTGAAAACCCCCTTAACACTGAATTTTCTATATTCCATTCAATACTTAACTTGATTTAATCACCTAATAATCACCTGTAACAGTCACTAATGAACACATTTAAGCAGCTGATAGTAATTGTTTTTTGTTATTAATCTTTTTAGGTTAGTTTACTTTACAAATGTAATGTTACAAGCAGAAGTTTTTCCATTCCTTGGTTTTCAAGTTAATAATCAATACGTTTATAGATTGATATATTTATTGGGAATTAATCTGTACTATTATATAAAAATCTAATGGTCTCTGTCTGTAGATGCATTATTCAACCACGTAAAAACTACTGGACCCATTGAGCTGAAATTTGGTATTTATTTCCCTTTCCCAAGCGTTCAATTTTAGCGAAAAAAATTATACCGGGCTCTCGCTCATGGTGAATCACCCAAAGGTGGTGATAATAGTACTGGTAAAATTATGCATTGCCTACCCTTAATACAATGCATATAAAATGCATGAATCAAGAACATGTCCTGAAGCTATATTGACAATTATTGTTTGTTATTGCCACAGAAGGTTAATTTTATATACCTATGAAGTATCCAGTCAGGATAGATCCGGTTGTAATTTTATAAGTTTAACCGAATGTAAGGCTAGAATAGAGATCTCGTGTATTACTCCGAGTAAATAGACTTTTATTTAGGTTATGTTGTATACAATTACAACCAAATATCCTGACTGGACACTTTACATAAATATATATTTTAATATAGGTATATAATATTGTATAAAACTACAACCAAATCTATCGTAACTGGATACTTATTAGGTAGGCCTATATTTAAATATATGAATACGAGCGAGTTTACATTATTTTTTTTGTATCCCTGATGACTTTCTGGGTCACCCGGTACAATATTTCACCTATCAAACACGTCGAAACGGGAAATAAATACCTGAAATTTTACATGGACATTCTTAGGATTCCTGGTTTTACATAGGCTTATTTTTATTTAGAAATTTCGATCGGGCATTGCCCCCTGGGCTTGGAAACTCCCTTAACGATAAGTTTATAAACTATAGTTTGATATATTTATTGGGATTCAATTTCAGTAAATTAAATTCAGCCCAAATACAAATACAAATTAAATCAATACAAATTTTCATCAACCTGGTACGAAGGACAGGCACTCTGCTAGTGTTGTACATGAATAAACTGAGGCACTAAAATTAAACATTTTTTTAAAAAATAATGTATAAATTTTATATATATTGCTCCTGAATTGTTTAAATTATTTTATTTATTATTAAATATTACATGTATTTATTGTAAATATATATTAGATAGATGTAAATATATTGATTAGATCCTGGCCATAATACTTTGGTTTCACTTTGATGCTAATTTGTTCAGATGTAAAACCACAAGACAAGTACAAGGTGTATGTAAGAGTATGTACCTACACCCACATGTTATGTGTAATTTTTTTTTAGTTTAAAATTTTTTTGAAAAAAACCCTTCATTTTACCACCATCATTATCAAATATGTGGAAAAAATTTTCAAATTATAACATTGTATGAAACTAGATGAAAATAATAAACCAGTTCATTGATTTTATACAAATAAAAAATATCTTGACCAAAGATTAAAATAAAAAATGAGCAGCTATAAAAAGGTGTGAAAGACTATATATATATATATATATTTTTAGGTTAGTTTTGGTTGGTAAAGATTATTTAGATTTTTTGGACTAGGAGACTGACAGACTTACCTTGGTAAGAGTCCACACTGTAGTCTTGAAATAGAAACACATAAAAGCACTTAAACAATGATATATTTCAACCACACAGTGGTCTTTGTCAATCGAAGAGAAAACAAAAAGAAATATGAGAGAATGAAATAAAATAAATATAAGTTGTAATCACAGATTGTGTTTACAACATGTTGTGATATCAACAGCCTTCCAGAGAAGAGGATACCCAAAAAAACTCATTGAAAACCAAATTCATTCAGCACAATCCTCGGTTCACCATCAACCACAAACAGAACAAAATAAACTGTCTTTAATAACAGACTACCATCCTGGTCTACATAAACTCAACAAGATATTGAGAGATGGCTTCAAACTTCTTCAAGCTTCCGTCCACACCAAAAATCTTTTCACCGATCCACCGCAAATTTGGTACAAGCAACCTCCCAACTTGAAAAACATCCTAGTACATCCTAAACTACCAGACCCTGATGCAGAGAAACCACACAAACTTCCTCATGGCTCCTTCCCATGCAATAGACCTAGATGCAAGACGTGTCCAATACACCCCTCAGCAAATAGTTTCAACAGCCAAACAACAAAAATGGTCTTCAAAATACAGGGTCATCATAATTGTACATCGAAAAATGTCATATACCAGCTACAATGTAAACTTTGCTCAGCACAGTACATAGGCCTGACCACGGATGGTCTGAATATCAGAATGAATGGCCACAGACATGATGTTAAAATTATGAATATGGATAGACCAACAGCTCAACATGCTGCGAGTCACAACATCACAACTTTTGATGACTGCTATACCACAAAAATAATTAAATCACTCCCCCCTGATTGCAATCCCTCAGAACTGAGAAGGTGGGAACTATCATACCAGTGGTATACCAAGTCCAGAGAATCCCCTAACCTCAACATCACATAAATCCATTCATTTTTTATTTGTTTATTTATTTATTTACTTATTATTATTTTTTATTTATTTTTTTTCCTAATAGCCTTATCTCTTTTCCCCTGACAGGCTTATATAAACTATAATCACTCATATGCTCATGGAAACAATATATATATATATATATATATATATATATATATATATATATATATATATATATATATATATATATATATATATATATATCTTTAATCTGTGCATCTGTGTCATCTGATTTCTACTCTACACAATCTGTGATTACAACTTATATTTATTTTATTTCTTTTTGTGTTTTCTCTTCGATTGACAAAGACCACTGTGTGGTTGAAATATATCATTGTTTAAGTGCTTTTATGTGTTTCTATTTCAAGACTACAGTGTGGACTCTTACCAAGGTAAGCTGTCAGTCTCCTAGTCCAAAAAATCTAAATATATATATATATATTTAGGTTAGTTCTAGTAGAGCTTAAACCTTATTTAGGAATTTTTGGACTTGATAGGAGACTGACAGACTTACCTAAAGGCAATAGTCCAAAACTGCAATCTCTTTGGAAATAAGCACATATAAAACACTTAATACACTTTTATATGTGTGTATATGTGTTTTATATGTGCTTATTTCCAAAGAGATTGCAGTTTTGGACTATTGCCTTTAGGTAAGTCTGTCAGTCTCCTATCAAGTCCAAAAATTCCTATATATATATATATATATATATATATATATATATATATATATATATATATATATATATATATATTAAATATGGTGATATGTTTTCTTGTAGTATAGTTAATAAATTAAAAATATTTCAAAAACAAGAATACTTTTAATGAATATATATTTATTTAAAGCTTTTCACCGATAAAACAGTACCAGCATCTTCAGGAAAATAATTATCTAATAAAATATTTTTATAAAATTAAATCATATGTGCTACAAACGACCATATGTTTATAAGTATTGCACTTTATTTATATGGTCATTAATGTTATAGAAAAATTTACATAAAGTGCAATACTTATAAACATATGGTCGTTTGTAGCACATATGATTTAATTTTGTAAAAATATTTTATTAGACAATTATTTTCCTGAAGATGCTGGTACTATTTTATCGGCAAAAAGCTTTGTATCAATATATTCATTAAAAGTATTCTTGTTTTTGAAATATTTTAAATTTATTATATATATATATATATATATATATATATATATATATATATATATATATACACTGTATATATATTGAATTTTCATCCAATTAATATTTAGTAAATATTCATATAATGACTACTGATTTATATGCATTACTATTATTAAAATGCTTTCTAATCTTCAAGGCTCTCAAAAACACATGTCATGTAAAAAAATGTAAATACATACTAAAGTTAAACATAACTTAAAGATAACAACATTTAAATAAGCTTACCCCTTCAATAATGTCTTCATCTTCACAGGAATATGGTAAAATTATTTTATCTCTTCCCCATCTATCAATTCCTCCCATATTATAAGTCTCAATTTTTTTCCTCTTCATAGTTTGCTCCATACAGTGTGGTTCACTGAATTGTCTTTCTAATGTTACATTAAAATTGTAATTAGTTTAACTCTCAAATATGGGTGCATTAAATATATATATATATATATATATATATATATATATATATATATATATATATATATATATATATATATATATATATATATATATAACATGAACAAACTAGCAATGTAAGTGATATTTCTTTTCCACATTTCAAAGCTGGTCATATTCCTATCCATATTTAATGAAGCTCTCTAAATCCATCAATACCATAATGTGGGGAGGCTTAATATGCTCTTCGCATTACATCACATGTTTTTTTAATCTTTAAATACTAATATTTCTTAACCCTTAGCACATATACTACAAGACATCTCAATAAGTCAAATTTACAAGAAATGTATACAACTTGATATCTTGTAATAACTTGGAGCAACTGCGGTATAATTTTTAATTATAAATAAATTAAACCTCTTTACCCATAAAAACGTTTGATTTATGTCCTGATGTACATTTCTATTGTAAAACAATCATCATCAGAAGAAATTACTACAAGAATAACCTAACAATAGGACAGGTTAGTCTAGTAGTAATTTCCTCAGAAGATAATTGCTTTGCAATAGAAATGTACATCAGGATATAAATAAGAAGTTTTTATCTATAATTAAAAAGTACTCAACTAAGTGAATACGTAATGGCTTACTTGCTGAAGCGTTTCAAAACATTCGTTCCTTTTAGGAAGCTAAACCTCTACTCTTGTAGTGAAGAGGTTTAGCTTTGTAAAAGGAACGATTGTTTTGAAACGCACCAGCAAGTAAGCCATTACGTACTTACTTAGTTAAGTACTTTTTCATTATAGTTTAATCAGTGAATTGAAGATGATTACATAAAGCAACTTTAAAGAGTTTTTGTTATTTAAGAGGTTTTATTTATTTATAATTTTGACATCTAGTATCTATAAGTTTCAACATATCTGTATTCTATCACTATTTCTCTGGAATAAACCGTAGTTAAATACTAATAAATAATATTAAAACACTAATCACAAATATTCGTATTATAACCTGATGTAGTTACAAAGTGAATATCCTTAGAGGTATAATAACCACGAAACTGTGCCCTAATGAAGTTTAAAAAATAATCAAATAGAGTGCTGACATATTATAAACTGGTACCTAATTTGTATATATCATAATTGGCTACTAGCTAATTGGCAGAAATTTGTTTATCATAGCAATATGTGGTCTTTATGAAGTCTGAATGTACATGTTTGATGTGAATTCTTAGTGCCCATTAAACACTCCTTATGCATGACTATGCTGTGACTTTGTATTTGTATTCTGTGTACTATTATCTGATTAATTTTGTAGCATGTTAAATTATAAAACATGTGTATATAACTCCACAATGAATTCAGACAAATGCTTTCAAATTTAGCATACCCAAAACACATTTTGAACTTTTATAAAGTGTAAAAAATATGTAAACCAATAAAAATAATCATTAAATTTTTTTTCTCATACTCATATACAAGTAAAAAATTTAATTTAATTAGAGCTGTAAGTTGAATAAAAATTTATTTTTGGTAATTGTTTAGTTTGCTAAACCGGGCCTATATTTTCATGAAACATGTAAAAAGGCTATTTTCATTCAAAATATTTTTTCTGTGCCTAGAAACATTATTTTTTCTTAAATTAAAGTTGGGTAAAATTTTCAGCGCGGTTTAGCAGTTGTAATAGGCTGCCTCCCTCGTGGAGGGATACACAACATCACAAATGTACTAACCGTTAAACTTGGATAATGTGAAGCATTACGTTTTGGCATAATTTTAATGAATTTCCATCCTGTCAGGATGGATTTGGTTCTAATTGTATAAATGTAACCATTTAGGTAATGTATAAAATTAAAACCAAATTTAACCTCCTGGACACTCATAATTAATAATTTAAAGAAATGTAAAACATTGTCAACATTATAATTTTTAAAAAACTACCTTACATAAATTCTCAAAATTAGCCTTGCTTAGAGAAACTCAAAATAAATCCTTTTAAATTTCAGGTGTTATAGACTTTTTACAAACAGTAAAATTAATAAAGGTGCATGGTTAAACGAATATCAAACCTCTTTACTTTACAGGAATTTAAGTATTAGATATAAATCTTTGGAGAAGTCACTTATTAAGATTTGTTGATTCCATCTTTGCGTGAGCTACTAGTAATCTCTAAACACTTTTAAATGTTTTAAACTTGCCTATAGTAGCACTTACTTTGCTTGTTGAGGACGGCCGTTTCGAGAGATATGTCCCTTTGTCAAGGTCTGAGTTGACAAAGGGACACATCTCCCGAAACGGCCGTCCTCAACAAGCAAAGTAAGTGCTACTATAGGCAAGTTTAAAACATTTAAAAGTGTTTAGCACTTATTAAGATTCTTATCTAACTGAAAACTTAATTATAAGTTAGTGCTCTCTATTAGCTGCTCTGTGGAATAAAAGTGTTTTAGTAGTTGTTTAACAATGTGTTTGAAACACAAAAGCCAAGAAATATCTCAAAAAGATACAAGGCAGTAAGTACATTGGGATAAAATTTGAAGCTTGGTTTTTGCTTTGAGTTGTTACTACAGAAACTATCTTGAGATGTAGAAATATTTTTTGATGTTTTATAAAAAAACTTGAGTTTATAGTAATGGTTGAGTGAGATAAATGCCAAAATGTTTTGTCTGTGAGAAACTGTAATATTTTTCCCATTTCTTTAATATGTAATTTTACAACTACTAGCCTTTACATAAAAAATGTTAAATTTAAGGGAGAAGCACAAATGCCATTCATACCTGATAAATGGGTGTCAATAGGTTATGATAAATATGGTTATGATAGGTCTTAAACAAAATTAATTATTAATTACTTAAACAATAGTTTATGACTATCCAAACACAAAGTTTGGATAGTCATAAACTATTGTTTAAATGATTAATAAGATTCAACTGAACGTAATGGACTATAAAATTCGAAAATTAATTAAAAAATCAACTCAACTTACATTTGTTAAAATATAGAAGTGTAGGCTAATACAATAACTTCTAAGCTACCACGAGATAAAAACTGCAATATATATGTAAGAACTTTAATCTTAGGTTACCTTGGAATATCGAATTGAATAAGGGTCAACATAATTAGACATATATTTTACATCTAGACATGTCTATATTTTATAGCAATACCTACGTGAACGTTTAATCATCTTCAATAGTAGTACAATTTCCAGTCAACTACAAACAAATCATTTTTGTTTTCAAATTTATGTAAACATAAAACTACTGCATGGTCACAAATCACAAATAATTTTTGGCGGGAGATTCCGAAAAAAGTAACTGTACACCATATAATCAGGAGTACGTTCCGGGTCAGTTTTAATTAGATATTACCTTTAGAACTAGCTTTCACTATAACTTTTAAAGCTGTAAGCACAAAATTGGGCTTTGCAAGTTATCTTTAATTAGGGTCTTGTTTATTAGTTGTAATATATGACTCTTTGTAAAATATATTAACATTTATATTTATAGTAGTGCTTTTGACTATTTCTGTTGTTACAAACTACTCAACACTATATTACTTGAAATCAAGCTTAATTACAGGAAAGCAGTCATGATGTTTACTTTTGTAATAATCATTTAGAACTTTCATTCTCCTTAAAGAAAAATCCTAGTATGGCTCAGCATATCGTTTATATATTTATTTACCGATAAAAACATTTACTACACTTTTGCTATTACTTGCGACCAGACCTTTTGTTAACTAAAAGTTGTTAAATTGTTAACTTAAACTTGGAGGAAGCAAGATTTCGATAAAAATATTATACTGTTATATATAACAGTTTAAAAGTAATTGCTCTTTTTAACAATAACACCACCACTTTTCTCTTTTCAGCTGAAGGTGTAATAAATATATAGGTCTACCTTCTTTCTATGAAATAAATAAATATATAGGCCAATGGTTACTTGATGTTATATAAATGATAAAATATTTCCGCTATGTCGATTAAAAATCTCGCAAATTCAAAAAGTTAAATTTCAATTGCTTTGCGCTATTTTGTTGTTAAGATTGACTTGCAGAAGGTTTACAAACCCTATATAACTCTAAAATATCTATTGATAACTGTGGAGAAAAATAATGTTCAAGTAACTTTTATTAGGGAATTTTCATTTTTGAAGAATGGTAACACAATCATGAAGGAGACAAGGGCTCACTGGTTCTTCTTCAATGTTCTCTTGTGAAATGCAATAGTTAAGACAATATAGAACATAGAATTTCATTGTGGCCTTTTTTAAAAAGACAAGTAATATAAATAATTTTAAAAAATCTTACTGAGGTCAAGAAAGAAAACTTTTATCATTGTTTGCTTATTTCCAGTTTTTAAATTTTATTCCTGTCCTTCATTTTTAACTTTACAGCATTATTTATGATATTTTGTGGTAACCATGCAAACATTTTAAGGTTGTACAATTGAGGTTTTGACAACAACCAGATGGGGGAAAAATTCATATACATCTTTGAGAAAATCATTTTTTGGTATTGGAAAGTTGGCAATGCCAATAACATCAATTCCCATCCACTATAGGATTAAAAAAATGTATTTGAATTTGATTGGATGAATAAAAATGCATTTTAGTAACGATTGAAAATTTGTACAAGATATATATCAGGAGAGTGTGAGCTAATAGAAGGAATTTAAAAAATAACATTATCTTTGTATAAAAGTAATAGTTAAGTTACTGAAAAGGGCAGCATCCAACAGCCTGGCAAATGCTGGGTTTCGAATTTATTGTTATCAGATATTAATAATATTAAGAAACGTTTAAGTGCTTCAAAAATTAATATAAGCTCATGAAAAAATCTCAAGGTTAATTTCAGCTCAAGTTTCATTAAAAAGTAATGTTTATCGTTTTTTTTAACATATTGTAGCTGTAACTAGCCAACAGTCCAATAATTTAAGTTGCTTGCACTCATCTTGAATTTACAATTTAAATTAAAAGTAATTATTGGGTAATTGAGTGAATACTTTTGACTTACTTCAATTGTAACAGGTTAGTTTCGTTATTGAAATGATTGTTTCGAAATACATCAAGTAAGTCAAAATTATTCACTCAGCTACGCATTAATTACTTATAATAAAATTAATTGTTAGATCATAAAACTATATGACAAAGTCTACTATTTCAGTAGGAGATAGATTTTATTTTCTAAGAAACCAGGATTGATGGCAATCAAGAAAAGTGATAAAACTACAACTTTTATGTTTAAACTATGTTAATTTTATATAAAACCATTATTTATTACAAGGTTTATACTGTCACTAATAATTGTAATTGTAATATTGAAAAAGTATTCAGTTATGTGTTACATTAAAAGTTAATTCATATGCATGGTTAAAAATAGAAAACTGCTGTTTAGTTATGATTTTGCTAGATATGCTGGCTCACTTTAACATTTTGAAAACTATTGAAACACTGTTGTTGAATGATTTTAAATTTATCAATATAGAAGTTGCAAATCATAGTAAGAAAGTGTTCTGTTATAAAATAATTACAATGATTTTAGTTTCACCTTTAAAAATATGATTCAAGGAATTTTTATGAGTGCAGAATTTATCAGCTGATTATTAAATAGTTATTATTGCATTTAAATATACACACTTTGAATTTTGAAGAAGCTAGACAGCTGGTTTTCAAAAACTCAAAAAGTAATATAAACAGTAAACATTTTAGATAAATTTTAATTTAATTGTAAAACTAATAAAACTTTGCATTGAAGGCAAAGATCCTTTAAAAAGTTGTGAATTTTTGTTAGTCAAATTGTACTTTAACATAAAAAAAAAATTAATGGACTTTACGTATAAGAAAGTTATGTTGTAAGAAATGAAAATGGAATGTGTTTTTATTGATACAGTACCTAAGAATAATTTTAAGATTTTGTTGTAAGAGAAGACTATAACAAGTTTAACTAAATTAATTCTTATATTTTTTATATTTTAAGGTTCTTCATTAAAAAACTCATTATAGATTTTCTATACACGTTATAAGTTATCTATCAAACTATAAAAAGAGCAATATTTTTCAGAATTATAATTTGTAGAATAATGTGATAAACAATGATGTTAAATAAAGCAAGCAAAAAAACATACTTTAAAAAAAATGAAAAAGAACATCAGTGTTAACAAAGGTCTGAATATGAAGGAAAGGATACCAGGGAATTCTGACTCACAACAGAACCTGTTTTGTGTTCAACAAAGCCTAACGGAGTACAAAAAAAGGTCTAATAAAGGAGTACCATCAAACAAAAGTACCATTACTTCTGTTATTTTAAGAAGAAAGCATCCACTTGAGAAGGAATACAAATTAAATGAGTCGGATTCTATTGAATTTGCTGTAAAACAATCAAACTGTTTAACTCTTGTTACACTCCTTGAACTTAAAAATGCAATTTGTTGTATATGTAACTCATCTAAGAAGAATGTAAGACAAAAAAAGGATTTTAAGCATAATATAAATGATTACAACGTACAACATTCAAATAAAAGTTGGATCAGAGAAAGAGGTAAATTTACAAAACAAGATGATAACTCCAATATTTTAAATTTTGGTAAGAGACAAGAAGATCAACAAGCATGTTGTAGAAGAAGACAATTAAAATTAACATTAAAAGAAATCAAATGTGATTTAAAACCCATACCAAATGAGTGGCATATCATAAAAGAAAACCAGCCATTAAAATTGTATATTCTAATACACATAAATCTTTAAATCATTTAGAGCTACTACCAAGTTGTAAACAATATTCAGCTGGATTGTGAGTGAACTTTAATATTTCTTGTGTTTACTACAAAGTTGGTTAGTTGTTTTTAATGAACTGTTTGAAGCCATATTTAGTCTTAAAGAACATTTTCTCTCATTATATGTTTGGCATAATAATACAAATTTAATTACAATCTTTTTTATTATTATTTGTTGATTCCATCTTCACGTGAGCTACTAGTTACCACTAAACACTTATAAATGTTTATAAACTTGCCTATATCCCATTACTGTCTGAGTTGACAATGGGACACATCTTCCGAAACGGCCGTCCTCAACAAATATAAGTAAGTGCTACTATAAGCAAGTTTATAAACATTTACAAGTGTTTAGTTACAATCTTTTGTTATTGTTGTTTGAAATTAAACAAATTGACCAAACGTCTTACATATTCTTAATAGTTTTGTGTTACATTTTAATAATTTGTTAAATTGTATAGTAACTATACAATCAATAAGTCCCAAGAATCACATAACACTTCAGGAGCCAGCTGTTGCATGGATGTGTTAATTAATTTTAAGTAATATCTTTGAAACTAGAATGAGGAAACATCAAATATTTGTTCCTTTAAATATCAAGTAATGGGTTAACCTAGAACGGATTTCGTTCTTAAAAGGTTTTTCCTAAAGCTTGCACTTTTTGTGTTGTACATTTTCAGGTTTTTCTATAATTACACTTTTGGTATCAACTTGACAATAAAACCACTACTTACTGATGTTTTTCAGCAGATGGGTTTCACACTAGGATTTTTTCTAATTTTAAATCAATTGAATATTGATTGAATTATTGAATTAAAAAAAAAAATTAGTTACTGCTTTCAGTCTTGTTTGGCCTCTGTTGCACACTGATGTTCAAGAAGCAGCCCAACATCTAGAGTAATTATACATTTAAATGTGTAGAAGATAATTAATGCATTCTTAAGTAGTTGGATTATACAATTTAAATTACGTAAATATGTAAAGTTTTAGCAAGATTTAAATATTATTAATCACTTTAACTGAAGACACTGATGAAGATCGCCATATAGCAATCAAAAACTCACTGTCTCAGTAAATGTTCACAAATTTACAAAATTTAAAGTTCGTATAGTCATAAACTAATGTTAAAGTGATTAATTAAGATTAATGTGGGTGTGTTTGTGTCTGTATGTGTGTATCTCAATAAAAAATTGTTTTTAAAGTTTATTCAAGTAATTGGTTAACAACATTAAAAGGTTTCTATTCAATCATTACTATATCATTAGTTATATCATTTTATTTTACTAGTAGGACAAACAATATATAACAAATTAATATTGACATTGATTTTTTTAATAATTAATTGTATTATTTTATAATTATCATTGTCTCTTATAACCATCTTTATAACTATCTGACCCAGATTTTGATTTGATGTTATGACCCTGAAATAGGTAGATGGTGGGGGAACAAAGTGAGATTTTCCTAACTTTCTCTTGATTCAAACAGTCTTGATTCTACTCTCAAGTAAAAATCAGGTGAGCCTAATTGTTACTGATCTGGATTAGTTATCTGTAACATGACGGTTATTATGTTTTTGTCTCATGAAGCTATGTTAAATTTATTATTTTAGAAGTAATACAAATATTTGATGATTTTTATGCTAAAAAAATTTTCAATAATTTTTTTTTAAATAGAGAACTATATGAATTCTTGTATAGATCCCAAATCAGTCTTCTAAACAGGGTGAATCACCAAGAATTAGAAATACTTTGGAAAATGAATCTATATTGAAAAATAAGAAAAGGAGTTCATGTAAACATAGGTTTTGTAATACTTTGTTATCGAGTTAAGGCTAGCAAATTTTTTGGTCTGATTTCAAATCCCCATGAAATAAGATTGTACTAAAACTTTTGGAGCATTAAGAGGCATAAGTGGGTTGCTATTGTGGTTTTTAACCTAAGGAAGTGAATAAATAGGATCCCAGAAACATATCCAAGTAGCTTTTGAGATATTTTGGATAAAACAAATAAATTGTAGTAAAAACTTTTAATTGTTGTGTTATCATACAATAACTTAGTAAAATGGGTAAAATAGGGATCAAATAAAACTTGTAGAGAATGTAAATCTGAACGAGTGGATGTAAATAAATCAACTACAAATCAAAACTTGTTTTATAATTAAAAACAAGTTATTAATTTAAAATTATTTTTTTTTAAATTTGGAAAATATAAATTTTAGTAACAATAAACCCGGAACTAGACAGGAAAATGTGCTGGTTTTTGTATAGAAATAATAACACTTCTATTGTTCAAGAATATCTTCAAATAAAACAACTTGTAGAAAAGTAAATAAATTCATAATTAATTTAAAAAAATGAAAAATATAAAATTATTTAAATTAATAAGCAAAAAGCATGAGCAAATTAATATAAAAAATAATTATTAATTTAAATTTTGTTCACATTAAAATTAGGCTACTTTGAAAATTTTCCTAAATTTTGTTTCAACTATAAACATACATTTTAGGCAAGTTTTAAAAAGAGCTGGTGGCTGTTTGAATTCAAATGTTGTATTGAAAATTAATTTTGAAATTTTATTTAAAGCAAGAATTAATATGTGAAATTCGAAACAATATTTTAACTAATTAAATTAGTTTTAGATATAAAATTTTAAAAGTGTTTATGACTTTCCAATTTGCAAGGGAATTTTGAAATATGCAGATAAATGGCTAGGTTTGGATTTTGTATCTTTCCCCTTAAATTTAACAGACACATCTTCTTTTACTATAAATGACACTTTAAAATACAGGAGGAATAACTTATATAATATTTTCCTGGAAGTCTAATCAATTTCTGCAGTTAGGCATGGTGTAGTTAAATTACTTCATCACATCTAAGCAGTATCGCGTTTAAGGACAAAGTTATAGTTAAATCACTGCATCACATCTCAGCAGTATCGAGGGTTTAAAAAAAAAAGTTAGTTTCCATCAAATTTCTAGACAACAGTTTAAAATTACTAAGCCTTTTGGTGCGCATCACTACCTTTTTTCTAATCGTGTCTTGTTTTGCTGTTCCAGTTACTATTATGAAATTGTGCCTCCCCTCTGAAAGTGGGTGTTCCACTTTATGTTACCTTTGGTACATGTGGAACAATTTTGAGCCAATCGTATATAACCTGGTCGGTTCTTCAGTTTTTGTTGCAAAAACCTTACCCTGTAATTTTGGCAACAATTTAATTCTCATTCCGTGTTTGCTTATTATTTATCCAACTCTTCTTACAATTGGGTTTATAATTATTAACACCATATTTCATTTCACGCAGAATTAAATATGTGTAACTGAAAGTCATGTTTATTGTGTAGTTTTCAAACATCTTATACTGTTTCTGGATTTTATCTTGCTAACTTCAGTCAATGGTAAACACTTATTTTTATATTGGTTCCCTGTTTGACAGATGCTACAATATTTAAATATAACTTTTGTGACTTATAATAAGTTTGCTGTATAGTTCTTGAAAAACGATTTTGAAACTTGCAGTTTTTGTGTTGTACATCTTGAAATTTTTCCATAATTACATTTTTGGCATTAACTTGGCAAAAAACCACTACTTAACGATATTTTTCAGCAGACACATTTCACACTATGTCAGCACGTTATTCAATGCTGTGTTTCACGGAGAAGACTCAAAGTATCGAACAATGCCTAGTGTAAACCTAGTGTAAACCAGTGTTAAACCTAGTGTAAAACGCGTCTGCTGAAAAGTATTAGTAAGTAGTGGTTTTTTTGCCAAATTAATACAAAAAATGTAAACAATTTTAATTTTACCTATTCATAGCTGAAACCAGACTAATTCCATGGCTAATTACTTGAAATAATTTACTGTGGTTTAATATTAATAAATAATACACACAACCTCTAACAACAAATATTTATATTCTAGTCTTATGTATAAAACATACTGCCTCGGAGTATGTATTGTCATGTCTCTGAGAATGGCTACTTTGTAACCGAAATATATATAAGACTAGAATAAAAATATTTGTGGTTTGAGGTTGTGTGTATTATTTATCAAACTTATTCCCTTAAAAATATTTTTTGAAATTTTTTTTCAATTTCCCTTAGTAATGATTTGAAATATTATTTTGTAAAATTTAAAATATATGTATTCATTCTATCAGCTTAAGCATGAGACTTTACAGCATAAAAATAAATTCTTGAATTTTATAGTCCATTACGTTTGGTGAATCTTATTAATCACTTAAACAAAAGTGATTAATAGTGAACAATAGTGTCTGAACTTTGTTCGGATAGTCATAAACTATTGTTTAAGTGATTAATAAAAATAAAATCATTAATTTTCTTCAACAATTATATAACTTATTTAAAGAGACACACATACCACACTCACAACCTCATGGATTTAATTTTACCTACAGAGATTATAATATAAACCTTCATATTTGTAAAATATCTTTGGGCTTAAGTAGACTATAAAATTAATTATAATTGATTATACACTGCTAAAAAAACCAAACAATTATGTCATGAGTTTATGGTAGTAATTATTTTTATTTGGATGTCTTCTATATAAATTAAATATAAAATATAATAAATGGACATATAAAATAAGCCAATGAAAACATATCTTTGTAAATCTAATATACATGAATATTTTTCTCAGAATGACGTTGACTCTGTACTCAGTGTCGGATGGACCTCCGAGTCTTGCTGTTAGAATGGGTCTTAAATTATTGAATTTGGATTACAACCTAATAGAAGTTGATTTTGCTTCAGGTGAACATTTGAAAGAAGATTATGCTAAGGTAATTTAACAACAATATCATTTATTATCTTTCTTATAACGTAGTTAACTGCAGAAGGTAGTGATGGTCTAATTCATGAATAACTTATGTCCAAAGAATTTTTAAACAAGCGTTAGGGAAGCTTATCTTAAATTCTATTAGACAGACATTAATATCAGTGACGGAATTTACTAGGTTAAATTTTTCCAACTGGAAGCAACAATTTTCTAAATTATGTTAATAAAAAATTAGGTTAAAATATTGTAATATACTTCGAATGAAACAATTATCCGTTTGATATGGTTATTGAATTTCATATTTGAGAGCAAGAATACCATGTTATCCTTAGGATGTGCTTCTACTAATGTAAAGAGTGTCAAGGTGCATTATTTGTGATTAAGTCACTTTAAGGTCAAAGTTTTGAGAAACAATATCGTGTTTTACTCCATGGATAAAATATTTTAAAGCACCTTATTTAATTCTTGTAGTCCATTACGTTCGGTGAATCTTATTAATCACTTACACAATAGTTTCCGACTATCCGAACTTTAAATTTTGTAAATTTATTAAAATATAATGAGACAGAATGTCACTGATGAAGATCGCCACATAGCGATCGAAAACGTTCTGTCTCAGTAAGTTTTAATAAATTTACAAAACCTTATTTAATATTTGAAATTTATATATACTGTAAACATATTTTATGAAATATTTAAAAACTGGTTAAATAAAACACTTTAATAGTTATCTGAAAATCAGTATTTATCATTTCCTTTATTTAATACAAACCTTTTTTTTTACTGACATAATCTTAAAATTATTTGAAGATGTGTTTGAAGATAGTAGAGAAATTCTATCTTCTACGGGCTTGAAACTGGTCATTCCGTTCTGAAAAGAAAAGTCCTACTTGGAATTTCATTTGAAATAGACCCATCTCTTCTGTATTAAAACATTTGCTGCAGAGGATAACTTACTTTTTCAATGATTTTTGAAGTTACCTGAGAAATATTTTTGATGCTTCATAATCAGCAAATGCTCATTCACTTACCGATTTCATTTTCTCTAAACTCAGCCTTATTTTGGAAATTTCAAACTTTCCTTTGCTTGCCTGAAAGTCAAAGAAAGATTCAGAATCTTACTATTTATTAGGAATATACTGTGGTTGAATTTAATAATAAATACACACAAACCTCTTAACCACAAACTTTCTTTATTTTACCCTTATGTACATTTCAGTTACCAAGTAACCATCCTCAGAGGGATAACATACAAAGACTCAGTATTTGTATGTTATCCCTCTGAGGATGGTTACTTGGTAACTGAAATATACATAAGGGTAAAATAAAGAAAGTTTGTGGTTAAGAGGTTTTTGTGTATTTATTATTCAGAATCTTTGTGAATATTATGAAGGTTTTTTTTACCTTTGCCCTTATCAATGCAGAACTTATTGGAGCACACTTTTATACATATCTCTAACCAAAGACTTGAATGTTTCCTGCCTTTTCAGTGGATTTATATCGAACTTGAAAAACTATTTTTTGCATAATTAAATTACTAGCCAATATGTTTTCTTGATATTTCATTTTTTATTAGAACAGGCTATAGACTTATTTATGTTAAAACTATATATAATTAAATGATACTTTACTAAGTGAATGCGTGAGAGCTTACTTGGTGAAGCGTTTTGAAACAATCTTTCCATCTACCAAGCAAAGTCACTACTGGTGGCGTCTCGCTAGGTACAAAGGTTGTTGGTATGAGATTTATGAGTGTAGAGGAGGTGGGTTAAGTGGGTTGTGTGCTATGTAATGGAACAGGGTATTGGCTTCAAAATGTGTGTTGTCTTTTAATATCTTTTCTTTATCTGTTGTGTAGTGTTTGTATATTTTGTATTTTTTTAAAGTTGTTAGTTTCTTACTATGTTTTAATATGTAGAGAATGTTTAAATTAGTATGCATGTCTGTGTGTGTTACATGGTTTTTAGGTGTGTTGCATAGCTGGATTCTGGGTTTGTGGAGTTTCTTTCTATAATGTATTCTTCGAAGCATGTGTAGAATGTGTGGTACTCTGTGAAAAACCTTTAAGAACGGTACAAGTATTGCATCAAACAGACATCATATAGAACATGTTTATACAGGTTTAGCTTCTTTTTACTTCTATGTGATTGTAAAAATATGTAAATAAAATAAAATCTTACAACTCTTTCAGTACGGTTTATTTTAGTACATATGGTATTTTATTTATTATTTTTATAGAAGTATTTTAGACATAACTTTTATTGCACTTTGACTAGAGAGAAAGTGCTCAATAATTATTAGTTTTAATTAATTTTTTTAGAATTGGTATTCATGTAAAAATTTTGTCTTCTTCTAAATAAAAAAAAATAGAATAGTGTAAATTTCCCTGCTACTTACTCTAATTAACACCATTGAAAAAATGTCTAACGATTAAATACTTTTTATATATGCTATAAGATTAACATGTTATTATACTTTTACAGAAAAATCCACAAAAAGAAATACCAACTCTTGACGACAATGGGTTTTTATTGAGTGAAAGGTATGGTGATATTTTTTACATTTAAAATACAACAAACACTAGCTATGGAACTTCTGAAAATATTACTAAAATATATTTCTCTGAATTTCTTTAGTATTGCCATTCTCCAGTACTTGGCAGATAGTTACAAAACTGAAGATAGTGTTTACCCAAATGATCTGAAGCTACGGGCAATTGTAAACCATAGACTTGCTTTCAATGTTGCTTCATACTACAAAAATATTGGTGAATATGTGGTAAGTAGTTTATTTTGAGTTTACCTGGCCGGTGCTATTTAAAAACCGTAACTCAATAACAATTGTATTAGTTGAATCTATTTTGTCTTCTAAAAGTAATCTTCCAACACCCCTGCAGACTAATTGTAAAGCTAAGTTATTTTGTTTCTCAACTAACTTTTAGTAAGTGTAAAGTACTATCTTAGAAGGGAGTTTTTTTAAAAATAAATAAACATGTTTCATAAATATTTCATAAATTCCGATTTTAATAGTTTTTTTTAGAAAAATAATTGACTCTAATGGTTCTCCATTTAAAATGATTTAATAATGACAGACAATTAAAACACAATACAGAATTGCCAATCTATGTGGAACTAGGAAAACAACATTTGAAGAACAAAAATCCACTGTTTTCAAGTGTAAAAAATTCAACTACAACATTATTAGCTAGGTTCATGTAAATAATAACTACAGCTTACATTTTAAAAACTATTGATATATTTCATGTTTCAATTTTAAACACAAAAATTAATAAATTATGAAAGGAGAAAAATAAAATAGTACTACCAATTTTAAAAAAATATTGGAAATAAACAATAATTATGATTTAAATAAAATGTAATAAATAATATTCTACTTAAATATTTTTAATGTGCCAAGAATATTTTCTTTTAGATGATGCCTATATTTTTTAATTGTGAACGTACAGCACATGGATTGAAGAAAGTACATGTTGTATTAGATGCATTTAATACTATTCTTGAAAAGCAAGGAAAAAACTATGCAGCCGGAGGTAAAGTTTAACAGAATAAATATACTGTATGTATAATTGTTCATTTAAGCACTCGAATTAAGTATTACATAAATGAGGTGTCCATTTAATGAGAAAACTGTTGATCATTGAGTCAAAGATATTTGTTTTAATAATGCAACGCATTGGAACTAGTTCCTTGCTTTTATCAACCCTTATTTGTAGCATTAATTTGTTTGTTATTTTTATTTCTGTGTTTTATATGTAAATATTGTTCTCCTAATGTTGCTGTTTTTATTTTTTTAGTTGATTTTATGACTTTTGCTACTTTGGTGGGTTATTACATTAAATTTTTGACTAAATTTTATTGAGTTTATAAAGTTTTAATTATTGCAATAAGTGTACTAGTATTCTGCATGCGTAATTAAAAGGAATGTAATATTGTTTTTCAGGCTTGATAATTGCATTGCGCTAGTTGCCAAAATGTCACATTATTAAAATAAATACCTTCGATCGATTATCAACCATTTTCTCATTTATTTATTATCGTATATATAAATTGTAAAACGTGTATTCATAATTTCTCATCTGGTAATGTTTTTAGTTGTCTCCTTACCCAATAAATAAGAGAAAATATTTAGTTCAGTATCTGTTGAGAAAAAAAATATATGTTTTACTACTTTTGGTATCATTTGGAAAAAAACCACTACTTACTGATGTTTTTCACCAGAGACACTTCACACTAAGTCAGTCCATTGTTCAATGCTGTTAGTCACAGGGGCAAACAATGTATTTATAGTTGTGAAAGAAAATAAACCCAGTCTTTCTATTTATATATAAGTTTAATAATTGTAACAAATACTGATGGGCCAATCCTAAAATGTTTGTTTCTGATTCTAAAATTTTTCTTTCGATTTTCGATTTCTTATTATTATTTTAAGTTGTATAGGCCTATGTGATATAACATCTTGGGCATATGGAGAAGCCTTTTAAAAGTTCTGTTTTGTTTTAATAGGCTGTGCAAAAAATTTAACCTTGATTAACGAATAGGAATTTCTGAAAGCATGACAAACATATCGCATAAAAATGGCATAACGCATAAATGGACTAGAAACGCTTCTGATCGTATTTGTTGGTATAACATAAATAATAATAATATTTTTGTCACTTCAAATATGCACTTGCTTTAATCGTTTAATTCATTCAAAGCAATACATAATTAATTATTTTTCCAATAAATTACACTGCACAGGTATTATTACAGTTAAAAAACAAGAATCGGAATCGACCCTTTAATCAATGGAAAATCGGGTACTGATGATTGCTCGATACCATTAAAATCAACGATTCCTGGGATGAAGAATAGGAATCGGCCCATCCCTGGCAAGAATCAAAATTTATCAGAATACTCTTGCAGAGTAATAAATAAAAAGGGATTTCTTTGCAAGTATTTACTAATCGTGCTATTGATGTTGGCTTTTGTCATCGACTAACAATAAAAATAAAAAATATTTACTTAATTTTATTTCTACAACTAAAACATATTCACTAAAATCATTAGTACGAATCTTGTTTTTCACAAAAATTTAATCTACAGAAGTTCATTTTTGAAAGTCACTAGAATGATAAAGAAATGAATATTTTTGTTTGAATTGACTCCGCCTTCACGTGAGCTACTAGTTTTTAAATGAAAAACACTTGTACATATGTTACACTTGCCTATAGAAGCACTTACTTTTATGATTGTTGAGGATGGCCGTTTCAGGAGATGAGTCCCATTGTCATGTAAAAGTAAGTGCTGCTACATTTAAGTGTAACATACTAACACATGTACAAGCGTTTTTAGTAAAATATTTTTATTTGTTGATTCCATCTTCACGTGAGCTTTTAGTTATCACTAAACACTTTTAAATGTTTATAAACTTGCCTATAATAGCACTTACTTTGTTTGTTGAGGACGGCCGTTTCGGGAGATGTGTCCCATTGTCAACTCAGACCTTAACGTAACTCTGAGTTGACAATGGGACACATCTCCCGAAACGGCCGCCCTCAACAAACAAAGTAAGTGCTACTATAGGCAAGTTTATAAACACTGAAAAGTGTTTAATAAATATTTTTATTCACTAACATAAACAGAAGGAAACTTTGATAAACATTACCAGTTGTTTCTTGTGTTTAACCTGACTAAACATGTTTAAATATATCAACATGTGCACAAAAAAAGCTGCTATAACTCACTAAAAAGAGCTTTATATTTAAAAAGTAAAGTTAATTTCAGATTTATAACTCATAGCATTGTAAAATGCACTGATATAGTGTGAAACACCTCTGCTTAAAAATATCAGTAAGTAGTGGTTTTTTGCCAAGTGATATCAATAAAAATAAATAATAAATACAAATGAATAAATAATGCATTTTCTGTTTACTAGAGTTAAAATAAGATTAAATTCGTTGATAAAATATTTAGCTTCACTTTTCGTACTTCCTCTAGCTGCTTTGTTGTGAGCCATAGAAAAATGTTGCTTTAAAAGTTCTACTGTGAATTAAGAAAGTGTTTAAGATCTTCTAGACATTAAAGCTATTGTTCCTCTAGGACAGGCTTCTGACAAATCTATAATACTTTAAATTTACGTTTTCAATGTAAAGTTAGAAGATTTATGTAATCTATTTTCAATAAATGATTTTGCATCTACTTTTCTAGCCATTTTATGTTCAAAGTGTCTTGAGTTAACTTTATATGGAACATTTTCTAGCAGGACATGGGCTACCAAATTATTTATCAGAATTATTCTATCTTTGTACTAAATTGGTAATAATTTCTTAAAGTTCTAAGATTTATTACCTGTACATGTGATAGAATAGTATACATCCAATTTTGCTGGCATTACTTATAAGATCACTGTACTGTTTAGGCATACGCAAATTTTATCTTAAAATACAATTTTCTAAACCAAGGTAATGGTTCTCATGGCAAGAAGAATTTTTCTGTTACTAAACAATAATAATGTCATAAAGTCAAACCTCTCCCTGTTACACAAATTCCTACAACTGTGACATTACAAATTCATAAAACCGGACAATTGTATGGTTTTTAATTCTGGCTAGACGACCCATTGTTTAAGAGTGTTGACCTTTACAGCAGTCAGCACTTCAGTGTTTGTGTAATAACATGGACCACTCTTCAACAGGAAATTTACTTGCTTCCAATTGTTCTAGACGTTTATATTTGCTTTATTTGTCTTTACATTGTTGACACAAAAATTATTTAATAAGCTTCCACATTAAAAACACCTCTTCTATAAGAATGTGTAAAATTAAAAATAAAAACCAACATTTGTTGTATATCATGTTCGGTTTCAAAGGCTGGTTTTAATTTTGCATGAAAATTCTGCCCCTGTTGTCTTGTGAAAAATGTGTTTAGAAAAACATTTTGGTTTTTACTTAGATCCAGATCCCAAAGTGTAACTTTAGTACATAATATTTACATAAAGAGCCAGGTTTAATTAATCACTTAAATAATAGTTTATGACTATCCGAACTTTAAATTTTGTAAATTTGTTAAAACTTATTGAGACAGAACGTTTTCGCTACATAGCGATTGAAAATGATTTGTCTCAGTAAGCTTTAACAAATTTACAAAATTTAAAGTTTGGATAGCCATAAACTATTGTTTAAGTGATTAATTAAGATTCACCAAACGTAATCGACTACAAAATTCAAGAATCCAGGTTTAATGTTATTAAAGGATCTCTGTCCTAAAAAGTGCATTTTAAACAATAGCCCACACTATAAAACAATGTTGAACATTACAGATTTTTCACAAAATGATGTATTTACCTTTTTAATAGAGTATCTGAAAAGACAAACAAAACAAGGTCTGAAAAAATTGTTGATACTGAGTTTTTATGATGAACAATTATATTCTGAAATTGGAATGTTAAGTTTTTTAAAACACTTTTAATATAAAAGTTGCTTGTTGTAATCATTTTGAATGCACTGAATAAATCATAAGTAATTATCGCGTGAATGGGTAAAAACTTTTAACTTACCTACTGAAGTGTTTCAAAACAATCAGTTCATTGTTGAATTGTGGTGAATTGACAGAAGCAGATTGGCTTCCTCAATGAGACGATTGTTTCAAAATACGCCAGCAAGTATGTTAAAAGTTTTCACTCGTTACTCAGTAATTACTTATGACTTTTACTATTGTATGATTATCTCACATTCATTAAATCTGTTACAGACACATTAACAATAGGAGATTTACCACTGATAGCAACGACTGTTTGTTTAGAAGCAATCGGTTTCGACTTCAGTAAATACAGCTGTATCACAAAATGGTATAATAATTTTAAACAAGAATATCCTGCTCTTTGGGAAATTGGAGAAAAAGGCATGAAGGAACTCAAAGGATTTAATGATAAGCCTCCTCGTTTATCAAATTTACACCATCCAGTTCATCCAGTCCGCCATTAATTGTTCCAGTATATATTATTATTATTTTCTGAAATATAATCAAGAAAAGTTCTAAACTAGTGTTTAGAAAATAAATGATGTTGAGTACTTTTCTCCTCTAATTATCTCATACAACTATTATAAACACTCCACTTACTACTGAAACTAGAGATATAATTTATTTTAGAACAAGTAAATATTACTTGGGTGGTCCAGAAAGTAACTCTTGGTTTGAAATAAAAAGTAAACAAGTGCAATTTAAAAAATATTTATTATAAACATTTTAAAAGAACAACTTTTCTCCATCTTTCTACAGCAAACAGATTCAACCACTTTTCATACCTTGAAGCACTCTTTGAAATACCCTCTGCATAAAAATCTGCCGCCTGTGAATGTAACCAAACTATCATGGCGTTTTGAAGCTCCTCATCATTGGCTTACTCTTGAGATGCAAGTCACTGCTTCATGTTTGGGAACCAGTGAAAGTCACTAGGAGCCAAGTCCAGGCTGTAAGAGAACTTGGTTTTTTTATTCAATTTCTTCAGTAGGTTATCACTGACGAGGTTTGATCTTTCATTTTTTAAAATAACATCTATTAACGGACGGACTACACCTTTACTTATAATGTTTTGGGCCATAAGCATTTCACATTGAATCTTGGCTGCTGGGTGATTTTTCGCCCAAAGAAGTCTTATAACAACACTTCACATTTTGGGGGGGGGGGGGGTTTCTATTATGACACTAATATTTTGAGGCTATAACTCGACAAGGTGCGAATGGAGGATGCTTCGTCTTGCACAGTTAGAAGCCTACTGAACTACAGCACACAACAATATCAACATTGCAAAACTTCCCCTACAATTTCTCGTGCTAGGCATATATGGTGTTTAGTTTCTGGATAGCCATCGTATTAAGGATCATATTTTATATGTTTTATATAGAAGACTTTATAATGCTGTGATAATTTGGCAGCTTCTGGTCATTTGATCTAAAGAATTTTTCATAATTATAGAAAGTGCTTGAAAGCTATTGGATCCGGACTACACTGAACCATTCTACTCACAAATCTCAAAGGTATTTTATAAGAGTAGAAGTAATTATTTCCAGGTATATTCACTCTGTCTTCTTAGCACTAAACAAAAAAATAATTAAAATGTCACAACAATAAAGTGAAGGTCTGACCGGAACTTAACCTTAGTGGAATTCGAGTTTTTGTATTGTACATCTTGACGTATCTTAAATTACTACAATTGGTATCACTTGGTAAAAAACCAATACTTAATGATATTTTTCAGCATAGCCCTTTAGCACAAGATCAGTGCATTGTTCAATGCTGTGAGTCTGTGGTGTTTAGTAGAGCGTCACTGCTCATAGAGTAGTTGTTAATTATGTGTTCAAATATAGTATTAGATTGTGAGTGTGTTTTGGATGGTTTTTGTATATTTTGTAGTTTTTGTCATGCTTAGTTTGTTGAATAAATGAAGAACTTTTAGATTTGTGCAAATGTTAATGTATGTGCGTTGAGTGGTCTGTATATTCACGGCGAAATTTGATTTGGGTAATGTTTTTTATGTGTTCCTTGTATCATGTAATAAGGTTTCTCCCCGTTTGACCTACATAAAATCCTACAACACACATGAGCAATTGCCTTGTTCGAGGATCGCAGTATTGAAATTGCATTGGCACTGACCTAGTAACGAACGTGTCTGCTAAAAAGTATCAGTAAATAGTGATTTTTTGCAAAGTGATAGAAATAGTAGATTTATCATTAAAACCTACATGAGATTAGTTCCTCTATGAAAATATATCTAATGTTGTTTGAAGGCAAGAACCAATAGTTGTTTCAAAGTGTTTCCAGTATCTAAGCACTGGCAATTTATATCTTTTATAACTATATTGTTAAAAGTAATGGGGACATTAGTTGAGCCAAATTTCTTACTGTAAGAAGTGATCAGTAAAGAATAAGCTAAATAAATTATATATATATAATATTAAAAAACATTATACACACGGCTCAAGAATAAACATGACGTCAACAAATACCAACATCACAGACCGAACATCTCCACCAGAAAAATAGAGAAAATGAATTTAGTGATACAACAATGGTCAAGTGACCGAAAGGGCCTCATCACACAAGGTAAAATTATTGCACTTAGTGGTGGAAAACATTATTTACAAGTAATAATAATAACTTCATAAAGTTAGTCCAAAGGAAAAAAAACGGACAACGTAAAATATCACGGCATATAATCACATTTGTAATTGTAGTAATGTTTTCCTGAAATAATTCAATTACACTTAGTAAATGTTTTCAGATTTGTTTGAACTTTCTCCTATTTAAAATAAATTGCTACCAAGAGTTTTAGGTCGTTAGTTAAGAAACAAAAGGAATGGTTCTTTATTGTTACTGACCTGAAAATGCAGAAACTATCGAAGTTGTAAAATTGATCAAAGTAATATAACTGAAGTAGTGTTTTAAAAATATGGGTTAGAATAGATAGTTGCACTTTTAAACCAAGTTTTTCATGTTTGATGGGGATTTAGTCTTTTGGGTAATAACCCAAATGGTATTAAATGAAACTTGTAGAAAATTAAATGTAAGAAAATTGATGTTAGTTAAGTCAAAACCAAAACAAAAATTAATTACAAAACATGAAGTTTACTAACAATAAAATAGCAGACAACTACTTTTGTCCTACTACAAGAGATGTTTTTCTGTGATCTGTTTTTTGTGTGTTTTAAATATCAATAACTCAAAGTAATATTTCATAATAATCATACAATTTTGGCTTTATTACATCTATTTAAAAAAATATAACATCAGATATTTTTACTTGTACAGTATTACCCCGTACTTACGTGATAGGTGGGACTGAGCGGTAACCATGTAAGTTGAATTCACGTATGTTGGGGTAAATTTTACATAAAATCACATAGGAATCATGTTTATTTGGGACCAAAGACTACGTAAAATAATAATTTAGAAGGAAAATGTGTATGTATTTAAATATTAAACACATAATACAACAAAAAATTATATTATATACATATATATTGCAAAGAAGTAAGTAAAAAGAAGTTATTTTGACATAGAAGGCTTCATAAAATATAGTAAATTTGTTTGAACAATTGAAGATTTTTTTCTCATGCAGAATATTCTTGTAGCTTGCTATTTTTTTGTTGTTGTTGTTTTGTGGCAGAAATATGCTCATCGTTGGAGTCTATGTTTTCCAAAATTTGTAAGCCTGGCTTAAACTAAGGCCTTTTGTCAAGTTTCTAACTGTCATTTCATCTTCTACGTCAACTGGGTCTAAAGAATCTGCTTCTTTAAGGTCTTGCTCACGGATTTCTATGAGCTCGTTAATTAATTGCCAGCTTCTGGTTGTGTAAATACAGCAGTTCTTGAACGTCATCACTATCCACTTCTAAACTTATATGTCTGTCAAAACCGACACCTTCTTTAATCATATCAGCAATTTCATCAGACTCTGCCACTGATCCCGCTTGAGTTTCATTGGCGGAAAAAAATAGACACACCTTTTTTCCAAACCCCATTCAAAGGTTTTTGTGAAAAGATTGTTCAATGATTCTCAAAGCATCAAAAACATTAAATTGTTGACTAAAATCTTCAAAAGAGAGCTCGTTATTCTGTTTCATAGCCCAATGCAGATGCGCAAATAATCTTCTTGTGTAAAAAGCTTAAAATGCTTTGATGACTCCCTGATCCATCGGTTGAAGCAAATAATTTGTGTTTGGTGGCAAAAATATCACTTTCAAGCATGTGTCGAGATTAGTTAGAAGTAGTAGGAGGATGGCCAGGTGCATTGTAAATTAACAGGAATTATTTTAAAAGGACTTTTTTAAACCTACAGTAACGTTCGACTCTAGGTATGAAATGATGACCAAACCAGTCCTCAAACAAAGATGTCACCCAAACCTTCTGATTCGACTTCCAAATGACGGGCAAGCTAGCTTTAGAAATATTTTTATTGCCCTTGGATTATCCAAGCGATAAACTTCAGAGGTTGCAACTCACAGTCACCCGCTTTATTTGCACCAACCATCACGGTCAACCGGTCTTTGTCGGCTTTAAAACCTGAAAATATTTTCTCTTCATGATCTATAAAAGTTCTCTTAGGCATTTTCTACCAGAACAGGCCAGTTTCTTCATAACTCGGACAGCATGATTTAAAACCGTGTAACTTGGGAATCACGAAGACGGGGTAGCGTAAGTCGAGGTATTACTGTAATGTTTGTTTCCTAAACTGTGGGTTATAATATTTTCATTATACAAAATCCTGAAGCAACATTGTTTGATAAACAACTTTCAAAACTGCAAAGAAGTTCATTTGAAAGTCCAGCTCTTGTTGCTAAAACATTAAAATTAGGATGTAAAAAAAAACATTGTTTAGGGAAAATTTATTGTTTCTTTTATGTCAATGTTGAAATTCAATACACTATTTTATAAAGTTATTTGCAAGTCCTCATAAGACTAAAGCTTAACTATACATAAAAAAATAAACTTCAAACTATAATAAAATAAATTACTAATGTAATGACAATATAATTTTTACAATTGATAATACAGTTTGTTCCAAAGATTAATAATAATTAATTACAAAATAATAACATAACACAGACAGTAGTGACTAGCAGCATCTAGTTTTATTGTTCTGGTTCTTTTCCATCATAATAGTTACAATTTATCTTAAAAATTATATGTATAGTCAAGTTACACACATTCAATGGTGCAAATAAAAACAGTATATAAAATTGATATTTTCATGTCAGGCTTGAGTAATATAGTAACAATAACTACACTTTGGAATGGACATGATGCTTGAAATAAACATATTTATGGTATATTTTCAAGTTGTTGTTTTAAAAATATTTTAAAGAATTTATTTTAATAATAACAATTTAAAAAACCTTCAGTACATCTTAACACTTAAAATACATAGTGCATATTTTAGTGGAACAAAAACTGATTTCATAAAAACGTTTCATACTAACAAGTATCTCTTATGGTAATTAATATTGTACATATTATTTATTAAAATTTGTAATACACTTAGTAGTGGATTAATACACAGTTAGCAGTAGGAATTTGCACAGTGGTTTCATAAACAGTTGATTTCTTTGTAAATATCAGTGTAACTAATAAATTCAATTAGGTAAACCTCAATCACAAATCCTAAAGAAGCATAGTCTGCAAAAGTCACTTCCCCCAGAAGTTTCATCAAATAAGGCATCATAGGATTAAAGGGGTAGGAACTTTATTTGTTCATAAACATTAAATATTCAGTTAAAAGTATGCATTTCCTTTTTAGAAAAAAAATTATCAGTCGTTTTTCTTAAAATTTCTTGTTTATACACTGATGCTTGAAAAACAATTATATTAAAACCTGTAATCATAAATTCTTAGAATGAATTATAACATACAAAGCTAATATTTCTAATATAATTTTTGTTGTATACATCCAAATAATATATTGTGGTTTTAATTGTAAATGCTTTTAAAAATTCCAAAGTACCTGTTGGTTCCTACGATATTGTATCAATGGTTTCGGACTGCAATTAAACTGAGAGAAATATTTTTTGTTTTAACTTCTCAGTATAACCTTAATGAAACATAAAGTCTATACTCAGATTTATTCCATCTACCTTAAATTTGCGAAATCATATTTCTGCCACACCTGTGTCATAAAGAAAATTGATATTGTTTCTGACAAGTGATTACACAAACGTTTTATCCATTGAATGTAGATACTACATTGGGGATATTACGACTGTTCTGATAAGGCCAATAAATTAATACCTAATTAAACACAAAAAATAGATACATCAACTCACTTTTACAACCTTTTGGTCCAACACATGAGCACAGCACTGTAAGAAAACAGTATGGAGTCTCAGCTAAGAAAGAAAAGATTTTATGTTTTTTTGGCAATTTTGGTCTTTTCTTTTGGACGTTTTGTAGCATGATTATAACTTACCTTCAGATGAATGTTTACCCTTTGTTTCCTGTTCTGAGAGGTATAATGGAGAACACAATTATGAAGCCTGAAATTTATTTGAATATTGTTAGAATTTATATGGTGGTAATCAGTTTACATTAGTTTATAACTATCCAAACTCCGAAGTTCGAATAGTCATAAACTAATGTAAAAGTGATTAATTAAGTTTCACCGAACGTAATGGACTACAAAATTCAAGAGTTTTATGGTGCGACAAATCAAAAACTTTGTTTGGCCGACTATTGAAAAAACAATAAAGAGAAACAATCTATTATAAATGCAACCACTAACAATCTGTGGAGTTAGTATATCATCCAAATAATGAAATACAATAATTTATACTTTAATGTTACTTTAATCGAATCGGTACAGATTTTAAGGAAATATCTGTCAACTATAAACTATAAAAGCTAATCACAATTGGTTTTTCTAAATTGATCATTTCTAAAGTGTTCACACTTAGTAAAACTGGTTTTAAAAATTTGTAATTAGCATATTTATGTTATTCGTTTCAAGAAATGCATTTAAAATATATTAACTTTAATAAATGATTATAGATATTTTTGTTTCGTTATTAGAGCCATGGAAAACTTTATTTCCTTTGAAAAAGAATATTTTAAACAATTTTTGAAAAGAGTATTTTACAAGCAATAAGATGAAGGTCCACGCTTTGTTTTATATCTAAGCTGTTTCGGGTTAGTTACAATTTTATTCAACTAGTAATAACTTGTTAACAACTTGAAGCAACTGTGGCGTAAATGTTTATATTAAATAAAACAACCTCTTACCACAAATTCAATAAAAATTGTTGAATTTGTGGTAAGAGGTTGTTTTTATTTAATATAGTAATAACTTGGATCGGTATTTGTTTTTAATAATATTTCATATAACTAGATCAGTATAATCAAGTGTGTTTAACACTAGAGATATTCTCACCTCTGTAAAATATCAATTATTAAATGATTTAACAAGTGATATACATTTAATATGCCGGCAAGAAGACTGAAAAGAGTAGCTGTTTACATAAATACACTAAGCAAAAATGGCATTTAACAGATTGTATTAATAATTGAATCGTAAAATAATCTGAATAATAAGGTTTTGTAGATACTGAAATACAATTTTGCAAGACTTTCTATGTTTTTAGGAAGACAGACTACTATACAGGTGGTGTGAATCACCTACAGCTTAAAATTTAAATCTTTAAATGTAGGTGCTTTCTACCTGCAACTTCTCATGCTCTTGAATTTTGAGTATTTAAGATATCTTCAGTGTCCAACATTTAGAACAAATAGTCGTAGAATGAAAATGTATAGTTAAACCTAAGAAAATATAAACTCTTACATGTAAGACAATGATAATCAAATTTTTTAAAATACTTAACTGAGTGAATATGTAATTGCTTACGCGTTTCAAAACATTCGTTCCTTTTACGAAGCTACAGGAGTAGAGGGGTTAGCTTCGTAAAAAGAACGAATGTTTTGAAACGCGTAAGCAATTACGTATTCACTTAGTTAAGTATTTTTAAAATTAGTTTAATCAGTTAATTCAAGATGATTACATCAAGCAACTTCAATGACAATCAATTTACTGAAAATATTTTTATGTAAAGTTGTATTTATATAAACATAATACCTGAACAAAAATATTGTTTTAAACTACTTAATCATAAAAAAGGAGGTAGGATACAAAATATTTGACATTTGCAAAGAAATGCATCTTAGGCCACAAAAACATCAAGAGGATTGTGGTGAAGTTATGGTTTGCAATCATGGTTACGATTGACCTCAATGTAAATCAAACACAATATACCATACGAAAGTTAACATTGTTGGTTAATCATGATGGACATTTATCAATATGCCACTGAAGATGTTTACAACACTGGTTTATGAAACCAAACTTATACGATTTGACATGTCCGGTTGCATGGTGTGTAGGCTGCTTTGTTGTGATTAGTCATAGCTTCAAGATTGAATTTTCATCATTAAGCTTACATAATAGTTACTGCTAGTGTCTCCCTAGTAGGAATCTGGGTTTCATAAGAGTTGTAGATAGAAATGGAGTTTTAATGAGACAGTTTGTTCAGTTCTTCAGACAGTTTTATGCACTGCTCTTTTGGTTGAAAATAACTGACGAGTATTAATTGATTCCATCTTGACATGAGCTACTAGTTTTTATACCAGTTCATAACTCATATCAGCTACCAGTTTATAACTCACTAACACTTTTTGACATCATATCCCCAATGCTCTCTAAAATAAACCTACACCCCCACCCTAACCTACAACAACCAAGAGGTCAGTTAAAGTCTCAGTTGTCAATGGGACACATCTTTTGAAACGCTGTCTTCAACAATCATTTAAGTAAGTGCTACTACAGGCCATTGAGGAGTAATTTTTGTAGTGTATAAGAGAAGATATTAGGTGTCATTCCTATATAAGAATTGAATTGTTATAATTTATTTGTTTCCATAAAAAAGTGATGATTTTCTCTAGTATGTAAAAAAAATTTATTTTATACTTTGAAAACCCGATGTGCGGTAGATTACCTATCATCAGATAATTCTCTATAACAGGTAAATTAGGACCACTTAGTTACCACAGACTATTTTCATTCAAATCTTATAACATTGCACAACATAATGTTATATTTAAAACTTTTAACAAAGATAAGAAACACATCTGTATAGAGCTGTAAGAGCTCCATGTTGCGACAGCATGACTTAAGATGACCCACACCATCAATGCAACCACTTTCCCTGCCTTGTTCTTACGCTAACTTGTTGAATATACATTCCATGCGTGTAACATGAAAAGTGGTTTTACTCAGCTATGATTTCTACTTTAAAAAAATACATTGAATTAAAGTACTTTACTGAAATATCTTTCCCTGTGTTTATGCTAGATTTCTTCGTGACAATATATTATATTATTTATTTAACATATTTTTAATAAAAATATCCATTTTAAGGCTACATTTCCTTGAAAACCTATTATATTTAATCACATGTTACTGACAATGTTCTATATAAAGCAAACATTGTTACTTATACATAATATATACATAAGTCTGTTAGGTACATGGGAACATTCTATACACGACTAGGCGGTTAGTTTCAATAAACTACACACAGTTTAGTGTTCTTCACAAATAACATAATTTACATTGAATGTTATACCAACACTATATACATTATAGTACTAACAAAATGAAATAACTTCAAATTGTACAACATAAAGACATTATAGAAAAGTAACTCTAGTTATTGGTAATATTATCACATATCCAAAAGTTTTAAATTTCAGTGATAAATTTTAAAAATAGTATTGTTAAAAACAGTTACTTTAAGAAATTAAAAATTAACATTTACTCTATCAAAAACTTGTTTTGTTAGTGTTTGTTTGTAAAGCTTAAATAATATATTTAGAAGGTGCTCAACTATTGGGGGAAATATTTCCACCTAATTCTTGAATTCCAGAACTCACTTGTACAAAAGAAACACGAATAGAATAACCTTATACAACAGTTAATCGAAGGGCAAGTAAAAATGTAAAGGGATATTTAGATTTCCCTATGAATCACACGCATATCGATTGGTTTAGGAATGAGTGATTATCAACAATGTTAATAGAGTAAACATAAAAATTCATAGAAAAATAAACTAACCCACTTCACTTGTGTAGCATTCGTGGTAATAAATTCGTATGTCTTCATGTTATCATGATAGTACATACGGCTCAGTATTCAAAGAGTAGTAGTCTTCGAGCACCCTGCTTGAATACAATATGTTTTTATTTCTTACATTTGGAACAAAATAAATGTTGGAGTATATTAGAAAAATAAGTCTTATAAGAACAACATATCATTTTAATTATGAATGAAAGTTTCTGAAACTCATCCACTTTTTTATATGAAATTACAAAGGCGATGGTTACAGTGCCTTAAAAAAACTAATTAAACTGTAAAATTATTTTAAGACACTGCAACTCAACATACCTAAAATGTGCAAAAAAACCTAATAATTAACAAATTTTCAATAATGAAATTACTTGAACGAAAATACCAACACGGATAGTTATATTTCTATACAATATAATTCTTACCGTATAAAGTAATAGGTATGATGAATGTGATGAATTAAAAATGTTTTAACAAGAGAAATAAACAGTTTTGGTATGAATAAATTTATAAATCTATAAATTATATTAAACTTATATTGACTGTATTATAAATATATCTGTAAGAAAATATCTTAAAATATAATTACAGTTTGTTTGTAGATGATTGCTTAGCACATTATGAAAATGACGTTTAATGTAAAAGAAGTAGTGTTGGTAAAGAGCCGCTGGTTAAACATTAAGATCAGCCATCATCTTACGAAAGTCTGCTAGGGTGTTGTAATCAGGATCCGAATCTATGTCTGCAAAATCTCTATTGGAATCAGATTTTACAAAGCTGGGGTTATATCGACTGAGAGATAGAGGGCATGGTAGTAGCTCTGGCATTACTGAATGGTGCGTTATCAATGCTGTCAACGTGCTGAACTCTTTTGTAAAGCCCTGCAAAAATGTCAATTACATTTTTAAACTATATTTTGAGTTAAATTCTAAAACAGAAGGAGTAGTAGGCTATGAAAATGGTTTTACAATACAAATAGAGTGAATTATAAATAAATGAAACCTCTTAAACCAAAAAACCTTTTTATTTATGTCCTGATGTACAAAGCAATCATCTTCAGAGGAAATCTGTTATATTCAACATATTTACATCGTTAAAGTCCTTGCTGTGCCTCTTACACTATTCGACTAATTAAGTAGCAACAAGGTCCACTGAGATACGTAAGAGGTCGAATAGCATAAGAAGCGTGGTGAGGGCATTAATGATATATATATATATATTGAATGTAACAGACTATATGTAGTTAGTCTTGTAGTAGTTTGTAATAGTTTGCTTTGCATTCAAAATTTACATGAGGACAATGGCACACCGAAGGGAGGGGCCAAGGGCGCCTGGCTCCCCTTGGCCATTGCTATAAAGAAAAATAAATTATGCCCATCGTCTTCATTGAAAAAAGTATATAAATTCAACGACCAAGATTTACTGATAAATAAGTGTTAATAATTCATCTTTTAGTTTTATTTGTGCCTGAAGTATTAGTATTATTGCATAAGGTAATTAGCAAACTAAAATGTTAATAATATTTAAATGTGTCAATATAAAAAGCTTAAGAAATATCACTTAAAAATACACAGTTGTTGCGTTTGCGCCCTAAAGTATGCTTTGAAGTAACTTGACTGATTTAGGGCAATATAACAACTGAGTTGATGCCCTCCCTGTTGTTGTGTTCCGGCCCGCCTCCCTTAACCAATTTTGGGTGCAGTGCTGCATCATTACTACGTCAGGACTAATAGAAGGTTTTTGTGATTTAGAGGTTTTATTTATTTATAATAAAAAATTATATTATAGCATGGTTGCTATAAGTTATTATTAAAAATAGGTAAACTTTTAAAAAAAAGTTAGTTTCTTATTCTAAGGCCCAGGCTATTTACTTAAACTAATAAACACTGATTTCAAAGATTTCGAATCTCATCACAGGCCACCCTTTAGATAGACAGCGATTTGCAACACTAGACCAAGTACCAATCATGATTTTTAAGATATTGCCATTCCAAGTATATACGCTGTTAAAAAGCACTATATATTTTTATTTTTTTCTATAACAACCTGATACTAGAATAGTGTGAGGAATATTTGAACTATAGCTTCAATGTTCCTCCACCAGAATGTGCAGTCATCTCCATTTTCAAGAAATGGAACTCGGGAACGCCATCAATAAATAGGAGATTTGGTAACTAAAAATGTACCACTTTTGTAGTTTGCACAGTTAGTATAAAACTCAGTACAGAGTAATTTTTTGTAGAGGTGGTACCACAAAGAATGTGTTAAAGACAATTAAAAAATAGGAAAAGTAATAATCATTCACTTAAATTTGTCTCATAATTTAATTTATATGTATAGTTCTTAATATTAAATTAACTGAAATATTAAAAGGTACCTTTTTGTGTTAGAGAACGCATATGGTATAATAATAGTCCAGGGTATCTTTCACTTTTTATATTATAGACGATGTGTGTTTTATTTGACAAGCTTGAAATTTCCCAGGAGTATTGTCAAAAGCTTCTTATTAAAATAGCATAGTAAAGAAAATGAAAGCTTTTATTGTGAAGTGTATCAATTGCTAAGGAGGAAACAGAATGAGAGGCAGATTAAGAAGCCAGCACAAAGGCTTTGCAAGGAAATTGTGCCATTAAACCTTCTTTTCCCTATCCATAAAAAGCACAAAAGAAACAAAATCATATGTGTCAGGGAAAAAATCTTTTCCCTTCTAACCGGAGGAGGAGGAAAGTATGATATGTAGAGAGGTTTTAATACATACACAACAAAAGGTAGAGGGAGGCTATTATAGTAAAGGACAATGAGAACCACCCTTACACTCCAACCTAACTTTCATTACTACTCTGCGCAACATGTACTCATTTGAAATACAGTTCCAATCAAAATTAGGACTAATACATTTAATTGTAAAGCGTATTTAAATTTAGTATTTTTTGTTGTAAAGTATTTTGTACCTTGTAAAATTTAATGTTAGGAGTTTCTTGTTTGGGTAAACTTTTTTAAACAAGAATAATTCTATTGTCAGGAAAAAACTGTCATAGAAAATGTTACAAAAATTATTATATAAATAAGAAATTGAATTAAACTACAAAGAACTTTAAACATTATCTTGATGAATAATATACAAAAAATTGCCTGTATAGTAACTAGAAAAAATAAATTAAGTATTAAAATGTTTATATATAATGTTACTGATTGCTTATATATATCTTGATGAATAATATACAAAAAATTGCCTGTATAGGAACTAGAAAAAATAAATTAAGTATTAAAATGTTTATATATTATGTTACTGATTGCTTATATATATCTTGATATTTTACGTTGTCTATTATTTTTCCGTTGCACTGACTTTATGAAGTTGATATATTACTATTGTAAATACTTTTATCCACCACTAAGTGCAATAATTTTACCTTGTTGTGATGAGGCACCTTTCGGTCACTTGACCATTGTCGAATCACTGATTATTTTTTTAATTTTTTTTTTCTCAGAATAATAAACAAAAATAAAAAAAAAAAAAATCAGTGATTCGACAATGGTCAAGTGACCGAAAGGTGCCTCATCACAACAAGGTAAAATTATTGCACTTAGTGGTGGATAAAAGTATTTACAATAGTAATATATCAACTTCATATATATATCACTTTCACTTATGTACTTAAACAAGAATCTTACTTGGTATTTATGCGAGTACTTTCAAAGACTGGTTAGTCTAGTTATATAGACTAGTTATATATATATATATATATATATATATATATATATATATAACAACTAAGGTATTAAAAAACAAGAATTATTTATTAATCTGTATTCAAAGCTTTTCGTTGATAAAAAGTAACATCATCAGGCCAAGTTTATCTTGTTGCTGTAACATTATGGACTTTGAATATAGTATCAAATTTAGAATGTATTTGTATTTATTCATTTGTTATTACTACCGTGTTTATATATTCTTAATGCTTCACATATGTTCATTCTTAATCCTTTATTAATTTCTTTTATAAGTTTCATGTTTATTATATTTGGAAATTAGTGGTTTTCTATATTTGGAAATTAACACAATCATTTGCAAAATTATATATAAATATATATATTGATAATATAAAAATAATAACCTGCTATGGCATTGATTCTGTAGTATCTAATTCAAGTTTTAAAACAATGAAATATCTACAGTTAAAAGATACTTAACTAAGTGAATACGTTTGTATTCATTTAATTAAGTAACTTTTAATTGTAGTTTAATCAGTGAATTCAAGATGATTACGACAAGCAACTTTAATTAAATATCCTTAATAAGTAATTCACCAACCTTTATCTTGTATCCTTTATTTGTGCGTAAAATAAGGTAGTGTGCAATTCCTAACGGTTGAAATTCTCTTGGTACTCTTAATGAAAGTGCAAAACAGCCAGGTTTGCTCGTACTTTCTCGCACCATGAATGCTCCAACAGGTTCTTGTCCAAGTACTTCTAATGTTATTTCCCTAAAGAAGAATAAAATACTTTAAAATTAGAATGAGTAAGCATTTTTAGGAAACGTTTGTGATGCTTTAAATAGAAAGATTACATGAAAACTGAAAATATTTGTACCACATGTTACTATACATCTATACACAATATCAAGAGCACAGTGGTACAATATATTACAATAAAAATATGATCGTTATTTGTCGGTCGAGGGCGGAGAGGGGCGGAGCTTACCTAGTTTCATTCTAGTTTGTAACTTCTTGTGTGCTAGATTGTGTTTTGTAACAAGACCCTCTGATGATGATGACATGGTCATCGAAATGTACATAAGGGTTTAATCTTAAGTAACTTGTCTTATTTGTTATTTTTGATTATTTTTGTGGTATTGGGGTTCTTTTCAATATTTTTATTGTAATATACATCTATAGATATATAATTGCAAAATGATATAAAATAATCATGGTTTGAGGATAAATCATAACACAGGAAATATATTTGTAAACATATTAATTTGTAAAACTAATACTTTGTTTGCATTATATTTGTTTCAATCTTTAGCTTGAGTACCAGTAGGCCTAAACCCCATACACACATGTATATATACAAAATCAATATTATTCTTAATTTATTCAGGACGAAAAACCTGGAAAACTTGCAACAGTTGGTGGGATATTCTATAAGAGCCAAGACACTTTAATCTTTATTCAATTATATTATTTGATTTCATATTCACTAGAACTACTACTTTTTAACTAAACGTATTTTAACATATATTAATATGTTACTCTTGCCTATAGTAGCACGTAGTTTTTTGATTATTGAGGATGGCCGTTTTGGGAAATGTGTCCCATTGCCAACTCAGACAGTAATTCTCAAACCATACAGAGTTTAATTAGTAAATTATTGTATTGTAGATTGTAATTTTGTAATAGGGGTTTCTTCTGATGACTAAGAGGTGGTCATCGTAATGTACATAAGGGTTTAATCTTAGGTAACTTGTAATATTAGTTATTTTTGATTATATTTGTGGTATTGGTGTTTCTGCAAATACTTTACTGTAAAAACACATTATGATCTAAAATAAATTTAATACTGTTGTATATTACAATAAACATTACATGTTTGAACACATTTTTTAAAATTTATATTTTATTACTGTTAGAATTGAACATTTATAGGTAAGACAGGATGGCATCTGTTGGGTCAGCTACGTATTATGTTCATAAATACTCTATAAAAAAATTAACTAAAGTTAAACATGACATTATTGACTGTTAGGCGTTATGAAGTTCGCCAGGTCAGCTAGATTACTATACATGTTTGGTTCTTATAATGATTAGTTTTTATGTACTGTAATGTTTGTAGTTTACAGGCTTCTACAAATGTTTGTGGGTTTTTATTAGATTCGGACCATATATATAATTATATTAACTATTAGATGCTTAAAAAATGTTGCAACATTTCTTAATACCTTGGGATTCCAGCTTGAAACCATGGTGCTGTCTTAAGTTCTCCTTCTTCAGGTCGGTTACTAAGACTGTCTGTTCGTTCTGGAGGTGGTGGAGGTGGTGTCGGGGCTGCTCCAGATACAGAGCTCCCAGAACTGATCTGAGATATACGTTTAGATTTAACATCTGGATCAACTGAATTTGGAGAACTTTGAGATAATCTACAACATAAATATAGAGGAAATGTTTATATTTTAAACATCACATCTTTAATGAATTAATTAATATAATTAAAGAAGGCTAATAACTTTATTTGCATCTACAATTTTCAATTTCGAAGAACACTCGAACATCTGACAGTAATTTTGAAATTTGACAAAAGTTTAAAGCAGAAGTAAAAGGAACTTCTCATGAAAAAATGTCAGAGGTACATAAATGGACATAAATCTCTTACAAATATATTTAAATTTTACAACAGCCTTCATGAATAAAACTGACATTTTCACACTTAGATATAAGCTCTAAAATAGACAAGAATACAGTTTTCATAACAATTACATCAATATTTCCTATCAAAAATCTTATATAGACTATTAAATATACTTAAAAACCGATAGAAAAGATTCATAAATTATATATAAAGTTGTGTCACTTAGATTAAAGTGGTTTTACTTGAAAACAACACTTATTAAACAAAAAGAACACAATGAAATGTTAAACATAGATCTCTTGATGTTATAACCTATAATATATATATATATATATATATATATATATATATATATATATATATATATATATATACACTGCAGAAATAATTACTGGAAAAATAATATTATTGGAATTATTGAAGTTGTACCAACAGGATCACAGAAGAACGAACCGAATCAAAGAAATAACGGATTCAGCGACATCACTTACAGACACCATAGAGAGAGAAAGCAGCTCTCCTGGTACAGTCATATGAGAGGAATGACGGATAATAGATCATCAATAAAAACTTGAAAATGTATTCTAAAAAGAAGAAAAGGAAAGGAAGACTATGGAAATCAGGGTATAATGGAATTAGAATAGGTATGAACAGAAGAGATATAGAAGAAGAAGAAGATGAAGATATGTGGCAAAATAAGGAGCAATGGCATTCGAATTGTGATAAGCGGCTAATATTACTGCAATATAGTCGCTGAAATATATATATATATATATATATATATATATATATATATATATATATATATATATATATATATATATTGTTCTGGTTTTTTTAATGAACAAAAAGATAGAACAAATTAAGGCTTTAAAGTTCTCTTGTTGAGAAAAAAGTATACAAAACTCTTTGTTACAGAACATCTCTCACAAACTATCTACAATGAATTATTATAATTTCAGGTTAAAAAAAAAATAAATTTTAGAAACAGGAATTCTTTTGTCCTACTTAGTCAAAGATCATTATAAAAAGCTATACAATTATTATGATGGATTAATTTTTCCAAATTAATTTCCAGTATTATTTAAAATCTATAAAATATATAAATTTATATATTGAATGCATTTTTATCCGAATAACTTACCTATTATTATCAATTTCTATATGTTTTATTAGGCTATCTCTGACTATTATGTTGCTATCTGGAGCCTGGTTTGCAGGTTCTATAGGTGGTTCTACTAAAGGGCAACTGTCTTCATCCGGTGGCGTTCCAGTGAGACCCATCGCTAACCTTTTTATAAGCGGAGGTTTGTCCGTCAGTCGCTTGTAGGAGTTGAGTTCTGTAGGGGAGTTGCTCTCCTCACTACTGGGTGTGCTATGTGTGGATTCACTGTGTGCATGGTTGTGGTAAGTCCTTAGTCCAGGAATAGTTGACGGGGGAGACTTGTGAAGAAGAAGTGTTGGAGAACCTGTGTTATTCAAGGGATGCAGGTTCATGGTGTCGTGGTTGTTTACTGATCCTGGAATTTGTTTTGGCTGTAACAGAAATAAAGTAAAAGGATATTTATTTGTTTTAAAGGTTTTACAATTATTGTTAATTTTTAAAGAGATAATTCAATGTAGAATAAAAATTAACCACATTCTATTATGATTGGCAGTATAGTCTAACCAGATATAGACAACCTATTAGACGGTTTAATAAGTGGTACCGAACTGCTAAGAGAAATAAAAAATAAAAAATTCAGAATGCTAAAAATAAAAATCAGCACCTTAAAATAAATTAAAACTCTTTGTAATAGAGCGTAATAACAATGAAATGTTTTTATTCGTTTTATGTTATAGTTGTTGCCGATGGTTATATTGCAGCATTCACTTCTTAAGAGAAACACACACACACACACACACACACACACACACACACACACACACACACACACACACACACACACACACACACACACACAATTTAGGGTAATTTCGAAAACTGTTATGAGAGGAAAGGTAAAGTATGGATGTTTCGGTTTCCTTCCACAAGGCTAAGTTTAAAGTGAGCTGCAGGTAGAGGCGGTACAGTTGCAGTATACTTTGGGTGGTGGCGAAGGGCAAACGTAAATATTCATATCCAGAAAGCAGGGGCTTAGCGAAAGCAAGGTCGAAATTTGGCCTAATATCGCTAATGAAGATGCATGATTCCAGCCAAGTAATCTTGTATCAAAACAACACGATGATGGCCCGGTCAGCCTTCTTGAATATTAATACGACTTAGCTGAGTAGATTTGCATACGGAGGGAGGGCGGGGCAATTAATCACCTCGGCTGGCAACAATGATGTCAAGTTGGAATGTTAATACCTCCTTCCCTTAGTGGGTGCGCAGAGAGGTAAAACTGCGGCCTGCATATGCGGCCGTAATTGTGCAGTTTGCCTGCGGATTAGGTCTGTTAATTACTCTGAGAAATATTACGAATTCTGTTGTAACTTTTAAACATCTAAAAATTGTACAAGAGATTCAGAAATGCCAGATTAGCATATAATAGCCGAGGTATAGTTTTAAAGTAGAGGGTTGCTGACATTCTACACGCTGTGGATAACGTCAAAAATATTACACCCGGGGATGCACAAATCTTCTCAACACTAGAAAGTAATAACACTTGAGGTGACGGTCCAAAAGTTATACATTAAAAATATTTGCCTTACAACACACACACACACACACACACACACACACACACACACACACACACACACACACACACACACACACACACACACACACACACACACACACACACACACACACACACACACACACACACACACACACACACACACACACACACACACACACACACACACACACACACACACACACACACACACACACACACACACACACACACACACACACACACACACACACACACACACACACACACACACACACACACACACACACACACACACACACACACACACACACACACACACACACACACACACACACACACACACACACACACACACACACACACACACACACACACACACACACACACACACACACACACACACACACACACACACACACACACACACACACACACACACACACACACACACACACACACACACACACACACACACACACACACACACACATATATATATATATATTAAATATATGTGTATATGTGCATTAATATTTATGTACATTAAATATATATATATATATATATATATATATATATATATATATATATATATATATATATATATATATATATATATATATATATATATATATATATATATGTATGTGTGTGTGTGTGTGTGTGTGTTTGTGTGTGTGTGTTGTAATTCACTAGGCGTAACAAAATAACATAGTTGAAGACATATATAAGACTCACAAAGTAATCGTTTATGGACTCATTATTTATTGAGTCTTGTGAGTCAATGTGTACGTCTTTTATTTGTTTTAACATAACTTCATAAGCTATACTCAAAGAATAGTTGTATAACGAGGTTTAATATTAAACATTCTAGAAATAAATTAGTTTTTAAAAAAATGCAAAGAATTCCCTATAACATATACACTTATATTATTAAATTACCTTTTATTTTAAAGGAATTATTATATTAGAAGTTTACAAAGAGGAAGGTAGAAATAATTGGCTAGTATTTTAGGGGTGGGAGCCAGATGTACAAGATTTATGGGCGTCGGATGGTAATAGCGCACAACTGACAGATGTTAGTGTCAACATATACGTTTTTACAGCAGAATGTGTGGGATGAATTGAGCTTGTGTACATTATCAATGCGAATGTAAAAATTATAAAAATGTCGGCACTAGTCGGCGGTAAAATAGAGACAGTCAGAATATTTTATTTTTTAAAATTAATTTTTTATATAGCCTTTATAACAAAAGAGAAAGATTTCGACGCCGCAATAACAAGTAATAACAGCAAAAATGTTGTTGTAAACAACGATTTATTTATTTGTAAAATAATCATCAATGTAAACAATTGATAGCAGTTTCTTAAAGTCAACTCCTACGTCGGTAATCAAAGGAAAATTTTATTTTAGTTACTTTTTATTAAATAATTATCATTAATATAATTAAACATAACCTTGAGGTAAAACAGCTACAACCTATAATGTAAAATCAGATGTTTTATGAAATCATATGTTATCACTCAATTTTACCCAAATGAGACGAAATAACTATATTGCATATCTTGCTCCTTTTGTGAAAAGTTTTTCTTCCACATAAAACTAAATAATTCATTATTAAATTTAATCAATTAATTTAAATATTTGAACAAACTATTAAGATCACGTGTCATCCACTAAAAGTTAAAAAATCCACATGAAGTATTTTATTCATGATTGAACATTTGAACAAGATATATACAAGCAGAGTGTGAACTAATAGAAGGAATAGAAAAATATGCCAGTAGTAGAACGGCTCTATACAAACGAGAGAGCTTTTCTAACGCAAAGTACAAAACTTGGAAAAGAATTGGACATCGGAATTCCATTGCCTGTATTGCTGACTAGAGCAGAGGAGGGACCGGGTGTAATGGTAACGAACGAAGATCTTTCTAAGAAGATACAAATGGTTCACAAAACCCACGAAGAACAATAAAGTCTTTACATATATTCTCAGAGATAAGTAGAAGCAAAGGGTAAACCCAAACGTTTTCTATGTATTATTTTATCCTTAAAGAATCAATATCGGTTAAACGACATCAGATATAAAACTAAGCTCACTTTTCCAAGTGCTTATATCAAGTGATTCTTCACAAATATTACCTGCATTTCTCTGCATTTCTATAAAGCTTTATTAAATAAATACTATAAAAAAAAGTTAAAGTCAATTCTTACTTAGGTCAACAAATAAAAATTGTATTTTAGTTACTTTTTATTAAATAATTACAATTAATATAAAAATGTAGACACATGTGACATAGTAAGAATATTATGTAGCAAAATAGATAGCGAAATTATTTAATAAAATTAAATCGCTAAATTTAATTAATATTTGAAAAAATGTAATAGACATCAAGTGTCATCCACTAAAACGTTTAAAAAATATATTTGAATCTGAACGGATATATATATATATATATATATATATATATATATATATATATATATATATATATATATATCACTCTTCTACTGTTGTTGGGTTCACCTCGTCAATGCTGGATGAGATTCTAGCGAAACGTCGGAACTGCGAATTTATGGACTGCAGAATGAACGGATGTACTCCAGATAGTAACTATTCATCATATTTTTCCATCCGTGTAGGAATACGTAGCAGCATATATATAGGGAGAGTGTGAAATAATAGAAGAAATTTAGAAAAAAACAACCTGCAAATAGTTTTTACTCTTTTACTCAAGGCTATGTTTCGTTATAAAAAAATAACAAAAAAGGCTACTTAAGTAAACTAACCGATTGCATTGTTTAATGCATGGCATTCATTCTTCGGACTTACAACTACGCAGGCTACTTTTGTTCAGTCGAACCATGTTAATTTATATTAGATCTGCGTAGATACTTTATCATCCGAACCAAAACTTATAAGAACAAAAGCTTTGTAACTGTATTAGTCTAGGTGTTTGAACACAATCCATAATAAGAACAATATAAAATGCGGAAGTGTGTATTATAAGTTACAGATTGTGGTGTGAGGATTAACCATATAGAATACGCTTGTGGATTGATAGCAGTTTTGGATTTTGGGTAAATTAGAGGTTAGATTAGTGATGATTTGGAAAACAGCGTTAATAGAGAAATATTGTTTTTTTTTTAAAGTTTAAAGCTTTTAATTCGTGTATATGTACAAACACATATAGTGTATAATAAAAAGATAATTTTAACAGTATGAAACTTGTGGCTTTATATCTTGATGTAGGAACAAGTTATGCATGATAGCCACTGTAATACAACACAGGAAATACAATAGGGGCTATGTAATGAATATGCCTAGACTTATTCCTTTATGGACCATGTATCAGGGCACTGTGGACTCGAAAGCAATGTGGTTTGGTAATAAAGTAAACAATTATCTCATTAAACTGTTTCTTACAGTTTCGTTAAACTCACCTGCAGTTAACTGATATTTAAAACTTTAAGGAGCATGTGTTAGGGCACAGTGGACTCGAAAGCAATGTGGTTTGGTAATAAAGTAAACAATTATCTCATTAAACTTTTTCTTACAGTTTCGTTAAACTCACCTGCAGTTAACTGATATTTAAAACGTTAAGGAGCATGTGTTAGGGCACAGTGGACTCGAAAGCAATGTGGTTTGGTAATAAAGCAAACAATTATCTCATTAAACTTTTTCTTACAGTTTCGTTAAACTCACCTGCAGTTAACTGATATTTAAAACTTTAAGGAGCATGTGTTAGGGCACAGTGGACTCGAAAGCAATGTGGTTTGGTAATAAAGTAAACAATTATCTCATTAAACTGTTTCTTACAGTTTCGTTAAACTCACCTGCAGTTAACTGATATTTAAAACGTTAAGGAGCATGTGTTAGGGCACAGTGGACTCGAAAGCAATGTGGTTTGGTAATAAAGTAAACAATTATCTCATTAAACTTTTTCTTACAGTTTCGTTAAACTCACCTGCAGTTAACTGATATTTAAAACTTTAAGGAGCATGTGTTAGGGCACAGTGGCCTCGAAAGCAATGTGGTTTGGTAATAAAGTAAACAATTATCTCATTAAACTTTTTCTTACAGTTTCGTTAAACTCACCTGCAGTTAACTGATATTTAAAACTTTAAGGAGCATGTGTTAGGACACAGTGGACTCGAAAGCAATGTGGTTTGGTAATAAAGTAAACAATTATCTCATTAAACTTTTTCTTACAGTTTCGTTAAACTCACCTGCAGTTAACTGATATTTAAAACTTTAAGGAGCATGTGTTAGGGCACAGTAGACTCGAAAGCAATGTGGTTTGGTAATAAAGTAAACAATTATCTCATTAAACTTTTCTTACAGTTTCGTTAAACTCACCTGCAGTTAACTGATATTTAAAACTTTAAGGAGCATGTGTTAGGGCACAGTGGACTCGAAAGCAATGTGGTTTGGTAATAAAGTAAACAATTATCTCATTAAACTTTTTCTTACAGTTTCGTTAAACTCACCTGCAGTTAACTGATATTTAAAACTTTAAGGAGCATGTGTTAGGGCACAGTGGACTCGAAAGCAATGTGGTTTGGTAATAAAGTAAACAATTATCTCATTAAACTTTTTCTTACAGTTTCGTTCAACTCACCTGCAGTTAACTGATATTTAAAACTTTATTGGCCATGTGTTAGGGCACAGTGGAGCCGAATGCATTGCGCTTTGGTAATAAAGCAAACAATTATTTCATTACACTTTTTCTTACAGTTTCGTTCAACTCACCTGCAGTTAACTGATATTTAAAACTTTAAGGAGCATGTGTTAGGGCACAGTGGACTCGAAAGCAATGTGGTTTGGTAATAAAGTAAACAATTATCTCATTAAACTTTTTCTTACAGTTTCGTTAAACTCACCTGCAGTTAACTGATATTTAAAACTTTAAGGAGCATGTGTTAGGACACAGTGGAGCCGAATGCATTGCGCTTTGGTAATAAAGCAAACAATTATTTCATTAAACTTTTTCTTACAGTTTCGTTAAACTCACCTGCAGTTAACTGATATTTAAAACTTTAAGGAGCATGTGTTAGGGCACAGTGGACTCGAAAGCAATGTGGTTTGGTAATAAAGTAAACAATTATCTCATTAAACTTTTTCTTACAGTTTCGTTAAACTCACCTGCAGTTAACTGATATTTAAAACTTTAAGGAGCATGTGTTAGGGCACAGTGGACTCGAAAGCAATGTGGTTTGGTAATAAAGTAAACAATTATCTCATTAAACTTTTTCTTACAGTTTCGTTAAACTCACCTGCAGTTAACTGATATTTAAAACTTTAAGGAGCATGTGTTAGGGCACAGTGGACTCGAAAGCAATGTGGTTTGGTAATAAAGTAAACAATTATCTCATTAAACTTTTTCTTACAGTTTCGTTAAACTCACCTGCAGTTAACTGATATTTAAAACTTTAAGGAGCATGTGTTAGGGCACAGTGGACTCGAAAGCAATGTGGTTTGGTAATAAAGTAAACAATTATCTCATTAAACTTTTTCTTAGTTTCGTTAAACTCACCTGCAGTTAACTGATATTTAAAACTTTAAGGAGCATGTGTTAGGGCACAGTGGACTCGAAAGCAATGTGGTTTGGTAATAAAGTAAACAATTATCTCATTAAACTTTTTCTTACAGTTTCGTTAAACTCACCTGCAGTTAACTGATATTTAAAACTTTAAGGAGCATGTGTTAGGGCACAGTGGAGCCGAATGCATTGCGCTTTGGTAATAAAGCAAACAATTATTTCATTAAACTTTTTCTTACAGTTTCGTTCAACTCACCTATAGCTAACAGATATTGAGGCACTCGGAGAAAGGAAATACAAGCGTAGGTAGAATGAGCGTTCTCTGAGGAGTTCATTCACTTCGTAGACGTTGGAGGACATTAATGCAGGTATAGAAACAAGACGAGGAAACTTTATAGCACAAAGCGTCGCTATGTTTATTTTACGCAGACCTCTAAATTAAAAACATCCGTAGAGTGAAAGTAATATTACACAAATAATGTCTGATACAAAGCACATTTTGTCATCCTGTTATTACTTTGTTCACTGGAACTAAAATAGGGAATTGGAAATTTTTTAAATGAAAAATAAGATGTAGTTGTAGATTTTATAAAAAATAAACTAAATAAAACGTCATACAAATAACATTCACATTACGACTTCCTTGTTATTGGAATATATTTTTATATATTAATCAACGACTGAAATCGGTGGTTTAAAAACAAAAAACAAAATAACCTTATTTTTGGTATTTAGTCTAATTAATAATATAGCACCTATGTAGATTTTATTATTGAAATTTTACAACTCATGTTATTAAAATTATTTGTGGTTTAAAAAAGTAGCAAAATAATATTTAGTTGGTATAATTCTAATTAATATTTTTACTTATACTTACATATATTTGGCACCATATCTATTTAATTAAATTCTACATGAAAATCTGACGATAAAAGAGAATTTTTGCATTATTTTCCCAAATAACATCTAACTCACCACCTCAATGGGAAATTAAATTGAAAATGTAATTTCCAAAGGAAACTTCAAACGGAAATGTTATTAGAAGCGAAAAATCTCCTAGTACCATAATGTAAAGTTTAGGACAATTTATGACTGAAGAAAAAACGAACATTTAACCTTATAGGAACTATGACATGGATTCGTTTAGAGTAGGGCTTTAACTGTACGTAATCTAACTTTTCTCTATTCCGACGTCACTTCTTGATCTCTCCATCACATATAAGACTTAATACATACGAATTACTACAGAATGTTACATAACCTACGTGTAATAAAACCAGCTGCCAAATGAATCCCACATTATCGCTAAATGTACGACAAATTATTTAAATACACAATATTGATGAATATTTAGGAAAAATTACTTTTGAAAATAGTTCAAACACAAAACAATTAATATAAAAAAAAACTATTTTAAGTCTATTCCTACGTAGGAAAAATTATTTTAGTTACTTTTTATTAAATAATTACAATTAATATAAATATAGTAATATAACTTATGGGTTAAAACAGCTGTTCTACCACATAACCTATAACATAAAATCAGATGTTTTAAGAAAATATATGTTATCACTTATTTTAATACAAATGGGAAGATTATCTATTCTGCATACCTTGCCCCTAAAAAGGGTGACAAGTTTTTATCTTATATAAAACTAAAATAATTCCTTATTAAATTTAATTAATGAAATATTATTTGAAAAAAACTGTATCAACATAAATTTTTTATATCCATTACAAGTTTGAAAAAATGTATTTCACCTTGAGTGGATGAATAAAAAGCATTTTATTAAAGGTTGAAATTTGAACAATATATATATATATATATATATATATATATATATATATATATATAACTTATATATATATATATATATATATATATATATATATATATATATATATATATATATATATATAGGGGGAGTGTGAACTAATAGAAGGAATTAAATAAACTCTGAATGCTAAATAAAAACCTCTACAGTGTAAAACTTTGCAATGTTTGATTTTCGAAAATCTTTGAAATTGTTTTACACTTAAAAAATGTTACCAAAAAAGTTTCAAACCAACTGTAATGGTTACAAAAAAAATATAAATAATGGGCACAGCTGATGGAAGATATGCTCCGACACATTATGAAGTAATTCACTGGAAAACTTGTTGACGGGTAAGGCTAGTAGAAAACAACAAAAGTACACAACCAGAGGCGTTGTGCCTGAGACGGGAAAACCGGAAAGGCAAATTTGGGGGGAAAACCGTCAATTAAGATTTGATGGTCATTCAAGAGAAAAGAACAGAAATATGAAAAAATGTAAGGACAATATGTATTATTTAAGGAGAAAGGATGCCCATTTTTACTAACGATGAAGGTGGATAGTAGTCAGAAACCTAAGCAAGGCACATATAAAAGAGAAACTCACTCATTCTACATCTGTGCACAAGTGTTGTGTTAAAGTTTGTCATACATGTAAACTACACTAGATTCACGAAGTCTATATAGACTGATGCATTAACTCATTACAGTAATTTATTTAAAGATCGTGACATGATGATGTCTGAATAGTGAGGATGAAACCACCGTAAGCTTTGGAAGATATCTTAAAACTGACAGAAAAGATAATGTTATTATTATTATTAATTTTCTCGTACAGGAAAAACAAACAATAAACACACACGCACTCACATATATATTTACCTCAATAAATACCAAGGCTTTTCGTGACTGAGTTATCTTTAGAGAAAAAACAAGAATACAGCTGATCATTTGGTCCTGCTAATTTAATATTTAAAGTAATTAAAAATTAGACTAAACAACTGCACGTGAAGGACTTTTACAAATTATGAGAATTATTTATAGGGGACTTTTTACATTGTTATCGAGATTTAAATGTGACGGTAAAAATATAAAATGATAATCTGTAAAGAGCAGGCATTAGCAACAATGGTTCATTAAACACTCGTCATGTCCGGCTTAACCTTCCGCGCCCACGGAATGGAGTGACGAGTTTTCTATTCATGTCTCTCGAGGTTTGGAATTCCTTTTCTGGTGTTATTAATCTTGGCTGGAGGCTTATATTCAAACATAATTAAGTTCCACTTGGTTCAAAGTTTTATCATTAACAAAAGTAATAAAACAATAAAATGTTAAACTTGAAGCAACTGTAATCCAATAAATAATACCTCAACCACATAAACTATTTATATAAATTATTATGTATATTTCAATTGCAAAACAATCATCTCCAGAGGAAAATTGTTTCTACACGATTATTTCAGAGAAATTACTTGGTCGCACTTGCAGTTATTCTTGTAATAATTTCCTCTGAAGATGATGTTTTGAATTCGAAATGTGCATCAGGATTTGAACGAAATGTTTGTGTGATTAAGAGATTTTATTTATTTTTAGTAATAAATGTTCATTTAATAAAATAGAATTAAAAGAAAAGAAAATGACAAATGTAAATGATATGCGTCTATTTTTCTTCTTTTTACTAAACAAGTAATATAGAAAAACGTTTAAAAAAACTAAATTTCTACTTAGTTCAACAAACAAAAAATTTATCTATTGTTTTTTATGAAATAATTATAATTAACGTAAATAAAGTAACATAACCTATGCATTAAAACAGCTGTTCTATCCCATAACCCATTACATAAAATAAGTTGTTTCATGAAATCATATGTTATCACTTATTTCGAGCCAATAATAATATTGCATACCTTGCCTTCTTTATGCTAAGTTTTACTCCCATCTAAAACTAAAATATTTCATGATTAAATTTAAATAATGAATTAATATTTTGAAAAACTGTATTAACATCAAGTGCTATCGACTACAAGTTAAATAAATATATATTTGAAGTTGAGTGGGTGAATAAAAAGCATTTTATTAACGAATGAAAATTTGAACAATATATGTTATATATATACTCTCTCTCTCTCTCTCTCTCTCTCTCTCTCTCTATATATATATATATATATATATATATATATATATATATATATATATATATATATATATGGATTGTGGACTAATAGAGAGAATTGAAAAATAAAACAAAACCAAATAATTGGATGGAACTATTTTATATTTCAAGTAAAATTTCCGAAATAATGAATAAACATTTTTCATTTACAGTTAGTTAGCAAAGCTTTACACATAAAAAACTGTACAATAGAGATTTAGGGCAGACTAAGACGTTTTCACGCAGAGTTTGTATTTCGTAGCATGATGTTTACTTTGGACTTGAATAGCCTCGAGACTTCTAATCATATATTCCTAATTCTATAAAGGAAATTCAATGGAGGTAAAATCCAAGCACTGCTTTCAAAAAGTGCCCAACGCAAGCGCAGCGTATTGTTAATATAAAAAGTTGCTTTTGTTTGCCGATTCGGTTAGTAAATAATTTGTAAGGTATACACGTACAGTCATAATGGAAATCTTTACTCGGGGAAATAAACTGCTTACAATAATGTGCAGAATATGTATTTTGTATTATTTGAATAAGTAATAGGAACAAAAACATTTTAAAGTTAATTCCTACTTAGGTCACAAAGAAAATTTTATTAAATAATTACAACTAATATTAGTAAAATAACATAGCCTATGCGTTGACACAGCTGTTCCGGCATAAATGGCTTTCTTGCATTTCTAGCAAAAATTTGAATTTTGCTAAAAACAAGCACGACAAACTTATTGTAAACAAATAAAACCTCATATCCATACAAACGTTTTGTTTAAACATTTTGGTTGCAAAGCAATCGTCTTCACAGGGAATTTCTACAAGACTATCTCTTCTAGTCCCAAGTTTGTCTTGAAATAATTTTTTCTGAGGATGATTGCTTTGCAATGGAAATGTACATCAGGATTTAAATACAAAAATTGTGGTTAGAAGGTTTATTTATTTGAAATAAACAACACCATATTAGATTTCCTAAGATTTTTCATTTTTCACAATTTCCAAAAATTCTAGAACTTTGAAAAAATTAATTTGTCTTTTTAAAAAAATAAATTTTTTAAAAGAAGTGGCGTGGAAAATGTTCTAGGAAATATTTTAAAATTATAAATTTCAAAAGGAAATCGGTTCTTCCGGCCCGTTTAAGCGAGACTCTACTATTTAAATTTGCGGTACTGAATTTACAATTAATTGATAAAACAGGAGGGAATTAAGTGTTTGCATGTATGCGTTTTTTCTGGTTTTAACAAACTTTCAAATATTTCCAGTTGTGAAAAAAAATTAAACTGTCATTTAAAAGTGAAGTAAGAAGAAAATGATGAACTCGGGTACAGATCTTTAGATCCGGGATCATAATGCCATTCGGTGGGTGTCGCAATTAATACACAGATCGTAACTTTGTGTGACTCGCCCTGTGTGTGTTCCACTGATGGACTCAGACACTCAGACTGTGTACAGGTCCGGCGCGGTTTATTACCCTCATACGGAAAGTTCATTGTAAGGCTATTAGCAAGACATTTTAAAACATTTTTTTTGAAATATAATTTTTATTTAAAATTAAGTTGAAAATAATATTTTATAAATTAAATTAATCATAAATGCCAAACTATTACACCCAGTTTTCTTAAAATTTACTAATTATTACAGGGTTATTTTGTAAACTCTTGAACTCATATTAGTATTTTACACTTGACTATAGTAGCACTCCCGTTTTTGATTATTCAGAATGGGTGTTTCATGAACTGTGTCCCTTTGTCAACTCAGACCTTAAATAACATTAAAACTAAATAATAATATTATTAAAAAATAACAATGTCTCACAATAAGACTGTATGTGAAGATGAAGATAAACAGATACAAAAAGCAACAATCAACTTCAATCAATATACGCAGTTATTACTATCTTAATTAATATTATGGTTTTTTAAAAACTTTTGTAAAAAATCTAGAAATATTTATTAATTATAACTATTTTTCTCTACTAATACCGTGAACAAATTACACTTTTTATTGCGAACAGTGAAAATTTTGTATTTTTCAACTCCTTCTATTAATTCACACTCTCTTTATATTCACCTATATATTGTTTAAATTTTCAATCGTTAGTAAAAAATCTTTTTATTCATCCACTAAAGTTGGAATACATTTTTTTAAACTTGTATTTAATGTCACGATGTTAAAACAATTCAATTTAATGAATTAATTTTAGTTTTATGAGAGAAAAAAACTTTTCACAAAAGGGGCAAGGTATGCAATATTTGTCTCATTTGGCTTAAAATAAGTGATAACATACGATTTCAAAAAACAGCTGATTTTATGTTTAGGTTGTGGTAGAACAGCTGTTTTCACGCACAGGTTATATTACTTTGTTTATAATTATTGTAATTATTTATTAAAAAGGAACTGAAATAATTTTATTTGACCCTAAGTAGGAATTTATTTGACCATTTTTTAAGAATTCCTTTTGTCCTTTGATGCTAAAACCAAAGTAGAGATACGACTTTCCTTAATCCCGGAGGGTAAAACTGAATCATGAGTCCCGCTGACAGGAATTTCTTTGAATCTGTCCATCTCTGCTGGGATTTGTTCGCTCAGGGTCGAAATACAGGCGAAGGTATGTAAATGCAGATTACAAGGTAAGGAAGAAATCCAAAAGTAGTAAATCTAGGTAAAAGGGATTCCCTAAGACCACTTACCCAGTTTACTCTCTGGTTGCTTAGGGGTTCAGCGGACTTTTCTTGGAGTTGCGAGGCGATCACCTCCTGGAAGGTAGGCTGTCTTTGCAACTGTGCAGCGTACGCCATCCGGAAAGCATTGCCAACTATTGAATTTAGCTCTTCTGCCTAGACAAACAAATGTACTATGTTAGAGTTTTGTATGAGTGAAAGGTATTCGAAAGAAACATATGCCTAACCTATCAGGGTTTGCAAATATACTCCTTGACAGTGTAAGAAAGGTTGATGATTGATACCTCATAAGATAACACTCAACAACAAAAGTTAAATAGCATAAAACTTAGGGTTTAGGTATAAACTAAAAAATACATAAATTAATACCAAAGACTTAGGTAGGTTTAGATAAAAGAAGAAAAACGTTTGCTATTACTTTTATAGGTAAAACACGTTTCTACTCCTATGCATGGAATTCTTAAAAACACTAATTAACACTTATTGTTCACAATATCAGGAGCACAGAGGTACAATATATTACAATGAAAATATTGGAAATAACCCCAATACCACAAAAAATAATAAAAAATAACAAATAAAACAAGTTACTTAAGATTAAACCCTTAAGTACATTTCGATGACCATGTCATCATCATCAGAGGGTCTTGTTACAAAATTATAATCTAGCAAACAAGAAGTTACAAACTAGAGTGATTCTTGAGAGAGATCACCCTAGTTTGTAACTTCTTGTTTGCTAGATTGTAATTTTGTAATAAGACCCTCTGATGATGACATGGTCGTCGAAATGTACTTAAGGGTTTAATCTTAAGTAACTTGTTTTATTTGTTATTTTTTATTATTTTTTGTGGTATTGGGGTTATTTCCAATATTTTCATTGTAGCTTTTTGTTCAGTTAAGGATTTTAAAACATTTTAATGGGTTTAATGATTTAAAATTAAATACTTCTTAAAATAAAAATGTCAAACTGAAATAATATTTGAGGACAATCGAGCATTTTCCATATAACATACTAATAAGTAAGAATAAAAATTAGTAAGGATTTAATAATAAAAACACTCAAATCCCTATCAATAATTTATTTTCTGAAACGCGTAATAATAATAATAATAATATTAATATTAACAATAATAATATAATAACAATAGTAACAACAGTAGTAGCTGCAGCAGCAACAATAATAATAATAAGGATAAAATGTTTATAATTATAACAAAAACAACAACAATGACAATAAGAAGAATACGAATAAAAGAATAATAATAAGTAATAATAATAAGCGAGTTTAACTATAACTACATCTACGAATGTTACTATAACTTACATCTGTGAGTGTCACTACAACTTACATCTATGAGAATAACTACAACTACATCTTTGAATATAACTATAACTTATAATTTAATCTGTAACAGTAGAAAATCATCATAAACAACCATAAGCATAATTCATTAAGGCATCGTTGAGGATACTATATAATGATTATGAGGAAATACTCCTACAAATAAAATGAACGGAAAATGTTTATTTATGATGAGATGAAATTTTTACTTGAGCTTGCCAATTTCGCAGAAGAAAATTATAGAAAATTCGAATTGGTAAAAAAGATTCAGTGGAGTTATAATAAGATTTTCCAAAACCTATATTTCAACGACATCTGAAGAAATGGCCAACTAACTGGTTTTAATGTTTTAGCCACAGCGGCCTCTTAGCAGGCTCGAAACTATAGTTAAACAAGTAAGACGTACGAAATGCTTTCATCACCAGTCTTGCACATTTAAGGAGATTACGTCGAGAACCAGTAAAACTTATGCTTTTAATATTTAACGATCAGATTCTTAAGCAAAGAGGCCTGTTGTGACGTCAGTGCGCCCCCAGGGACAGTGATCCTGAAGGAAACCTGGCTGGTTGTGACGCGATAAATCCGTAACCCGTATACAGGATCTCATTCTCCTGCTAATGGAGGTACTCGACGCTTACATTAAGAACCTGTCTTCGTCCCACCCTTTCCGTATTATTTCACCGTATACTTCAATGAGCCACTTTAATACTTATTTTATCCGACCCACTCTTTGAAAGCACATTATTTCCTGCTTCTAAAAAAAGTACATTCTGTGACATGGCATGGCAGAATGATTCTCGATGTGTTCTTAAAAACTAGCAATTCCTAATTAGCGAGAAAAAGGTGACAAATCATAGTAAAAGTAAATCAAACAAGTAATATAAACTAAACATTTTTCAAGGTCAATTCCTACTTGGGTGAACAAAGAGAAAAAATTTAGTTACATTTTATAAATATTTATATTTACAATTAGTATGAATAAAGTAACATAATCTAAGTGTTAAAACAGCTGTTCTACCACTTAATCTATAACTTAAAATCAGCTGTTTTATGAAATCATATTTTCTAAGCCAAATGGGACGAAATAACTATTTTGCATACCTTGCCCCTTTTGTGAAACGTTTTTGTTTCATACAACACTAAAATTAGTTTGTTTAAAATTTAGTTATTGACATTATATTTTTAAAAAGTATGTTAACATTAAGTGTCACCTACTAAAAGTTAAAAATTTATTTGAGCTTGAGTGGATGAAAAAAAGTATTTTATTAACGATTGAAAATTTGAAAAAGGTATATATAATGAGAGTGTGAACTAACAGAAATCAAGTATACATCTCTGTATTCTGATAACATTAACTGAATATTATTAAAGGCTCAGGTTGTTAACCAAATTATTCCGCATTTCAAATAAATAAAACCTCTTAATCACAAAAACGTTTTATTTAAATCCTTATGAACATTTCTTGCAAAGGAAATTGTTACAAGAATAAATTATACAGTAGAGAAAATAAACTTATCAATATATATATATATATACACACACATATATTTTGATATTTTACGTTGCACTGACTTTATGCAGTTGATATATTACTATTGTAAATACAGTAGTTTTATCCACCACTAAGTGCAATAATTTTACCTTGTGTGATGAGGCACCTTTCGGTCACTTGACCATTGTCGAATCACTCTAGTTGGGTCTGGGATTTGTTCGTATTAATTTTTTTTTATGTGGTTAGTCATTGAATCGATGTATTTGGTATTTTCTATTATTACTGGTGTGTTTGTTTTATCTGATTTTAATATTAAGTAGTCGTTGTTTTCTAGTTTTTCTTTGAGTTTTATAATTTCTTTTTTTTTAATATTGTTTCGTTTTCTTGTTTTTTCCCGTTTTTATTAGGTTGATTTTATTATTAATGGTGTTTCTTATGTGTTCAGTGTTTTGGTGGGTAATTTTATGGATTTTAGATTCTGTCAACTATTAGGTTTTTTATTATTTGGTTTTTGTTAAAATTGAGTAGGTTATATTTGAAAGCATTTGTTATTATTATTTTTTCTTATACAGTGAATTGTGTTTTATGTTAAGTTTATGCATTTTTTGTTGTTAGAGGTGTGGTTTGGTGTTAGACTAGGCTAATTTTTTAGGTTATGTTGTTTTGTTAAATTTTCGATTTTTTTGTTATGTCTATTTATTGTATTTATTTTGTGTTTTATTATGATTTGTTGTATTTTTTCGTGTATAATAGGTGTGAGATTATCAAAAGTTTTCATTATTTCGAGAGTGATTCGACATTGGTCAAGTGACCGAAAGGTGCCTCATCACACAAGGTACTTATACTTAAAATATAATGTCTTGAAGCTTTTGAATTCTATTTGATATTTTCTAGAGCATCTTTACCCAACCACAGTTATAACAAGATTTGTTATTGTTAAATAAAAGCGGTTGACTTGCTAGTCAGGTAAAACCATTTATTTATACAGACAACGTTTCAATAACGTGTAAATATGATTATGATTTGTTAATATTGTGAGTTTTTGAATCTTGTTTATCTGTTGACGAGTGACGAGTTTTATTTATTTAAAATAAAACACTACACCAAATTTTCTGCAAGTTTTTATATTACTTTGTGAATAATAGTTGCAAGACACAAGCATTATACAGAGCGCCTTCGCACGCGCGCGCGCGCACTTCTGCTGGTAGTAATTGCGTGCGTAGCCTTTTAAAAGCTAACAGAATTGACGCTGATAGGCAAAGTGACAGAGCAGTGACAAGCCTACACGACGCTCGCATTAGACGGTGTCAAGGAACAAGCTATGCCACTCAGTTGCCAATGCGCCTGAATATTTAACCTATCCACTCACATTTTGTAAATATTTTATTTACGTCAGTCATTACGACACTTCTGTAAACTCAGCTACTGGGCAAAACCTAAGCTTAGCATAGCAGAACCAAATGTTTATATTAAATGTTTTTAGTTTTGAATTAAATGCATTTTTATTTTATTTTTTAGTGTCAGTACTTGGTATAGTTATCATTATCTACTTTATATTTATTGTTCTAAAAGCAGAGACAAGAACCATAACAATTTTTTATTGTTTATAGAATATTTATAATTTCCAAACGCGCGCACACACACTCACGCACAAACACACAAATAAAAATAACATATAAATCATATGTTATTACTTATTTTAAGCTGAATGGAGCGAAATATATTGCATACATTGCCCCTTTTGTGGAAAAATTTTCTCCCATATAAAACTAAAACTAATTCATTAAATTTAATTAACATTTGAAAAAATCTGTATTATTAACAATTGCCATCCACTACAAGTAAACAAAAATCTGTTTCCACTTGAGTGGATGAATAAAAGTATTTTATTAAAGCTTGAAATTTTAAACGATATATATATATATATATATATATATATATTATAAATATGGTGATATGTTTTCTTGTAATATAGTTAATAAATTAAAAATATTTCAAAAACAAGAATACTTTTAATGAATATATTTATTCAAAGCTTTTCGCCGATAAAATAGTACCAGCATCTTCAGGAAAATAATTATCTAATAAAAAAAAATAATAATAATTTTCTTTTTTTCTTTTTTTTATTAGATAATTATTTTTTTGAAGATGCTGGTACTATTTTATCGGCGAAAAGCTTTGAATAAATATATTCATTAAAAGTATTCTTGTTTTTGAAATATTTTTAATTTATATATATTTTTATATACACAGGTATATAAATATATATATATATATATATATATATATATATATATATATATATATATATATATTATAAATATGGTGATATGTTTTCTTGTAATATAGTTAATAAATTAAAAATATTTCAAAAACAAGAATACTTTTAATGAATATATTTATTCAAAGCTTTTCGCCGATTAAATAGTATCAGCATCTTCAGGAAAATAATTATCTAATAAAACAGTTTTACAAAATTAAATCATATGTGCTACAAACGACCATATGTTTATAAGTATTGCACTTTATGTAAATTTTTTCTATAACATCAATGACTTTATAAATAGTTTGGTGCCTTGATCTCACTTGAATTTGTTCATCAATTAATTTGTCTTTAACTTTATGCTTATAAAGTTTTTTATGCACCTCCATTTTCAGCATGGTGGAACTAAATATGATTGCCGGACGAACAGATGTTCGCCGAAGGTGCCTCGTGCCACGCCAGTCTCCTTCGTGACGTCCCCTTGCTTTAGCCACGGTCTACTCATCTTTAGCTCTCATTACCTATGTAGATAACGGCCATCAGGGGTCAAGGCAACTAATTATTGCGAACCCGCGTTATTTAGGGGGAGTGTTCTACAGAAACGCCCGACAGATTTATGGCCAACGGAATGTGCGCAATTAATACGCCTTTACGTTGTACGAGAGTTTTTAAATCAAATTTAAAAGTAACAAACATTTATTATTGTTAAACAGTGTTTATAGTTGAGGGTTAGGCTGAAAGTTTATAATATTCACAATAAATACAAGAAATATAAACAACTCACAATTTTTATAAAACTGTAATATCAAATTTTTTGCAGACGCTGTGGACAATTGCTATTTGGGAAGGGACAAGTTCGTATCAGAAACGTTTTCATAAATTTACTTAAATCTGGTAAATAATTAGTGTAATGAAAATCATAAAACAAGCTAAACATAATCGGAAAACTGTGAAAACTGTAAGGAAGCTTATTCAATTCCTTTTACTGTATTAATTCACACTCTCCTTATATATATTTCAAATTTTCAATCGTTAATAAAATTGTTTTTACTCATCTACTGAAGTTCAAATACATTTTTTTAAACTTGTGGTGGATGAAACTTGATGTTAATACAGTTGTTTCAAATATTATTTCTTTAGTTTCAATTTAAAAATCTGATGTCTTCAAGTTGGATTCGAACTGTATGACTACATACCTAAAGGTTAGCACCCTGGCACTGAGCCACATGCCGATAGGTGGAAATGTTTTTCTTAGAGGTATATGCAGATGTTTTTGCCCCACCTGGTTGTCGTTGAAACTTCCATTGTACAAACATTCCGTCTTACTTTTTGGCCTATCAGTGTTGCTACACGTTATCGTAAATATTGCTTAAGAAAAATTACACCTTTAGGCTAGGTTAATTTTAATAATCTATTTTGCTTCCTATTTTGCCACTTACTATTGTTATTCTGTCATATTTATATAAATTGTAATTATTTAATAAAAAGTAATTAAAATACATTTTTTTTTTAGCCAAGTAGCATATGACTTATAATTTATGTATATGATTTATTTTTAATTTCGTAAAAGTGATAAAGAAATAACTATTGTTTTTAGAAAACTAAGATATAAAATGTCTATCTGAAGTCACGGGTTTTCCCTTGCATTACCAGCGTTTGGAGCTTCTAAACGTAAATTAACCGACTTTCGCAAACTGCATGGGGCTACATATCGGCAATCTAATTGCACTTACATTCCTGTCGCCAAACCATTCTTCATTCACTGGTTTTGATTTATCGAAGCCTTGTTACTGTCCTGAAAACGCGCCAAGATAGTTTCACTGCAACTGACTTATGCCTTGCGTTAGATTTATATAGCAATAAATTTCGCTCAAGATCATTGAAATTGTTAAAACGTTTTGCAATCGAAAGAATGAAACGAGTAAAGACCACGGTTGGTAGTTTATTAAAATAGTTTTGTTATAACGTAGTTAGTTTCAATATCTTTATAATACTGATATTTATAAAATTATTTTCCCTCAAATTATCTCGTCATTTCATTTCATTTTAATAACGTATCCCTAAGAAATTAAAAACATGGTCATTTTTCGTTAGGAATGTAGGTTGAGTACATTTTCTGCCTCTCCTAACAATCTTTGTTGCCGGCTTTTGGGTTAAGCTAACTCCATTCTAAAAACTTCAACAGTACAGCTGATGCTTTAAGAATGGAGATAATCCGAAACGCGTCAAGAAAAAAAATGTTTTCATGATAGGAATAACAGAAAAATCTACTCAAATTTATATTGCATCCGTATGTTAAGAAATATGGCAAATTAGCTCATATTTTGTAGAGAGTATTACATACCACAGTCCAATTATTGTTTATTTATTTTTTTTCAAATTAGACGGACAATTTATTAACAAATAAAAAACGTACACACTCACAAATTATTAATGTATTCACTCAGACGCGTTTCAATATTAAAGTCATCATCAGTGAGTATTGGTACTACAAACTCCACCGGTTGGAGCTATAACTATACATATTTAGATTATGCTTTCGGCCTAGAAGTTCTTCAGACGCCAGCCATTCGCCCAATAAATGGATGGGGATGGGCTGGTCTAAATGAGAGAGCTTTGATAGCCTCTCATGTCAAACAGCACAATATCCAGAAAACTACAAATGCAACACGCACACATCCTCCCACACTCAACACAGATATATTTAACTCACTCATATTCCTTTTAGAGAGGTGCGTCTTTTTTCGACCTTAAATTATTCAACCCTATAGAGGGCAAACCCACTTCCCGCTTAGTGAATAGGGTTATGTCTCTTCTTAGCCCTTCTTTTACTCATGCTACTTATCCTTGGAATAGAGTTATCCTATGTCACAGACAGAGTAGGTTCGTGTCTAGCCTGTAGGTGTAATGTCCCATTACTGACTATAGTCTGACTAATATCCTTAAAACCCTGCCCCTTTTCCCCTGGAAAAAACTATGTTGTCTTGACTTATCTGATTATAATTATTTTTATAGAACAAGTAGAAAATTAATGATTCAAAGGTTTGCTGGTTCTCTTTTATTTACTAAATGATCTGAAACTGGAAAAAAACCTGTGATAAAAAAGATTTTATCCAAGTTTATGACAACAATGTTGTAATTTTCTAATAAAACCAAGTAATATATATATATATATATATATATATATATATATATATATATATATATATATATATATATATATAAATTAAAGTCAATATCTACTGAGGTCGACAAAGAAAACTATTATTTTAGTTACTTTTTATTCTATAATTACAATTATTATAAATGTGTATATACATGTCAAATAACAATATATAGTGGCAAAATATAAAGGCGAATTTCCTTGCAATTTTCCGTTTCCCTCTTGATAAAGTATATAGTGTTGGGCTAATACTTTTAATAGCTACTGTTTATTCACTTTCTTTCTTTTCCTTTCTAATTTCTGAAGCTGATGGTGGTCTATAATTTCTCATTCTATTCATCTCTTGTATTGATTCATTATTTCTAGGAATTTTTCTCTTGTGCTGTAATTGGATATGCATTTTTAAGTGATAGATTTCAAAGATGTAGTCGTTCAGTTCGAATGCGACCGAGACATCAGATGTTTTAAATTTTAATTAAGGAATAAATGTTTGAAAAAAATGTATTAACATCAATTGTCATCCACTACAATACATCCACGTACTATAAACGGCCAATAATGCTGTAATGAAGTCGCTGGATATATATATATATATATATATATATATATATATATATATATATAATAGTACCTAATCAAAACATGACAGACATGAATACAATTGAGTAAAATAAAATAATAACACTAGCAAAAGCAATTATTTTGCGTAACAAATTAGAGACGTGTAACAAAAAAAGTAATTATTCATTTAGGTATGGGATATTTTTAATGATCTGTTGTTACTTGATGATTTTCTATAACTATCACAGGTGCGTCAATACCTTTAGATGTAGAATTTTGTAAGCACCTAAAAAACCTCTTTGTTTTATTTTTAAATGAATCTTTATATTTTAAAAATTGTATTTGTTTCCAATACTTTCTTTTGCATCATTTAACGATGAAAACACTTTCAGAGATAGTTTAAGCCAATGAGTTAAAAGTATTCAACTAACACATAAAATAAAACTAATTCTTTTATTTGTATGTACTTTAATTTTTTACTTTTCATATCAAGATTAAAAAACAAAGAACTGTTAAAATAATACCTAATGTAGCTTTTTGGTCCATAAAATCTGTTGGCTCTAATTGTACAATATTATAGTATTTAAAAAGAGCGTTTCCGAAAAATAATGTTATTTTACAAAGGGGATTGAAGTTTTCATGAATTGCGTAAGTCTATAAACAATTTTATGGTCAATTACGTTTTTACTACAACCCTGGGGATGTATGGGTCATAATATTTTGAGCTCGGAATATAAGACAAAATAAGCGAACAGATTTTAAGACAAGAAGATAAAGTGATAATGATCAGTATTTAACAAAAGATATATCTTATTTCAATAAATAGTTTACAAACAAGAATGTGCTTACTTAGGAGGCCTTATGCCTTACTCTGAGCTTTCAAGAGATAGTGTTAACGAGTGTGAGGAAAGCTCAAGATATATTAGGTAAGTATATTCTTGTAAACAACTTATTGTAAAATTATATAAACACACACACACAGAGTCTATAATTATATATATATATATATATACAGACACACACACGTGGACGCGCACGCACATACACACACACACACACACACACATATATATATATATATATATATATATATATATCGCTTACACTAAAATCCTCTTAAACAAGAATCTTACTTTGTATATATGCGAGTCGACTTTGAAGGACTTCAATTACGTTTTCTGATTTTTGAGGATCAACTAAGACTAAGTTACACACACACACACACACACACACACACACACACACACACACACACACACACACACACACACACACACACACACACACACACACACACACACACACACACACACACACACACACACACACACACACACACACACACACACACACACACACACACACACACACACACACACACACACACACACACACACACACACACACACACACACACACACACACACACACACACACACACACACACACACACACACACACACACACACACACACACACACACACACACACACACACACACACACACACACACACACACACACACACACACACACACACACACACACACACACACACACACACACACACACACACACACACACACACACACACACACACACACACACACACACACACACACACACACACACACACACACACACACACACACACACACACACACACACACACACACACACACACACACACACACACACACACACACACACACACACACACACACACACACACACACACACACACACACACACACACACACACACACACACACACACACACACACACACACACACACACACACACACACACACACACACACACACACACACACACACACACACACACACACACACACACACACACACACACACACACACACACACACACACACACACACACACACACACACACACACACACACACACACACACACACACACACACACACACACACACACACACACACACACACACACACACACACACACACACACACACACACACACACACACACACACACACACACACACACACACACACACACACACACACACACACACACACACACACACACACACACACACACACACACACACACACACACACACACACACACACACACACACACACACACACACACACACACACACACACACACACACACACACACACACACACACACACACACACACACACACACACACACACACACACACACACACACACACACACACACACACACACACACACACACACACACACACACACACACACACACACACACACACACACACACACACACACACACACACACACACACACACACACACACACACACACACACACACACACACACACACACACACACACACACACACACACACACACACACACACACACACACACACACACACACACACACACACACACACACACACACACACACACACACACACACACACACACACACACACACACACACACACACACACACACACACACACACACACACACACACACACACACACACACACACACACACACACACACACACACACACACACACACACACACACACACACACACACACACACACACACACACACACACACACACACACACACACACACACACACACACACACACACACACACACACACACACACACACACACACACACACACACACACACACACACACACACACACACACACACACACACACACACACACACACACACACACACACACACACACACACACACACACACACACACACACACACACACACACACACACACACACACACACACACACACACACACACACACACACACACACACACACACACACACACACACACACACACACACACACACACACACACACACACACACACACACACACACACACACACACACACACACACACACACACACACACACACACACACACACACACACACACACACACACACACACACACACACACACACACACACACACACACACACACACACACACACACACACACACACACACACACACACACACACACACACACACACACACACACACACACACACACACACACACACACACACACACACACACACACACACACACACACACACACACACACACACACACACACACACACACACACACACACACACACACACACACACACACACACACACACACACACACACACACACACACACACACACACACACACACACACACACACACACATATATATGTATGCATATATAATAAAACAAGTAAAATCATATAAATAAAGATAAATCAAGTAACATAAATAGCGATAAGCCTATTGGATGGGTAGGCTTTTGAATACACTATAAGTAGGATTAAGGTAGTAACACAAAAAAAATCCTGGAATAGGATACAGAGAGGGGATCACGATATCATGGGAATTGGGACGCGTACCTGGAATAGAGTTATTCTCCATCATGGTCATGAAGAAGTGTCTTTCAGCCTTTGGTGAAAAAAATAGGTATGGGATATGGTCGGAATGAAGAAGGACCTATGAGTAGGGGAGTATTGTGACATCCAGACAGGATCGGGTACCTGGAGTAGACGTGCGGGATGAAATGAAGTGTCAACCCACTACCCAGGTATGCAATGTAATGTAGCAATTTCTCTTTTATTTTGTTATATTAACTATGCTATATTTTAATTAATTAAATATGTTTTCTAAAATGATCTGTCTGTTTTTATACTTTTTCATCAACAAATATAAATGTAATGTGCGAACAACCTATGTTCAGACTAAACGAGCGAAATAATTGATGTTGTATCTTTATTAATATCTATAAAACTTGTTTCAGTTGTAGCCTGGATAGGCAGAGAGAAAGCCGAGTGAAGCCATTGGCGGTCTATGGTAAGCTTGCATTTACGTCGTTGAAAATCTAGATAAAGTAGCGAATCGATGTATCGAAGCACTCTGGGCTTATTTATTCCTGATGGA